>JBAKGM010000365.1:25355005-25376191 GCA_037177215.1 Asparagus racemosus | reverse complement strand
TATACCTTTCTTTGAACTTTTTATCATCACTAGATCTATATATTTTAAGAAAAGCTATGTGATATGAAGTGCCAAGCATGACATGTATATGAGACTTGTCTTGTGCACGGGTCGCTGCTGTCGCGTACCCGTTTCTATCATCCGCTGAGATTTCGGGGCGTGACATGTATGATAGGGCGGCTGTTTGCAATTGGAGTTCTCTTAATGTCCCTATACATGCTATTATGGAATGGTTGGCACTGAGAGTAAGGCTTCTTACTTGAGAGAGGTTGATGAGGAAACACAATGCTGAAGATTTGAGTCATCTATTACTCACTTGTGGAGTTTGTAGTAAATTACGGGCTGCAATTTTGGCTTGGCTTGGTGTACGTAATGGTCCATCTTCTTGGTTGGATGTTGTTTCATGGAGTGTTAATAGATGAAAGGGGAAATCTCTGTGCAGTTTTTTGCATCTATGGCAGCCTGTATACATCACACATGGAGAGAGAGGAATAGAAAGGCTTTTGCAGGAAAAGAGATGGATGAGGAGTTGATCATAAAGGCTATCAAGAGGGAAGTTTAACAAGAGCATTTCACACTAACATTCCTTTATTATAGATTGATGTACTTAGTCTAGGTTGAGTGTGATTTTTGTGGTGAGGTGAAAACTGCGATACAGTTTTGATGTACTGGTCCAGGAATGCGTGGAAGATAGTTGTACTTCATTTTCATTTCCCATAGGTAATGAAATTATTTACTTACCTAAAAAAATATGTTTTAGTCACATGCTATGATGCTATCTTACAATTTGGGTGTGTTTGTCAACTTCACAAAACTAGTTTTAGGTGATACAACCTTGGTCCAATACCTTGTGTTTAGTTTGGTAAAAGTTGGACCCAAATTAAACTAGTTCTCCTAAACTAGTTCTTTTGTGGACCAACCCTTATATGGTTCAACTTTGGTCTAGTTAAGATAAAACTAGACTAACTCAATTCTATTTTGAAGTTGCCAAACACACTCTTTGTTTAGCTGATTTTCATAGGTGACTGTAGTCAAATTTATAAGAAAGAGCCACTGGCCCAAGATAATGATATAGGGGGCTGAGGTGATCAAAGCTCAAGATGGTGCTCAAACACTAAATGTTCCAAAAATCGATGTTGGTTAGATTGCACTAATTACAAGGCACTACTTATATAAGGAACTCCATGTCAAAGTGACTAAAAAAAACTGATAAAAAATGGAACAAAACAAATGTCGCTGTTAATTACATACCTTTGAGAGGTGAGAAATAGGCGATTTATTGTAAAAGAGATTAAGATGTTCAGAAGAAGGAGCCTCGGTATATAACTTCTTTCCTTCTGTTCCAAAAGCTTCTACATAACACCAGTCAGGAATATCGCTAGTACCAACCATCAACGAAAGGTTGCAAACAGGATTTCTGACAGCTGCCACAACAAACCTATCTGGCGCCTGCAAATCAATAAAGACACCAGTTATACCCCAAATTTTCCTGAGTATATTATACACATGCTATTTATCAGATAAAGTTGCACATTTCTTTGAGATCCATTAAGCACATATATAATATCAAAAACTGTTGTCTCACTAAAACTAATAAAAATTCTTTGAAGTGCGTGTGCATGGTGTAAACCTCTTAAAAGAACAAATTTCCTAAACTGATACTTTAACAAACTAGATGCGTTATTAGATAATGTCAATACTAATGTGCGTGTATTGAATTTGGAGTGTGCGTCTGGTAAGCAAATAAGTTTTAAAAAAGTCAAGAATCTTTCTATTTATTATATGTATTTTAATATTTAAAACTAGTGATAAGAAACAGAGTATATGTTTTGAATGATGTCAGTTTGTTTGTTGTGTGTTGGTGATCATGTGTTCTACTGGGTATGTGGGAAAAACATTATTGATAGACGCTGGAATTGACGAGTCCTTTGCAAAAGTTATTACAAGACCAAACTAAATGTGATTGCTATTCTTACAGAGGTGATCAAGCCTATGACTCTCTGTATAACTGTAACTGTACGAGTTGCTAAAACATGGTTGAGCTGTCTTGGTATATAAAACCATAAAATTTTCATGATCTTATTGTTAAAAGTATAATTAATAGTTTATTTTCATTTAAAACAAAGCCTTTCATGCTTCCAATTTCATAGACTATACAATAGGAAATTTTAAAAAAAATGTATGAACAATATGCTCCTTTATCTCACAGTATAACATATTTATGGGATCTAATAATTAGTACTATGATAACCAAGACTAAGTAGTATAGATGATAAAGCTATCAATCTATTTGGGAAAGGAGAAACTATGTGAAGAAGATGAAAATTCATGTGTGAGTCCAGGTCATTAAATTATGCATGGATATCAACAAGGAAAGAAGTCAAGAACTAGCGCATAGTGTCAGAAAAGTTATCCTCGTAATACTTAACCTGCCCAATTAAATGGGTCGTGAGAAAGCCACCATGTGAACCTCCAAGAACAGCTACTTTAGATGCATCAACAAGTCCCTTTTCAATAGCATAGTCTAGAGCAGTGAGCACATCATTCACGTCCTGGAAAAAAAACTTTTATTATATATAAATAGAATGCTCTTAGCTCATGGAGTTTTAGTAAATAGAATGTTTATCAGAGCACAAGAAGACATTAAATCAAATACCTGAGACCCTGCTTTTCCTGGAAGAGACTGCAAGGCCTCCTCTCCAAAACCCAGAGAACCTCTATGAAAAAAAAAATCAACAGAGATTGATAAATTAAGTATTGGAAAACAATGCAACTGACCATTGAAAAAACTGAAATAATAGGTTTCCTAGAGTAAGAGATATCACGGGCAATTTCAGCTACAACCATAAACTACAAAGTAATCTGCTAGAAGAGGATTATCAGGCCATAATTTTCTAGCGCACTGTTCCTCAGTTCCTCAGAACTTTCATCACCGATACACAGGTTTTGATTTCAATTTCACCATTTTACAGACCATTTGACCCAAATACAACCTTCTCTTAACCAAGATAGAAAATTGTGACCCTGGACGATCCATAGCAAAAAAAAAAAAAAAAAAAAAAAAGTTCCATCAACTTGCTGAGGAAATTCCTGATCTTTCTCATTGCATTATCTCATTATTTTGACCATTCTAGTCTCATTAAACAGGAATCACAGGGTAATGGAGTTCATTTATTCTGCTCTCACAATATGGGTATTTGCTGTCTTTATCATTATATGGTTTGTTTTAATCAACAAATAGATACAAAAGCATTAATCTTCTTCGCTCAGACAATTTTGTTTTTCTCTAGACAAACCATTTTGACCAAATCCTTGCAATATATAACAAATCCAGTATAAAAGCATTGCAGAATTTTGGATTATCTTTATTAAATAGCTAAAATACATTTTATATGCCATCAAATTAGTAAGGAGAAAAAATACAATACGTTTGGCCCATAGTCTAGTCCAGACGAGAATGCACTCTACTGCAAAAGAAGTTCGTAATGGATAAGAAATTAAGAATGATCTGAAAGGATAGCATAGCCAATTATCTCTTAACAAACAGAATGGAGTGAAACAAGTGGACACTGTGCTTAACTGCATACAGCAATGGATGGATTAATGATTGCGAAAGAGGTAGCTAGAAGAAAAAGTAACATTAGGAGATTACCTATAGTTTACAATAAGCAAGTTGTAGCCCAGTGAAGATAGAAATGCCCCTGATTTTGTGTAGGCTGACAATGAAACTGAATGTGGACCACCATGGAGAATTACAATTACTGGATTGCAAGCACTAGTATTTTCATTCTCTTTGAATGATTCTTCAGATTTGGAACCAGCACATGACACGAATATAGCATCAAAATGTCTCCTGGAACCTGCATTGTGTTTAGTATTTGTATTTTAAATTCACTTGAAACTAACTGCATGCAAAATTTAAAGAACTTTGGCACAATAATAAGAACATCAAATTTCATAGTAATCTTTACAACGTGCAAGATATGGGTCAATGCTACAATAAAAATACGAAACACGAATAAAGTCCAATAAAGACCTCAAACTCCCCTGAGAAAGAAATGAGTAAAGACATTGTTATATAAGTGGAACTTGAGGATTTTCTGTTACTTTTTCAGATATGTTAATCCTCGATACTTCATCTGAGCCGTACTCATACCAGGCACGTATCCATACCCATACCAAAACTTCATGGACACTCCTTTTATATATGGATACATTTATTCAGACATGACTCAATTATGTAATACATGTTTTAATTTAAAACACTCCTCACACACTTCTTGGACAAATATCCTACACTTCTCATCCACTTATAATCTACATAATAAAAGAAACATAGAATGATAAAAATGTTATAGGAATTTTAGTCCTCATAACATGTGAATGAAAAGACAATATTGATCTCATAAAAATTATTAATTTCAATAAATGTATATAGTCGTGTCCCTGTACCCTACCTTTTACAAATTTTCCGTGTCCTGTACCTTACCTGTACCCATACCCATACCAGCACCAGTTTCCATGCAAATGATCACATTAAATAAAGAACAATAGACTTAAAACCAAGAGGAAATGATAAATGAAGGCAGAAAGGACTGAAAAGAAGTGTGGAAGAACTAATGGCTTAAATTTGAATTTAAGAGTTTCCATAAAGCATCAAAGCATTCTCCTCCTTTGGCCTTAGAAAGATTCCAAAATACAGAATATAGTGAAGGAAAAACCCCTAAAATGGTTAACTGAATGGAGAGCTTTCATAGAGTGTTGCCTGGATATAAGATTGACACTGTCCATCTGTCACAAAGTGTCCAACACACAAACTTTTAAATAGTACTTACAAGGATAACAATACACACACAACCACATACTAATTGTTCCACATTTTCAGGAGAAACAGCATATCTTCAACACCAATTGTTTACCCATCATGACAAATGGGATAGTAAAAACAAACGTCATGACATGCCTTTTTGGATGATAGTGTGAGTACTTTTACTTGAAGATGTTTCCTTTCCGATGTTTACTTTAGTTTTTTTTCCCTGCTACTTTCTTGTAGAAACTCAAATTTTCATTATTGCAGGAGTCTTGTCCAGGCTACTGGCACTGGTGTCCAAGTGTCAAGTCTATGCGGCCAACATAGAAGATACTGTAAACTTGAAGTGACCTGATAACCTTGCTTTCAAATTGACTACGAAAGAGCTTGATTATTTCAACATGATATCTTCCAATTGCGCATAGTATTGGTTCAGCCTCCTGATAAAAAGAACTCTAATTAAAGAGATAATTTCAGAATTTAACACTCCTTCCATATACTTTGACCTTATTTACACCACTTCCGAAAAATTGAAGAAACAAGACAGCCTCAATCTTAATTATATTGTCAATAACTCAATAAATCATCAATCTTAGGAAATTGAAATTACCACTGGATAGTTTGCTAGTGAAGATCATAAAACCCTACAAGTTAGTTCAGAAGGAACCGTCTCAGAACTATGAAATCTGGTTAATTAAGGGATATTTCTTTCAACACTCCCCAGAAAGTTAAACTCTCTTTCACATATCAAACAGGGGCCATTGTGCAGTGGTACTTTTCTAAGTTTTCTTAGTCTGCTTTTCATACACGCCAGGATGGATATTAACCTGGGTGATTTCCTTCCATATTAAAATCCACTGCCTCCAAAGCTGTGGTCACATTAACACACATATTTATCTACACTCAAGTTTATAGACTTGAGAAATCGCGTGGTAAGAATATGCATTAGCAACCAAAAGAAAATTCAACACAGAGACTGTTTGATGTACATTTTGGAAAATTCTTATGTTTAGGCTTATGCACCAAACATTCATCATATATTTCACAAAATAACAAGGTAACTTTGCATATTACCTTTGGTAAGGTTTTCGGAATGATTACTAACTGGAATCTTGAATATAGTACACTGATGAGATGACAACAAGCACCTTATCTGCAATTTGACAAGAAAGTCATCTGCATGTTGAACTAAAAGTATCATATAGTCAGGAGAAAAAGGATTTGAGGGACGTGGCTGAGACAACCTTATCAGAGTACCCTTGTAATGGACTTGAAACATCTAACCATTCACATTTAGCTGATTGCTCCTTTGCAGATATTTGAAATCCATACTTTGTTTGAGGAGGATCGACTGGACTGCTGCACACTGAAAGTAGAAGAGGTACATAAAGTTCAAAAACCATAAATTTTAAGGAATCCATGTCATCATCTCATGAACATACCAGCAATAATATTGTCCCCATCCAAAGCCAGAACATTCCACGAGTAAATTGTGTCTTCAGGGCTAATCCGTGATACTTTGCAACTACAAGAAAATGCATTAGGTTACTTAGATTCTGCCTTTTAAGAAATGACCAGCTCATCTCTGTGAATTATTTTTTGAATACCTTGAAATATTTACAGAAAGAATTGCTTGGGTGCTGCCCCACACAGAAGTCAAAACCATTGTACATCCATCAGAAAGCCATGGATTGGGCAGGAAGCTTGAACAATAAAGGCCTGGGAAGCAGCCATCTTCAGGACACATCACAATAGGCACCTGCAATATATTTCAAAACTGTTAATAACTTCAAAAGAGACGATAAAGATAGTTGGATAAATCAACTCAACCAGTAAAAATGACACTTCATCCCATCTATCCACACCCAGCTCCCAGATTCAATTGTTCATTTCTACTTCCTGATGGGTTATGTGACTTATGTCCTACAAGAATGTAAGCTTTTACAAATGCTTTTTTAACACATTTCTAAAGTTCTCTTTGAAAAACATCAGTTACACCATTTCCTAACAGTCCTTTTTCAACTGATCAATTTATCGTAACAGTCAATGCTCCAGTTTACATTTCAATATACTAGTGGCACATCTAAAACTTTAAAAAAGTGATGGTGGTGGTGCATAGATGCCTAGTTGCCCAATGATTAGGTAGAAATTGGCATTGGTCAGCACTCTTCCCGACAGCACAGTAAATCCAATATTTTTCTCTTCGTTTTCTTCAAGGAAAAGCTAGTCTCATATTAGCAGTATTTAAACCCTGCACCTAGTGCACAACCTGAAAGATCCTATCAATGTGGTTCAATAGCACTGACTACGGTTTGTACATAATGTTACAACTTCCCAGAAAAATCTATTTGGCAGCAATTATAGAAAACAACATTGGTTATGTATTGACTTGCTATTGGTTATAGAAAGCAAGTAATCAATTCTTTGAAATACATGTGTAAAAGTTGCGGCTTGAAAACTCCCTTTTCCGGAGCCTTAATCCAGAACTAAAATTTTACATCCTTGATTCCAAATTCCACCATACCTAGACTTCATTATCTGCAAGCTTTCCACAAATTGAATGAATATTATAAAAGTCCATTAATTTTCCATTTACCTCACTTTTACCAATTAACCAAGATCCCTTTCTGCCAGATAAATGTGATCTCACCTTCCTCGTTTTACCCCTTTACTATTCATTTTCTCTTTCTAATCACCAGCGGAACCCAAAGGCATGCCACAATTTGCACCTTAATTATCTATGTTAGTAGTTAGTATTACTACTGTTACTACATTATTTAGATGGTTAAATGACTTGTTTGTGAATTTGAAAATTCAGCTGTGATTAATTTGTCCTGTTACGACTTAATGATATTGTGTTCATTTGCAGATAATTTGTACTGTTTATGAATTTTTTGTATATTTGTTGCCTTGGTTCACTCAGCCGATTGCCTTTGTTGGCATCTCTTGCCTCCGGCAACATAGGAACTCATCATCTTGACCTCACTTTTCACCAAAATATGAAGAGTACAACATTATCAAAATTCACCTTCTCTGACCTTCTTTCTTTTATTCCCTCATCTAGGATACATACATCTAATCCAGTCAATAACAGCATTTTATCCCCACTAAATATAAGTTTTTGCACATGGCCCTCTTCATCTTTATCTTCAAACAACTTTGTCCCTGACCAAATTCCTCTTATCCAAGAATTAGTTATTCCAAACAAATTAATGAAATTAATTATTCCAGTGGGTTAAAATGATTGGTAAACTCTTGGTCTAGAAATGCATTGTTTTAATGGGAGAGCTTGCAATGAACTTTTATGTTTAATGCCTGAAAAGCAAAAGTGTATCATAGGACCAGTCGTCATTGTTTTGCTTGGAACCTTCCACTTTCATAGTTTCCAAGAAATGGATGTTAAAAAATCACAAAAATAAGCGTAGTTTCAAGCAGTGTTTTAAAAAACCTGTTATATAACTCGTTATAACTCATTTTGTAACTTAATGGTGCCCTCTTTTTAGGTAACACGTCCATTTAACCCTGAAATTGTTAAATCCAGAAAAAAACACGTTATGTTGTGTTAAATGTGTCATGTTGTTAACATGAGTTTTTTTAGGTTAAATTGCATCTCTAATTAGGACGCGTTGATGCATCTCCACCGTCCAAATTACTTAAACCCTACCCCTTTTAGTCCCGATCACCCTGTTCTCTTCCTGCGAATATGTGATCTCATTACCTCTTTCAACCCAAACCTTAGCTCTTTGCCTCCTGTGAAACTCCTCCAGCTATCGGCGGCTTATGTGACTCCGTTGAGATAATTTTTTATTTTTCAGTTATGTATCGGGCAGCTCAATTTATATCCTTTAAATAAATAGTGATTATAAAATTACCTTCCAAATTCCAATCTTTTATATTACCAATTTACAATAAATCATATCTAACTTGTAGCTCCATTACTTTACCCGTCAACATAATTTTTTAAGATGTCATGTCACAGAATTATAGTACCGAGATTAATTAGTGGGTTAATTGTGTTGGTTAGATAATTACTTTTAGTTATTACTTGATTTTAATTAGGTTTTATTCAGTTAATACTAGAGTTCGTGAAATTAAGTTTGCACACAATCTCTGTATATGCAAAATTTCTTACTGTCGTTACATAATCATGTTTAGTTTGGTTGATGTAGTGAACTTGATCAGGAATTAGAATATTATTGTGAAGTTAAGAACTCCAGAGTCGGAAGTGTTTAGACTTGTTTTTATTGCCTTAAAGTTAAACTTGACAATGTTAACGTGTTTGATCATTTGATGATGCTTTTTAGAAAGGTTGTTAGACATATATGAGTAACTTTTCTTAAGAAATTATGATACTATATTTTTATATTTGATAATGTGATGTTACGTTTGAAAAGTTTGATGATTCTAAGTATTAAAGTTATTATGAATTGTTAATATTTATAAAATATCTAAATAATTAATAAACATTATTACCTACGTTATGCGTTACATTTTTTTGCATTTTTTCCTTAACCCTTAACAAGAGGCCAAGTGTTACATAACCCATTTTTGTTAGTTTCAACATTGGTTTCAAGCACCGTATTTTAAGAAAATAGGAAAATTAACTTTCTGATGAAAATGCAGCCATAGACATTTTAAAATGGACATTGACTTCTACAGGATGAACACTGCTTGGCTCGACGTCTGAAAATTGAATTAACACACAAAACACCATTACCTTCGTGCACCTTAGGAAAAAAAGGAAATAAATATACAAGCATAGAGCTAGTCAACTAACTAAGAGGACGGTTGTGAAAAGCGGAAAGCGAAGCGAAGCGGCAAGGTGCTGCTTAGGCCTTCGCGGACTTAAGCGGAAAAAAGGCCAAATCAAAATTTTTTTAAATAGGGACAAAAGTTGAAATATATAACAAAAAATAAGAAAACATTCTTAAAATTATAAAAGCAAAAAGTTCAACAAAAAATTCTACAAATGAATATGTGATGAGTCTGATGACTTACAGAGATCCTAAGCATGTAGATGTGACAATAATTAGATCCAATCACGCAATAATAACAACATACTGCCTATTGTATTGTGATAAACTAACATGTAGTGTACTATGTACATCAAAAAGCCAACATAAATAATCTAAGGGAAAGCTTTTGATGGACACTTTCGGACCACTTTCCTGTTTAGTGGCCCCTTTTTGGCCTCTTTTCGTGCCGCATCCGCTTTTGGGCAAGCTTTTTCGAGTAGAAAGCTGTTAGGAGGCCAAAACACTTAAGCGGCTGCTTAAGCACCGATTTTTGCCACTTTTCTACTCTGGACTAAGAGACATTTAGTCCTCCTACAACTACCCTATAATATAACAAATAAATAAATAAGTAAAAATAATTCAAGATACAATTGGTAAAATAGTAAGTAGGATCCTCTAACTGAAGGAAAATATATAAAGATGTAACAAAAAAGTGGAAATGTAATCTGAGTATGCAAATAACATGTAGTACACAGATACTAAAAAGACAATAATCTCCCATGGTCATCTAAATTCTTCTTTCAGCACTCAATAGAAATTTCTAGCATAATTAGATTATTATTAGGTAATACAAAACTTATTGTGGAGTTCTAGAATAAATAAAAATACGTACTTTAGTTTGAGATATATGCAGGACAGAAACATTTCTCATGAAAACTATCAACTTTGACTTAAAAACCCATTTTATATATGCATAATTGAGAATTATTCTGAAGAGATTGTTTAAATTAGCTTAATTAAATAAAATGATCTCTTCAAATTAGCTTAACATTTAAAAAAGAAGTTTAGGAGTTTAGATCAGAATCCCGACAAAGCAATGAAACTAAAAGGGGATTGGATATTACATTATGCACCTTGAATTGTGCTTCCTGCAAGAATTATTGGCAGTGTAGGATGCACATAGCTGAGACTCATATAAACTTTCTCAACTTCATGATTTGAATAAGAGGACAAGAAAGATTAAGAACCCATGCAAGCATGGGAGTGAAAATGGTAGAAAGAATGAACCATCACAACATGATTACAATACACTTAAATTTTGAGAAAACAAACTATTCAAAATGCAAGATCAGACACTGTTCAGGAAAGTTTATTTCCAAGGCGAACTCAAGGTGAGCCAGCAGTAGGGGTGACCACACCAATTGGGTCTAAGAAATCCTCCATAATCGGGTCGAAGAAATCCTCCATAGTTCTAACTTTCTCATCTTTACACAAATCAATGACCCGCAAAATCTTAGAGCTTCATTAAATGGTTATTTCTGTAGTATTGGCTTTTGGCTTTGTACTACTTACATATGAACACCTACTCATTTCTAAGAGACATATATGTAAGACGAATGGGGGAAGAATAAATTTGATTTACTTATTTAAGTGCACAAAATATCTAGAAAACTAGGGCTCAAAATTTATTGTTTTGCTTGATTATGTTTCTAGGAACATGTATGTGTACACAGGGTTCTTTTAGTCTTACATGCTATGCTAAGTAGAATGGATACGGATGTGTGTGTGCGTGCGTGTTGTGTACAGGGTTCTTTTAGTTTTACATGGTATCCTAATTATGGTATGCTAAGTAGAATAGAGTTTAAATATTCCTAATATAGCTGATATATTGGCTGATATATCCTTTTATAAGGCTTGTCGTAAAATGATATGGTCGCAATATCCTTTGCTATTGTTTCTCATTTTTGGAGATATATCCCCAACATGACCAATATATCAATTGATATGTTGATATGTCCTTTTATGTAGCTTGTCGGCAAACAATATAGTTCTGCAAATTTTTTTTAAAGTTTTTAGTAAAACTTCTAGTCTTATGAAGTTTTTTAGCAAAATTCTAATAGGCTTTTTTCCCTAAGTAAGTTTCTACAATTTGTTAGTGATCCTAAACATTTTCGTACGCTTAGATTTCATTAATTATGTCTAGATTACACTTTAGGGTATTATATTATATAATATATGTGCATATCATTCAGTATGACGCTTCGATATTTACTAAATACTCCGAAATTTCCCAAACATCCGCAATCCAATATGGATTTTGGCCATCTGATATTTCCCCGATATCCGATATTTAAAACTTTGCAAGGATGTGTGTGTGTGGGTGTGCAATAGTGGGGGCATGCTCGTGCACATGGGCGTGTGGTTGTGGGTGTGTGTGCGTGTGCCAGTGTGTGTGAGTGTATAAAGAGGGAGTCTATATACAAGCATATACATACACATGTTTATACATCCAAGAGCCTAAACAAATATTTCTAATAATACACATAACCAATAAATGTATGAAATTTTGTCACTTTACACGAGGAATATGAGTTGATTTTTTTGTCGAATGCTAGACATATTTGAATATAGTTTTATAAAAATCAATGTTATGATGCTTGCTTTTTGACTATAGTCTTTCTAATATGAATAAAGAAGTGTATGAAACGTGTGGAATGTGTCAAAGAAGTGAACAAAAATGTTCTAAATTAACACATGTATGACATAATTGACGACAGTTTAGTAAGTGCATGTTGATATCCAAGAGTGTCCCGCTCAAGGTAAATCCTCGCTCTTCCCTTGAAGTTTTTTGTAAATTCAGACAGGAGCATACCACATCTATGATTCTACTAGATGCATCAGGTTTTCCATCAGCAGGCCACTCCAACTTATGAAGTGAATTTGTGGCTGAATGTGCTCCACTATCAACTGCGCTTTTCACAGATAGAAATACGAGAGTTCTTCCATCTGGACTGTAACACAACAGTTATATTCCAGTCAGACTAAAAAAACAGCACAAATTTGCTCTAGCATATCCTTGATTGGATACCCATGAAAATGTTGCATATCTAATGCAAAGATTAGAATTATGCCGTCAAGTACCTTGATAGTAAGTTGTAAAGAATTAACTTCATAAGAATTTGCATGGTAGAAAATAAATTGAACACTTAAAAATTAGTTTCAAGAAGTTAACAAAAGTTAACAATCACTGATCAAGTATGGAATAAATAAATCAAATAGCCACAACAAAATGCAAATGCACAGTAAGCAAACCCCAATCTTAAATCAGACACCAACTTACTATAATTAACATAACATGTGACATGCTAAAAACATCCATAGCTAGTATTATGCATCCCGAAGGTTCATGACACTATGTGGGCATACGAATAATAATGAAAGCCCTTACCTATCTCATTGAACTGTATAGATTATGGATTAGTCCTTTCAGTTCTTTCTCAAAAGTTACAAGTGCCACATAGGTGTCTAAAGTTGTGGTTATCGTCTAGTGTAAACAAGCATGGATACCTCTCCATAGATACCTTATACATAAGTAAACAAACTCCAATCTTGTGGCAAGGATATATTATAATTTCATCTCTATAAAAGCTATAGGAACGTTTCATGAGCCTTCCAGAGTTATACATTCATAGTCTACTGGGGGCACAACCACAAAATGATTATAAATATATTGCTAAACATTCTAAGGCATGCAAACTTTTACCAACAAGCACAGAATGATTCTGCATATATTGCTAAAAAATCTAAGCCATGCAAGATTTTACTGACATAGATATCGGAAGATATTTATCCATTTTAAAGAATGCAAAACTGAAATATGAATGGCATGCCCTGTTATCATGATATTTGAGAGGTATGCACCAATCTTTCATTCTTCTTTGTGAATTTCTTGAGGCCTCCATTGATATTATTTCAATTATATTTCCCTCTAAAGTTTTATTACCGTATCGGTGTATCCCTTCTTCTCTAATACCTTCCCAGGTGTTTAATTTTATCATTAAGACTAATCACTTTAGAGTCACATCAGGCATATCATGGAAATAAAATGTATAACCAACATTATCAACAGACACAGTATGGAGGATACTGGTGATGGCGCTTGATTTGCAACATTTGTGGTGAATACAACAACTGCAGAATGTTGACGACGAGGCCTTAAAGAGCCTGTTAATGGTTATGAGTGGATAGATTTATCTTTGACAGACTGGTAAAATATATTGAAGACTGCAGGAAAAATCTACGTTTTCCCAAGCTTAGAGGCAGGCTTATGGCTGCTTGGGGTATTCTCCTACTTAAAACTTTGATTTCTCATAGGCAGTTGATAGACCTACCTACTCACATGTGCAAACCACAAGTATATATTGGGAAAATAAACCAGACTCAGCAACTTATGGAAACCAGCTACCAGTGGTATCAAACTCACTGGCATAACTAGTTACATTAACTTAAGATTCATTTCTTAGGCCTTGTTTGACAAACTACTAAAACTGGGCCAGGTTCAATCATGGCCCAGTTTTAGCATCTTTTTGTGATTTGGAAAAGTTGGGCCAGAGCTGGCCCAATTGTTTTTAGTTCATTGTGGAGGCTTTAACGAGGCTAGAATCGAACCAGCCCCTACCTAGTTCAATTCTGGCCTGGTTAAAAAATAAAACCAGGCTGGCCCAGTTTGGAGAGATTTGCCAAAGAGGCCCTTAGTATAGAACAAAGTTTACAATTCTTTGAATTTTATGGGTTATGTTACTCAAAAGAGATAATGCAACATAAACCTGGTACACACTTCAAAACGAGAGAGATTTGTTCATGCCCTGCAGGAGGGCTGATTACATTTTCAATTATATATTACCGACCTTGCAAAATCAGCAATTAAAATCACAATGCAATGTAGTTAATTACCTGAGTCATGAATGATTTAAGGTGTTCAGTGCAACAAACAGTTGTGAACTTTTATTTGACAGATATAAAGCATGCACTAATACTTCCAGATCATTAAGAAAAGAACATTACCTAAATTGTGGGAAGAAAGCACTGCTCAGTGCTTGAGTTAAATTGACTGCCTCTTCATAATCTTTCACTTCATCAGCACTGAGACATGTCAAAAACATAAAAAATTAGTACAGATAGTAAAACCACCTAAGGCCTGGAGACTGACATTTATAATTATCATGGTAGTTGGTTGATTGGATTTACTTGAATGGCATTTTCTTGGTATTTGATTCATGAAAGGGGGCCTTGATTGCATATAAGGCACAAGGCCTGTTATAGCAATATTTTATGCCCAGCTTTCTTGGAGTTTGCTGTGGACCATTTTCTGATAGCCACCCAACAAAGACCAAGTAACCATTGGACCCACTTGAAGTAGATGGAGCCCAAACGACTTGCCCAACGCTTAAGGACTTTGGAATGCCCTTAACTGGCTGGGCTTCTCCACTGCAAGTACAAAAATGTAAAAGTGAAATTTGTTAGTTTGACCTGTCATTTAATGATGTTTACTGAAAACCTTTACAATTAGTATATATAAATATAGACCTGTTACTGTTGACAACAAATAGGGAAGGCTTCCTTTTCTTTGCATAGGTTTCGCCCCAATCCTCTTCCCAATCTCCTTGGCCTTTCCAACTACCATAGTCTTTATCTGCAGAGCCCTCTTTCTTGTAACCTAAGTCATTAAATACGGGCTTTGATGGAACTGGCTCCTCAGCAACATATGCAATTAAGTTTTCTTCATGGTTCCATGAAATTCCCTCAAACCTATAAGATGACCAATTAGGATAATATTGTATTTCAGTTGTTGATGGAAAGAAGTTCTCTCAAACATTACTAAAATATCAAATTTGATCTTGTCAAAGTAAATCAAATTCATACACAAGGCAGTCACTTAGACATTAGGGACAATATACACGATCTTTATAATGATATATGTTATTGCAGCCCAAGTAACAACATACCATCCATCAGTATATATCGAGCCATGCACAGATTGTGGAATATGTATTTCTTTCTCCAACTGATACTGACCCCATATTTCAAGCTGTGTTGGGGATTCATCCTCTTTATTTCGAACTACAAGAAGCTTTGTACCTGATGGTGATGGAACAAGTGTAGAAACACCATCCATTTGAATAGGAAAGGGGGACCACTCAAACCTCACAGAAAGATCACTAGTCTTTGAAATATGAGAAGAGTGAATAAATGTCCTCTTTTTGTTTGCCAAAATATTGGGCTGACTAACAGAGAACATTGCACGGGAGCTTTTTTCTGGAACTACAGAGATTAGAGCATAGTAATGTCAGTAACAAAAATATGTGAAGTCTAGAATAATAAAAAATAATAGTTCGCTGGGGAAAGGAGCACACCGGTATCTGACTTGAAAATCCATGCTTTATTAATGGTAGGTATATTAGAAAATTCTTGAAGCAGTTTAGCCTGTGAAGCATATTCTTCCACTGTTGTTGCATCAACTCCCATTGGAAATTCTTTTTGTAGCATGGATACAGTTGATTGCATAGCTGGTATGCTAGCTAATACCTGACTAATTTGCACAGAGAGAAGAAATCAAGAAAAGAGATTGCTTTTTTTTAAACTACGAACCAAAAATCCATATGAGATAGTAAAGGAAATATTGATTATACTATGAAGCATAAATCAGTAACAGCATGCAAGCTTAATTGACGTAAGTGACCAAAATCTTATACGATGGAGAGGTTTTTTTTCAACATATTATGTTATAATCCAATTTTTTCAGTGCCTAAATAAAATAATAAAAGCATAGTAGACCCTACTGCTGGAATCATATTCATGAAATACCCTTTGAAAATAAGAACAGCCTGATGCAGGGTGGCAGCTGTTTTTGTAAGTTAAATAAATTGTACTCAGAAAAGAAAAGAATATTGAGTTTCACAGAAATCTACAGAAGAAGAGCAAACTCTCATTGCCTACAGTTTCATGGTATTCAAGATACAACAGAGGAAAAAATAAATTTAGCCTTCATTGTTAGAGCTTCCAATGACCTGATGAATCATTCTCACTGTTCCCTCGTAACCATAGCATTTCTTCCTATCATCTTCCTCCAGTTGCCTAAACCCCTCCATCTTTGACTACGATCGCAGATTTGTGTCATTTAATTTTAGATTAGGAAGTAATGAAGTAGACACTTTTTCCCCTTTTGGACATTTTAGCCTCCTCTAGAGTATTGGCATCCGATTTAGTAATGAGCATCTGAAGAACCAGATAAATATTAAGCTGATTTTCGGTATAGTTCCTTTTTTTTGTAAAATTCTCTTTTCAGTGTTTGTTGGACTAGAGATTTGAGAGTTCAAAGCATGCTCTTTAAGGAATGCCACCATGAATGATGAATTAACAGAAAAGCATGGACTTTGGTCCACCAGTATACAGATAATGGCTCCTAACTATTCATCGTCTTAAAGAAACTATAGCAGTTGCTTCTTTCTCTTCTCTCTCTTATTGTGTTTTAATATGAGTTTTTGCTAATATAATCAATCATCTCTCGCATTTGTATCCCCCGCCCTCCAGATTGTGACCTTTCGTGCCTCCTTGCTTGCTAATTTCCATTGGTTTAAATGTCGGCCGCCATGTCGGACATGTCGGCCGACATGTCAGGTTTAGGGGCCAACTGACACGATATGAAGCTTTTCAATGCATATTACGTTTTCAGGGTTCATGTCAGATATATCGGGGGTCATGTCGGATATGTAGGGCGGATATATCGGGGGACACGTCGACTATGTCGGCCGATTTTTCAATTTGAAAATTTGGCTGATTTTTTATTTTTTTGGTTATGTTTATCCGATCAGGTTTGGGTTTAAAATCTTGATTGTCTTAATATTGCTTCCAAAGACAAAACCTGATCAGTTAGGGGAAATTGAAAAAAAAGACTGAAGTCATTTCCGTCGTTCCTCTTCTCTCTCTCCTTCGATGCCTCATCGGTCTCTTCTCCGAGCTGTTCCTTTGACATCAATATCGGGTGATCTTTTCTCTCTTAAACCGCTAATATCGGACTCATTTTTTCTCACCGCTTTCCTTCAACATCAACCCTAAGCATCATAAGTTATTTACTCTTTTATATGTTTCGACAATAGAATTTATTAAAGTATGTTTAGATTC
Organism: Asparagus racemosus; assembly: GCA_037177215.1. NCBI lineage: Eukaryota > Viridiplantae > Streptophyta > Magnoliopsida > Asparagales > Asparagaceae > Asparagus > Asparagus racemosus. Next base: position 25,358,464 of record JBAKGM010000365.1, on the reverse strand, counting down.
ATTTATGATATTTATATTACACATATGCACACAATCCGATATGGCAATCCGATATTTTTCATGTCCCCTGACATATCCCCGATTTCCGCTATCTGACATGAATTTTAGCTGTCCGACATGAACCCGACATCCGACATTTAAAACCTTGCTAATTTCTCTACACTAGTATTCTATCAAGAATTAGACTAGAATAAATTATTGTGGAATTTCACCATCTCCATGCTACTAAAAAACAAAAAGGAATAATGACAAAAACAACAACAACAATAATAACAAGAACAACATATCATGAGAAAAATGTATCTCTTTCTCATGGAGCCTTTCCCTTCTAAGACAATAAAGGAAAATAATTGATCAGTTAAATGGTTTGATGCAAAACAAGAACTTAAATCTGATTTCATTAATCAAATATGTACTTGTATATTAAGGAAACACAGGAAACAAGCTTGTAATTTTTAAATATAACAGATCATTGTTGATGCATAAGTAAGAACTCAAAAGCCGTAGAATTTTATCAAATGAAGCTATTCCCTAATCTCTAATTCAGAGCTAAACTATGAAAGAATGTGACAAGTCCTTGCAATTTTCACAAATGATATTTTTGATCATACAGATAAGAAACCTTTCATTTAACTTTCTTCAAATACATTTTACGATCTATTGAAGGTTATTGCAAAGTCAAGTTGCAATGTAAGTGTTAGCAGAGCCAAAAGAAAAAATCACAGGTAAATCTAGGATTATAAAATAAATACAAGATCAACTGTTCCCCCTGCAAAAAAAAGTTAGTAATTTCCAAGATACCCAGTTGGGTAATGCAAATAAGAATGTCCATTTGATAACTATAGAGTGATAGCGGGGTAGAACCCATTATTATCACATCCTACTAATCTTAGATAAAGCCAGCTACAATGCCGTAATCAAATTGATGGAAAGAAACAATGAAGAAATTCCATGAACCCATGAAGCAGTTTTCATTATCTAATGATTTTAATCACAAAAAAAAGTGAAATGATTAAAAAGAGAGAGAAGTGCTTACTTGGGATTGGAGGCGAAACTAAATCGGAGAGAGCGTGATAAAGATTTGAGCTTTGGTGAAGGGAAGGATGTCAACGGGTCTAAATGACTGAGGCGGAATCTCTGAGTACTGGGAATCGAGGCAGCAACCATCTTCGAGGATAACTGTTGGTTGCTCAGAAATGAATCCTAACCGTCCAACTTATATTATATTATATTATATACATGTACTAGTGTTTTAGCATGTACTAAGCACAATCTTACCGTAATTTATCTATATTTTGTCGCGTTTCAAGCACTCTCATCGGAATATAATTTTTAATACCTCCTCCTCGAAACACGTGAATCTCACTCTCACGCACCTCTAAGGAGGTTAGATAACATGTATCCGGCTAGAAGTAACGATATTTAATAACTTATACAAAAGCTATAATTAAAATTAATATCATTTAAACTATATTTTCATAATAAATGAATAAAATGTTGTTAATTAAAATATCCTAAATGAAACTTGAATGAAATTAAAATATAAGATAGTTTAACATTCAAAAACATTATTCGCAAATGATGTGTCACTAAAAAAAGTTCTCAAGCAATGAAACAGTCATAAAATTTAATAAGCAAAATATATAGAAGAGCTATAATAATTTGTAACTATTTTTTTCTCCTTCTTCATCCTCTTCTTGAAAGTTGAAAGTTTTGGTTCTTTGTCCATTTCTACAAAATAAAAAATATGTTTATATATTAAATTTAACAATTAAAAATTACATATTAAAAGTAATTAATGTATACATAAACTAACCTGATTGCATCTTTATTTTTCCACTAGTTGTAGGAGGGGTTTTGAATTCAGAAGAGTCAAGTGTAGCAATAGGCGAAACATCTAAAATCTTTTTCTTGCCTTTACTATTACTGGTGGATATTAGTGTGGATAAGTCAGAAGTTAATTCCGCAGATTCATTATCAACAATACATCCTCATTCAATTCAATTAATTTCTCAACCTGTGATAATAATACATTTGTCTTAGAACAACATGTTAATGATATAATTTTTGAAATGATGAAACTAATTATATATTTAGCATACACCTTCTTCTTCATATATTTATCAGTAATATTTTCAGTTGTCGATAAGTCTGGAGTATATTAAATTGATTGACTGTCATCGCCACCAACTAGCGTCATATCTAGTGATTTATCATTCTTTAATAAAAATAAACTTAGTATTACAAAAATGAATATATTGCAAACTATTGAGGAATATACTTTTATTAAAAAGATTAAGAAAATATTTTCTTTCCGTCAGTTAGTAGTAACAGCCCATTGAGTTTTTTATCATCCACACCATCGTTAACAATTTTAATAACCGTGTAGTCTTCAATGCATTTTCTTGTATTAAATTCTGTAACATTAACATGGAAACACATATTTCTACTGATTAATCTCTTGATTGAAAGCGGAAACTCCTTGTTGTCTGCATCCTGTATAAGCCAAAGTATATTAATTTTTATTTTCATCTATTAAATTTAAAATGTATTAAAATTATAATATAGCTTCGATGTAAATTACCAAACCCAGCGAAGATGCTAACTTTGAAGAACTAATTTTCATCAAATGAAGAACATCATGAGGAATATTACGAATGTAGTTATGCCTGTTCCATCTGTCACTTGCAAGGTAAGTTTGTATCTAAAATTAAATCCATATTTTCGTTATACATTGGTTATTCAATTTAATTTTTATAAACTATAAATAAATTATATTTATAAAAATTGTAATATTATGTTTACCTTTCTTCTACATATTTGATTTTTTTAATGACGATTGTAGTAAAGAACCCGGTTAATCTCTTTCAACTTATTATTGCAATCAGCATGAGAAGGATATTGCCAACCTGGATAGCTCCTCAATTCCCATGATTTGAGCATTTACAAAATAATGCTTCTCCTAAAAATAGTATTAATAAATAATATTTTCATCATCAATTTAATTATTAAAAAACAACAAAATAATAAAATGCTCCACTAAAATATTAATGATTCAAGTATATTGTGTAATAAAAAGATATTTTATCATTGTATCATCTTTCTTATATTGATATATTGTTAAAAACTATAATTGAATATGTGTGTGTGTGTGTGTGTGTGTGTGTGTGTGTTGATGTATGTAATCACACAGTCACTAAGCTCGGTGCGAGTATAGCTTTTAAGAGAGCGGAGTTTGCCTTCTCTCCTTAACTACCGTGAGGGATGGAGGAGTAAAGGGGGCTGTCAGTACATTTAATGCGATAACGACGGATTGTCGGGTGTAGACTTTAGATAACCGTGGTTTAGGTGGGGGGACCACGAGCGACAAGAGGGGGGAGTTGAGGCCGAGTGGCCGGCTTGAATCACTTCTCGAGTCGCTCAGGAGAGCGGTTGGCTAAAGGGGGACGACCAGCACTG
>JBAKGM010000365.1:25338501-25351052 GCA_037177215.1 Asparagus racemosus | reverse complement strand
AGTATGCGGATTATGCCAAAAAATGCGGCTGTCCGCATAATTGACCGCTTATGTCTGTTTTCGAGCGGTTTATGTCCAATTCCGAATACTCGGCCGAGTATTCGGGCGATTATCTTGTGTTTTAGAACACTGATCTGTTGAAACTCCTTCTCCTGTAGAGGAGATCTCAGGGGAGAGAAAGCTAAATTGCACTTAAATGCCTAATAGTTTCACCAACATTGCACTTTAGTGACCTCTCTTTTAAAACCGAGCAAATAAATACCCCTAAAGTATTTAAATGTTGTAGATCAAGGCTCGGAAGTTTAAACAAATCCACATGGTGTTATATTCTCTATGTATCCAAAAATATCACATAACACATGGTACTAAAGTGTAACTTTTATAAACTTTAGGGTATTAAAGTGAGGTTATTTACAAACTGAGAGTATTTATATACAATATTGGGCAAACAAGAGGGCATTAACATGCCACATAAAGTAAACAAGAAGGCACCAAAATGTAATATTTTAAAACTTTAGAGCATTTATCTGCAAAATTTAAAATCTATAGGACATTTATTTGATCGATTTTAAAAGAGGAGTCACTTAAGTGCAATGTTGGTGAAACTATATGGCATTAAGTGCAATTTAGCCAAGAGAGAATTAAAACTCATTAGAGATTCCCCATTTCTTCTCTGTTGGCAACTGGGTAATTAATTCGGATTTTGGATCCTTAACGGGTCAGATTGGGTACAAGTCAAGTAGCTTTGAAACCCTACAATGAGATTACCAGATTTTTTGAAGGGAGAAAGAAGTTAGTTGCAATTTAAAACCTTAAAGTTTCGTCAAATTTTAATTTTCATATACGATGAAAGTTTTCCCCCCAAAAGATACCACCATAGTTTCTGAGTTGTATCTTACCCCCATTAATGGTTCGTGAGTTGGATTTGATTTTTTTTTCTTTTTAATAGTAGGAATTTCCCTAAAAATATTTTCGGATTTTGCTGCAGATTAGAAAATTAGTTAGGAAACTCCTACGTCCAAAAGAGAGAAGAAGAGTCCTAAATCCGAAGGAGAGCCGTCACATCATCTTCAGAACTCAACCCTTCCAGAAAAATCTGGGAAACAGAGCTCACCTTAAATCCATCTCCATCTCAAAAAAGCTGATTGGATATTCAAATTCGGAACCATTAGGGCTGTTTGGTTCATGTCCTAGAAATTCATGTCCTAAAAACCTAAGTGTGGGAGATTACTCATGGGAAATAGGCTGTGGGACTCATTTCCATATTTTCAAACCTATTTCATGATTTTTTGAGAGGAAATTGATTTCCTTTAATTTGGGACCCACAGCAACTGTTACCTCTCTAGTGGGTGGGTCTCATATACACAACATCTCTTTTTTTTCTCTCCCAACCAAACACAAGAAAAGAAAATTTAACACCACTCATAGGTGTGTTGAGTGTTTTGATTTCCTTTTCTTGGTTTTTCAGTCAACCAAACAGCCCCTCAACAGTAAGCAAATCGAAGAGCCATCGCATCATCTTCAGAACTCAACCCTTCCAAAATTATAGGAAACAGAGCTCACCTCAAATCCATCCCAATCTCATAAAAGCTGATAGGATATTCAAATTCAGAACCGTTAAACAGAAAGCAAACCCACCGACCATCCTGGCAAACCCTCTAGTATAGGTTTTAATTATGAACTAAACAATTACCTGCATAAGCGCATTTCAACTGCACCTTTTGATTACAGTGTAATTGACATCTTGAGGATGAGGAAAATCATCAGAAATGATGTAGGCCACACTGTAGCAAATCATAACCCAAAATGAAACTTACACGAGTTATGTGCTTTCATATCTGTACCCTCTATTTCTATCCCCCTAGTCTCCTTTAATACCTGGAGCTTAGACAGCACATACATCATGCAGAATACCTATGAATTCAAGACGGGGCACCAAATACCTGGAACCTATGCTTTTTAAGTTCCACTTCACTAGCAGGCGAATTCCTAAAAATAAAAGAGAGAATAATCCAAAGTGTTATGTATATTCTCCAATAAATGTCTGGTGTATAGCATTTGAGTTGCTAAAAGGATTTATTGATGATCACCACTAAACAATACAAGTACAATTAACACAAAAACCCGATAAACCTACATGATACAACATTGGAAAAGGACTACAAATGAAGCAGAGGAACACCAAGCAGGGTTCCAGCATACAATATAGAAATCTGATAAGCATTTTAGCACTTCCTTATTTAATGACTCATCTCATGTTGGAAAATGCAAATAATTTAACATTAGCAGGCATCAAGATCTCTGCATGGTGGTGGCTTTGGCTCCCCTAACAAAGTTTTGATACCTCCAGCAGGACCGCATTTTATGCGATCTGGATTTTGTGTGCCCACCTGCAAGAGTCGAGATTTGCTAAAATTAATCTCTAAATCCTGATCATTTTGTATCTGTATTGTTAATTCTCTTGAGCTCAGGCACTTACTGGTGGAGCTTCTCCCCTCCGAAGCATCTCAACGATCTCGACAACTCTCTTGGGGGTGACATCCTCCTGAATAAAAATAGAAATATAAGCTTCCAGAATTCTATGAAAAACTCAGATTTATATTTTTGCTATTTCAAGTTATGTTCATTTATTGCCTGCTTCTCTCTACTATTCTTTAGATAGACTACTATGCATTAACAAAGAACAAATCTGCACTGCATCTCAACATTATGCAGGGTTCTAGATGAGCCCGTCGAAGTTGATCTTCATTCAGTTATTTATTTGTTGTGGCAGCGGAAGGTTGGCTTTTGTTTGAATTAACATTTGATAATGTATCAAATGTGAGTTTACATGTCTTATTGAACCAAGTTCAGTTTGGGGATGAAATCAGCTTGTTCTGAGAAACAAACTGAGCTCAAAGGTTACAAGGTCATAAAGATGATGCAGGAAAAAAAAGGACAAATATGAGAAAACCCCCTTAACCTTGGATGATTATAACCCCCCATAACTTTGAAAATATCAGAAAGCTCCCCTTAAGTTTAGGGGTAATCAGAAAACCCCCTTTAAAATTAAAATTTTATCAAGAATCCCCCATAAACAGCATAAATCGCAATTTTCACAAGTAGTCTTACGCAGGATGATACTTTTGCCAGTAGAAATTGGAGTTCACACTTTTAGGGGGGTTTCTGAAAAAACCTTAAAAGCTAAAGGGAGTTTTCTGATAATCCCTAAAGTTAAAACGGGTTTCCTTGATATTTTGAAAGTTATGAGAGGTTATCTGATTATCCTCCAAAGTTAAGGGGGTTTTCTGAAATTTAGCCAAAAAAGAAGCCAGAAGATCAGAGAAGAAAGCTGAGATGGATGATCCTGAAATATTCAATCGGTGCCTGTGCTCATCTGAAATGGTCGGCACACAGGGGCAGATCCATTGTCATTCTAGGGGTGCTGTTGCACCTGTAGACTTAAATATTTACATATAAACTCATGAAAAGTTTACATCCCCCCCTCCTAAAATTTTAAAAATTGCACCCTGAAGTCACAAACACTAAATAAATTAGTAACAGTTTGAATTATCCCATTAGAAAGTAAAAACTCATTTAAATTTTCGACAATTAAAGTGTACTCAACGTAAAAACTCATTTAAATTTTCGACAATTAAAGTGTACTCAACGCATTCCTGTTATGTCCAAGAAAAGATCAGAGTAGGACCAAGCAAAAGCTTAAATATGACCCTTGAGAAAAATACTGCTCAAGTGAGAATCTTGGAGACCTTGATCCAGAAAACCAAAAAGGAACCTATACCCAGTAATGAAGAATGACTCGCCTTTTCCTAAAAAGAAAAAAATCAGCCCAGACTTGAAGTTGGAAGTTGGAACCTACGCCAACCCCACCCCTTCACAAAGCCACAGTATCAATCTAAATCTTATAGACAGGATTTTCTAGCCGCCATACTTCATGAGAAAGTTTTAGAAAGACTGCATCATATCTTTAATAGCCTCACAAGTGGCAATGGATATGTATGATATATCATTTGTCATGCAATCATTGGACATACAGAACAAACGCTTATCAGTAAGTAGAAGGTTTAATATGAAACTCCTTCGGAAAAGAGGGGTTCCCTAAGCAATGATCTTTTAGTTTTTCTAACTTTGAAAGGAACAGCTTAAAAAGAACTAAGCAATAGTAGTGTCGTCCAAAGTGCTCATGAAGATAAACAATATAAACCTACAAACAACTAGTTTCTATTCATCGTATTCAATAAACAAATTTCAGTTGGAAACACTAGCAGGCATTGCAAACAGTTGGCCAGTTTGGGTCCATATTAAGACTTGTTATGTTAGAAGGTTTCCTAATAAAAAATTGAGTTGATATAATGTTCGGGCCTTTAGAGCACTGGAGCAGACTCAATAGCAGGCTGTCAGCAAGCAGCTTCTTCACAAAAAAACCAGGATAGAAATGGAGGAACATCCCACTAAACATCATTTTTAAAATAAGTCGAGAAATCTTTTATCAGATGAACGAGCTAATGGAGCAGGCAAATATTTGTAATCAGATTCGGAAATTGGCTGCTGAGGATTAATTGGCCAATGATTAACCAGATAAGAGAAGTAACGAGCAAACAAAGCCAAGCTTGTTACCTTGTCGTGCTAGGATGTCTTAGCTCCAGTTTCCTCTACATTTTGACAGCTAATAACTGAACCCTAAGTTTTGTCTAAGGAAGAAAATTGTGGAACATGGTAGAGCATTATCTCAAGTAAGAAGCTTGTACATCAATAGGACCATTGTTTTAGAAAGGCTCCGGGCGTCCATCAAGGCATAACAGTACCTGGCCCACCCACTTAATTCTGGAAAGCGGCTCGGCGTACATAGGTTGCTTACGTGGGCTCAGCACGGCAGAAACGTGTTTATTGCTTGCTTAAGCATTAAAAAGGGTGAAGAAAACAGGTCAGGTTAAAATGGTTAAAATGGATCAGATCAGATTTCAAGATCATCTCAGATAAAACAGTGAGGATAAGATTTTGAATCTTTGGAAAAATACCCTTCCCCCTTGGTGCTAAAAATACTGCCTACATGCCACTTACGCATCCGCTCAGGCGCCTGATGAACGCCTAGAAGCGCCTAGCGGTTTCTAAAACATTTAGTAAGACTTTAAAATAATGACAATCCAAAAAGAAGAAGCGGTAAGACTTTGAAGACTCCACGTTTTAAATAAGTAAATGCATTCGCTAGGTACTTCAGAACTCTAACGGGGTGAAGAACTCACATAGTAATTATATGTGTAACCTTCTGAACCTTTAGAATAGTCAGCCACAGTTATCATAGGAGCATTTACACAGCAACCCTGAAAAGAAAACATTACAAATACTTCAGTAAGAATGTGTTAACTGAACAAGTCATATGAAACTAAAATGTTGTATACGAGGTACTGCTTTCCATTTTCAAAATGTAAGGTTCTCCAAACGGTGAATCAGAACTATATCCCTCAGTGAGATGACCCTCCAATAGGTTCACAGTGCAGTTTGTTTAGAACAGCTTTGGTATAATTATCAGCAGCAGAAACAGCTTTATTATAACTATTACCAATAGTAAGAGACATTGCTACACCTATTGCGGTTATCTGTCTCAACTCTCAATTAATAAATAAATAAATAAAGTTGAAAAGCTACATCAAACTTACCATGCATTCCATTTCCCCAACAGAAAACATGCCATCCTTTGTTACTTCTGCAGATAAAAAATATATAAAAATAGTATAGAGGGGAAATCAAAAGGCTACAGAATGAATAGATTTTTTAGATCAAGACAACTAGGTTAGGAGGGGCAGAAAATTGTCCAGCTAATGAAAACTCTTACCATTGCGCTTCACGCCAAGGTGTTTTAGTAGTGCTGCCTCTATTTCACGTGAGCCGCGTATCATACAAGGTGTTGTTCCGCAGACCAATAAGTGATATTTACCAACCTGTGAAAACAATAAATTATTGAAACATACATCAAATGAATGAGGGAGTTGGGCTTATATATGGCATGTTATACCTCAAGAAATATTCTGCATTGCATTATCGGCTAGACCAGTCTGCAAGAATCTTCAACTAAATTCCTAGTCCACAAGAATTTTGAACTGAGGTCTTTAAGCTTCAAGGTTTCGGACATTACTATCCACAAGGTAGGCTCCCTATTGCCAGATAACCTACTAATTTCAAAGTATCTTTCACCTCATCGTCTAAAAGGCCCAAATATTAGCATGAAGTACAAGTGTCTGACTTCAGCTTGAACATAAAATCTGGTCAAGTTTTCTATAATTTATAGTTGCACTTCCCAGCCCCGTGCTTGTGTTATGATGGCATGATGAGATCCACATTCATGCAAATATCATGTAAAAGCAATTCTACAAGTTTGATGAAGCAATAATGATGGAAATGAAAGTGTGTTAAAGGTAATCAGTACTCACCTTTGTACGATTGAACATTGAATAAAATGTGGCAACTTCATATACACGAATAGGAGCAACTTCTATGACTTTAGCTACCTGAATCATAAAAAAACTGTACAGTCAAGAAATCATGCGAACATTGGAAACAACACCCAAACTGATGAAGTACATAAATTATCATGTGCATGATAATTAGAGTGAGACTGCAAATTGTATAGGACTTGATTAGATTGTACAAAGCATGAAACAGATGTTAAGCCAAGAGTACGAATACTGTAATCACAATAACTTATAAAACCTACATAGCAAATTTCAGTACAGGCCAATAAATCCTCCGAACATTGAAACAGTCGCCTAACAGAGGAGCTAAATAAAATTACTAAATGCATGGTAATTAGATTGAGACTGCAAACTGTATAGCCTTCAACAAAAATTGCAGGCATGAGACACAAAGTTAACCCAACAACTGCAGTACCGTAGTCACAACAACTTAATTAACCCAAGTACAAAAATTTCATGGTGTGGCTGGACTAGCTCATCCCTAAAATATTTCAATCACAAACACCCACTCTGCTTTTGTATGAGTTGTGACAGTGGGATCATAAGGGTGAAAGATTTTATATTGGATGATGAATGAGGAAGAAATGTATACAGAAATGTATATAGCAAGAGAAAGACATAATAAAAAAGAAAGAAATACAAGAAAGAATAATTGAGAATCTTGTTCGCTGAATGTTTATTCAATAGATGTCCAAATGGGTAATAATTTGGAAAAATATGCCAGCAAACATATTGCATTGGAAGCAGAAAGTGTATGGAGAAACTAAAAAAGAGAAGAGAACAAACGTTATTATGGAATTTAAGCTGCTTGCTTTTTCATCTAGGAAGGTGCTACTATCACATTCAAATAATCACGACATTAGATATTGGCTCCACTATTCTAATCTTTGTACCACATAAGCCAACTATAGTTTGTTTCCAAGATCTGAAGGCAATAACAACAAACTTAAGAATGTTGACTAGAGATTCAAAAATAAGATAGATATCAAAATGCCCGCATGCAAAAGGATCAGAAGTATATGTCCAACTCATTTCTGGTATGTTCCTGAATGCATTTTCACTGGATCTTCATGCTATATCCAATTCTGCTTTTATAAATTACTCTTCCATATATCCAACCAACAACTTTGTATTAGTGGATTGAGCCGAAATAAGGTCAAATGTTAACTGCATGAGAATTCAAAGCAAAGGTGTCATTTCTTATTTTTCTCCATTTTCCAATGAAATCTGAGTTGGCAGCTGATCAAAAGCATTTGCCATTCCTACACATAATTTCTCATTGTTACTTACCAATGAGCTGTAACTTCATACGGACTCCTCAGGGGAAGCCTGTGATCCTAACAGTACAAGAGCTGATATGCTGGTCCACACAATATGCTTTCTGTCTAATACAAATTGAAATGTTATCTCCAAACTTCCTCAAAATTTTATTTTCCATCTGAACAGATGCCAGCTACCAACTATCAAATTTTTGTTGGAAGTATTTAAATCAAAATAACATCTAACGTGTCCAACAGTTCAGCTGAATTTGGACAAGTTATTTCAAACTCAAGGAGAAAACGGTCAGTCCACGATCCATCTGAGCTCTAACAAAATTGTTACTTGCAGAAGCGGCCAGCAATCCAGTATCACTAGAAAACTTGGTTTGCCACATTCCGACAGTGAATTGAGAGAGTGTATATGTAACTCCTAAATCTTAGGAATTAAAAAGTTTTTTTTTCAAATGTGATTTGCACCAAAACCCAATTTGATAACGTCAGTGGAGTCAATTAAATGAAGTTCAAAGCAAAACTAATAAAAGGAAAAGGTCTTAATCTACTTTTTCGACTTACATAAAAGAAAATATACATGCACAAAAGGAGAATTGTGGGTATGCTACTTTTAAAGAAGACAAGTGAATTAAAAATTTTGAATCTATACTTTATATCTGACAAAATGTTACACATACATATGCATGTGAGCGCACAGAGAGGGGGAAAGGAGGGGGATGCACGCAGGCCTGACACACACACACACACACACACACACACAGATGGGAGTGCTACTTCTAGAGCAAAGTTAGTGAAAGGTGTTGAATATACAGTAAAACAATAGAATTACTGGCTCATGCATGCACAGGAAAAAAATACAAGGCTACAAACAACACTTCACTTTTGAGTGTCCAAGCAATAGATAAAGGTTTCACAACTAGACAAATAAGCTCATAAGCCAACTGAACTCCAGAACCTGACCAGAAATGTAACAAGCCAACATGACAAGCCAGTCTGACAGTTTGTAACATATCTACTCTTTTCTAAGGTTCATATAATCAGATAGGTTTGAAATACTAGACAGATGTCTGCTTAGCACAGAGCCCAGAAGTCTGCCACATATCCCTGATATGGAAAGTAATATATTAAATATGTGATTAGCATGTCAGATGACATGAAAGTGGCATCGAGCTCAACTTGTTTAAAGCTAGCGGAATCAATAATCATACATTAATTTTTCTTCCTCATTAGGTTGCTACTACTTGCATGAGATTGTGGTGCATGACCATAACATCTGGGCTACCCCTTCCCACCAAGTAGCTTTAAAGTATTTATCACAAGTCCATACCTTATGCTGCCTCGGCAAAGAACAAATTGACAGGTGATCAACTAGCAACTTCTCTAGAAATTAGGTCAGTCTTTTTGTGAAACCTTGTGTTTGATCAATTGACCCCATTTTGCTGGGAAAAGACTAACATGATAAAGATAATAAACTAAAATCCATTTAAGATCCACTATGTCTGCAGCCCTCATTCTCAACTATGTTGTTTTTTACAATATAATGCCACATTTAAAAAGAAGTCGTCGATCAATTTAATTTTGGATGTTGTTCCCCATCAAACATGATGCAGCCGTTTCGTGTATCCATGATCATGTTAAAAGTACACAATATTTCATATTTGTCTCAGACCAGTTTCATTTTGAACCTACAGCAAGCAGAACTGTAACTAGACTATCACAGAAAAAAGTCCTCGATTCATTATTTTCCATTCCTATAGTTATCTGAAATAAAAATACAAACAAAATCAGCGTGAATGTGTATGACCACACCCACCAACTTACTCCCACACACACAAATGCACAAATATAACCAAATATATCAATCTTTATTACATATTGTTTTGTAGATGCGCACACACAGAAACATCCGAACATGAGCATACACAACCAAACGTATAGCATCTAAATATATAAACACATACAAACACAAACACATTTTTGAGCAGATAGATCTCAACTTTCCACCCAAAAAGACATGCCACCAGCATGGCCCAAATTCAAACTACATCATTGCTCCGTGACGAACTTTTATGAATAAAAAGAGTCAGTAAATTCCCACATGATTGCTAGGGCCTTTTACATAAGGAACATTGGCACAACTTGGTTATCCCTATGCGTTCATTAATATACAGACACAAATATTATCTAACTTAACCTTGAAGGCTTGAACTACAAGCATGTTTAGGGAACTTAACACAAGTGGATTATAATTCAGAGTGTTCAGTAAATTTGGTGGATTATAATCCATTTTCAATAGTAGAGTGTTTCGCAAATTGGCGGATTATAATCTATCATAGTATCATTGTTGTCAAAATGACAAAAACAAACATGGGTTGGTGGTGAGTTATAAAATGAGATTTGGGATTTTGTGGAATCATAAGAGGTATACTTGTCTTTTACTTGTTCAAACCTCATCTATTATAATCCACCAAAAAATAACCTTGGTGCCCTAGTTACTTTTTGGTGGATTGTAATTGAAAATAATCCACTTGCTCAACATCCAAAAGTGGATTATATTATACTCTTGTCGATTATAGTCTAGTTTGACCATATGCCAAACATGCTCCAAAGAAAAGTCCAATCCACAATGGAGAATAATCAAAGAAGTTTTCTTATAATTTGGAGAAGTACATTGGCATGTCCAAACAAGCATAGAGACTATTACTGTTTCTAGTGCAGAGTTTACAAAAACAACCGATTTGTCAAGGAGTGTTCGAGCATTCATAATCTGTTCTCACACCTGCCCGTTCATCAAGGAGCAAATTGATGCATTTTGAAAAAAGAAAAATGACCACTAATGTATATCAGACCACTGTTTTCTTGTTGGGTTAATTCATAGAATTCATAGAATATAGCAATATAGTAAGATCAAAGGAAAGGCAGCACAAAATGAAATGCTGAATTGACAAACACTGTAAGTTTTAAAATCCTTAATAGGTCTTCCCTTAACATACCGCATTCATTGCCGATACAGGCAGCCATCCTCCATGTTGTTGTTGGGCAAGATCTAATAAAGGAATCACAGCAGACTGCTTGTAGTTGGAAGGGTAATGGGATAATATCTCCTTCGCCTAAAATCAGCAAACAAAAACAGTCTTATTTCTCGAGTTAACAGTATAAACCGAGCCAGCTTTGAATCTCCAAATAGATATGTAATGCAGGAAAAGTTATCAAAGTGTATATATATTATCCAATGCAAGTCTTATATATCTCACAAACTCAAAACTCGTGGGTCCACGTACTGATAGGTATTATGCTGATAGCTAGAGTTACTTGCTATTATTTTAGATCAAATAAAAGCAGGGTTAAACAAATCAAAAAGTAAATTACCAACTAAACTACCAAATTATAAACTAAAATATTTTTTTTAAATCACAAAAAATGAGATTTTGAACGGCAGTACCCTCTCTTTATTGGGCTCGCTGAATTCCCATGGCATATCAGGATTATTATCCGGCGAATCAATGTGCTGCAACAAAACCCCAAAAAAGAAAATTACAAAACTTCACCAGCTCAGAATCAAAACCCATCAGAAAGTAGAGATCTTACGTAGTTGAGAGCAGTGGATAACGATCTCGAACCTGCAAAGCTCGAGGCCTGAAACAAAATTATGAAATTAAAGAGGATTAGGGGGGTAAAAGTAAGATTTGAGACGACTAAAGGGGTTTTATGTAAAGGAGATGAAAGATTAGAGACCTGAAGAGATGGTTGGAGGATTTGGCGGATCTCGGAGAGCCGCTTGGACGCGAGGCGAGCCATCGGAGCGAGCATCGTGGCGATCGAGAGTGAGAGAGGAAGGGATACGCTCACCTCCGATAAGGTAAGTAAACCGAGGTGGAGATAGGGTCTGGTCACCGTTTTAGTACTTAGGTTATGTTCACCGTAAAACCTTGGGATGTTCATTTTTGGGACAATTTTAAATGGAAAAGTTTATTTGCACTCGCCGGTTTTTCACTTTGGTACCTTGAAGTTTAAATTTGATCATATGATACCCAATGTTTCAAAATTTTTCGGTTATACTTTCTTTTTATGTATCGTTTAAATTACTTTTTAAATTGTATGACGTGATGGACTCGTGATTCACTTGGGAAAGTTATATCTGTAAGATGAAAAAAATAAATACAGATCCTCTCGAAACATCCTGTATGTGAGTGATATGTGTGACGTTATGAGCGGGGGTGAGCTCTGAAAGCTTCATTACTCCGTACCTAGGGGTAGAAAATGACCTAACCGAAGTGAAAATCCCTGAATTCAAATCCATAATCGGTAGATTTTTTTAATATTAGAATTTGACTTCGAGTCAAAATGTCACAAGAATATTCATATTCGAGTTGTCATATATATGAGCTATTCACTGAACATTCATGAATATACAGTAGCCCACATGGTTAGATGATCAAGCTCTAGTCTGCAGGTCCTTAGTTTGGACCTTTACAGTGGACACATTTTTTTGTCTTTCTAATTCTTTCTAGATTTTTGCATATACACCCATCAGCTGCATGTATTAATAATTATGCCCTCCCATGCATCGTATTTATTGATTATCATGTAAATTGCTTTGTCCATTTAAGTTTACTAGTATAGAGCACGAGCGTTGCACGTGGACATAATTAATTAATTAATTTTTTATAGACCTTATTTTCGAATTAGTATTACTATAGAAAATGGAGAAGCAACTTGAAGGGAAAAAAGTTGTCATTATTGATCTTATTAGTTTTGTGACAATACCATAGCTATCTTCTTTTCCTTCTCGTTGAAAATTTCTTGCTGA
>JBAKGM010000365.1:25321732-25333205 GCA_037177215.1 Asparagus racemosus | reverse complement strand
ATATAAAACCATGTTTATATCAATATGTTGATGTTAGAACATGTACGTATGTTATTTTTAACCCTAGAACTATAGAAATCTAGGGAAAATTAGTAGACCACATTTTTTATGTTAGTTTACATTGGTAATATGTATCATAATTTATTTATCATGCATATAGTGAGTTTTCGATGCCTCGAGTAGTTGTCTTAACACCCTAGATCATGAAATTCTTATTTTTGTACACCCATAATCTATGTTATAATTTTTAATCATGTTAGATTCTTGAATTCATGTTAAAAAGATATGTTAAATTATCCCTAAGAATAACATGAGAAAGATATGTGAAACCTTAGGTTGAGATATATGAAATCTGCCAACATCTAGATTTCGGACGTCTAGTTCAAGAGTTAGATGTCTGGGTTAAAAATTAGCCATATTTGTAATATTTCTAAAAATTTGGTTTTTTATTGTTTCTAATTTAGATGCCTGGTCCAAATTGTCAGACATCGAGGTCATAAATTAGATGTCTGGTTTAATAATTTAGGCACCTTAAAACATATACAATCTGTATCGTTGTGTTTTATGAGTCGTTGGACTCTGTAACTTTCTTGTATGATTTGTTTTTGTTCCTGAAACTTTGCATACATTTTGTTATTAAGTTTTGAAAGTGTTCTTTTTTTGATATTTTTGAGTTTATGCTTTCATATTTAGCATGTTGAACCAAACTTTGCTGAAATACAAATTTTGAAATAGATTTTTAAACCCAAACTCTATATAAAGTCATTATCAACATGGAAATGAGTTCCATTGCAATATGTAGACGCATATAAAAATTTTCATGTCTTAACAAACCAAAAGCTTAATTAATTAAGGGAGACTTAATACATTTGAATAAGCTTTGTCAATAAAATCAATTTGAGGATACCAACACCTCATACATTCAACTATAAAAGTTAATTTGAGGGTTGCCCCTCCATATTAATTAATTGACAGAGGCAATGCCTTGCCTTTTATATTTGTCAAATTTAATGGGCATAATAAGACTTATCGATAAAACCTATTGTGAGGGTTGTAGTACTCCATATAAATAAAAACCAATGTGAGGATGACACTACCTCATCTAAATTTAAATTAAATTTGAGAGTATGTGTACACTTTACTAATTCTATAAAAAGGCACATGCCTCAGGCCCTCATGTACATCAAATTCTCTAACTTGAAGGTGCATATCATTGGTATTGTCATGTAAGCCTTGGCAATAAAATTTAACTCTAGGATACTGACCCTCATATAAACTTTATTTCAGCACAAAATTCAAAATGTGATAAGCACTTAGGAGGTGAAAGGTAGAAAAAGATATGTTGGTTGTGATAAGTAGATGTAATAGGTGGTGTTAATAAGCAAGTTATCGCTAGGAGTTATCATAACTCCCCCACCAATATGTCCTCGACATCTGGTGACAAACTCTCCCTTGCCTTCCTATAAATTGAGACCTCATTTGTCATTCATGAAAACAATGGAAAAAGATAGAGAAAAGATTGAGAGAAATTACAAAGAAAGAAAGGCTTGAAGTGTGAAAGAGCAATGACAAGGTCCTCTGCATTTTTTATTTTTGAAATGGAGGAGGGTTCCAAAACATAGTCTGGAGACCCAAGATCCTATCACCTTTTCCTTAAATCATGTAATATATTAGAAGGATAATAAAATCAATATCTCTCTGCATTTTACTTCTGATGTTTATTAAATTCTTTGCCTTCTACTAATCAAGGGTTTCATTTAATAAGAATAATTAACAGGAAGAAATAAATTTTTAGAAGCATGCACCTCACAACATTTTTACAAACAAAGTGATACCAATATGTATCTAAGGAGTAAATATTTTGGGATATCTATACTCTCCTTGAGATTGGTGATACAGCTTGGTCAAGAAGAGGTTAGCCTACCCAAATATTATTTCTCCTCCGATGGATACTAGCACCACTTTGAGCTTTTTTTAAAAAATATACATGTCAGGCATTCTGACTCTTACAAAATTTTTGGCGACCACAATGGGAGCATGTTTTTCCCCTCATATTTAAGAAAGAAAATATTAGAGGGCATCTTGTGCATAAAGCACTAAAAAAATTCTGTGCGCAAAGCACTATAACATGGTCTCCGCATTTCTTGTTCGCAAATGAAATGGAAAATCATGTGAACAGCTTAAATGTTAATGGCATGACTCAAAAATTCATGTTCGTACAAATTGTGCATTTTGGGTGTTGGTTTTTGTGGAGGTGGCTACAGCGGAGGATGTTCCTCAATGAGCACCATGCCCTATCGCACAACCTAAATGTCATGTTCACACAACACATGTTGAAGTAGATGATGATGGCTTTACTCTTGTGGTGACTAAGGCTATGAAGAAAAGGGTGAGGAAATCACCCTCAATCCTAGTTCCTATTGCTAAGGCTCAAAAGCTTAATGCAAATATGAGGAGTGCCCCTGGTATTGTCATCCGTGAGGTTCCTAAATATACCCTTAACAACAAGGACAAACCATCTACTTTTCATAATGGAAAGGGTAAGGGAGTGATGGAAGAAGGCATAGATTCCTCTTTGACTGAAATAAGGCACTAGGTTGCTCAAAGGCATTTCCCTCACATTGGATGCTCTCAAGATATGGAGGCTTTTGGACCAAATTCTTATGATAGTGAGTTCCCACCTCTTCAACTATCCAACCCTCAACAGCCGAAAGGCCCTATCAAGAAGGAAATTTCATCAAGAACCCCAAGTAGAATAGTGCCTGCCCTAGTGCAATAAGGTCAAGTTAATGACCCCTGAAGGGAGACATCAAAGTAACATTCTACAAGCCCTTTTTCTATTTGCCTAGGGAGGCCTAGAGTGAGGGCTCATCAAAATGATGTTCTACGTTCTTGGCAGTATCAATTCTATTTAGGTAAACCTACAAGTTATGAATCAAAATATCATTCAACCCTATCCTCTCAGAGCCATGTGTCAGAGACAAATGAAGATCACTAGGAAGAAAGATAGTCTCCTTGGTATCATTTTATAGAACCAACTCATTATGAGATTGGAGGATGATATTTCTTCTGACATCGTATGCAGCGTGTCATGCCTCAAAGAAATGAAAGGCAAGACACTCCTCTTTATCAACATTATGAACACCTACCATGAACATCAGTATTATCAACAACCAACTCATCAATATGAACCAGCATTGACCCTAGGAGGACGTCATCTAGTGACACAATGATTGAAGGCTAGGGAATATTGACTGCTCTTACAAGATATGGCAAGCCGTGATCTCTCTCCTAAAGATAGAAGGCGGGTCTGTTGGTTACGTGAGCACTTATGTAAAATCACTACAGTGCCTGATCCAAATAATCCTCCTCCTAGTCATGTGATGAATGTCTTGCATGTTAGTGTGACTAATGATGAAGATATGTACTTTAAGAGGAGATGTACTATTGTATCAAATCATCAACCTATGATAAGAAGTTAGTCTAGGTCACGGTCAATCTCTTGAAGTTTGAAATAATAATAATCAATTATTTGCTTCTTCTTATTCTTATTCTCACTGTAATGATAACACTGGTAGTGTAGAAAAAGAATACGAACCTAATCTATTAGGTGCAAAACAAGTTTTAAAAATTGATGAAATATCACTTGATGATAAACTGGTACAACATCAAAGAGAGCTCCAATAGAAAGAAGAAGAAATCACTCAACTTAGGACACAAACCTTTGCAAATCCATCTACTCCAGCAAATAATGCTTTAGATGTTCAGCATCACTCAACTGCAGTTTCAGTGCAAAGACTCATCACTGTAAGGGTTAGGGCACAGTTAATGTAAAATCAGCATGAAATGAGACCAAGCTATACAAAGTCTTATCCTGCTAAGATTGACATGATTCCCTTTCCTACAAACTATCGACAACCTCAGTTCGCCAAATTCAATGGGAATAGTTCACTACATGAGCACATCGTTCATTTTTAGTAGCATGCCAATATACCGCTCACAATGGTGCTCTCCTATTAAGGTAGCTTGTTCAAACACTTTTAGGTCCTGCCTTCACTTGGTATAGTAAGCTTCTACCTGGATTGATAAGAAATTAGGAGCAGATGCAAGAAGCCTTCTTACAATGCTTCTATAATACTAACAAGACTATGGGCATCACTGAATTAACTTAGACTGAACAAGCTTATAATGAGAAGGCATCATATTTCATCAAAAGATGGAGAAACTTGAGTCTCCATTGTCCTCAGCCCCTCACAGAACTAGAGGTTGTAAGGATGTGCATGAACAATCTTCGACCAAAAAATAGAAGTTCACCTTCAAGGGGTACGACTTATGACTTTTGAAGAGTTGGCATCGAAATCAGCTGTTATAGAAAATTATCTCAATAAATTGAATCATCACTTAGACAGAGGGAATGATAAATTCTTTGAACATAGGGTAGACAAAGGGAAGAAAGATTGCACCAGTGATAAGGGTAAGCATGTGACGCAGACATCTTTGGCAACACATTGTAGAAAAGTAAGACCAAATGAGGCCAATGTCCAGTCAAAGAATTCAAAGTTTAATGGTGTCGGGAAGCTGAGAAGTATGAAAGACAAACTTGAAAGGGAGTACTCCTTTTCTAAAGAAGTGGTTGAGGATTTCTTCAAGGGATTGACCGAGATGAAGCTTGTACAATTACCTGAACCTCGCAATGTAAATGAAAATGCTAAGAGGCATGTTGACAGACGATATTGCAAGTATCATTGCATGCTAGGGCACACTTTGGAAGAGTGTTTTGTCTTTAAAGATAAAGTTCAAGAAATGATTGATGGTACCATTGGTTCTACATTGCTTAAAAATTTCAAGAAAGGAAAACAATCTGCGAATATGGTGTCTATTAGTCAAGTAGAGGAAGTAGCTTTGCCTGAGTGCAGAGACTCTTTAACATTATCACCCTATGTAGTTCCTTACATACCACCATCATATCGCCCTATGGAGGATTCATCATCACCGGTGACTCCCTCAAGGGTGCCACATCATGTAATCCATATGAAAGAATTGATGTCCCCTTCAACTCCATAACTTGTAATGAAGAGGAAAAGTAAAACTCTAATGATATTTCCTTTCCTCACATGTTCAGTAAAGCAATCTCCACCATCCCACTGAAAGAAGTGTCTGTTTGCAGAGGATACAGAATCTAGCAGGGCAATGTCAGTTTTAATACCAAGGCAAGAGTTAATTTTACCAGAAATCCCACTGCCTACAACAGATGATGAAGATTCGATGTCAGAACCTGAACAACTCTACACCAACCAAGGCAGACCTTATGTCACCAAGAAACAACAGAGTTGCGAGGAGCAATCCTATATCAACGGAGGCATCTCGTCCTCCTCGTCTCAAAAAGAAAAGTTGTCGAGGAGTTTAAGTAGAAAGCTATTTCCCAACTCTAGCACTGACCTATCATGGTCAAATGTAGCATGCTCTAGTTCCTCTGTACAGCCCCCCTCAAGTTCTTCTGCACAGGCCCCCTCTGATCCAGTACCAACATCGTCTCCTATCACAAATCCTAGTAAGTAGAAAATATGTCTTCATGATATACACATATTTATTATTCATGATATATGCATAGATACTGAATGTTTCCTTTAATTCTTCAGGTGAGGGTGAGGAGCCATTGTCAACAATCCCTCTAAGGCCATCAATCCTTCGAGAATATATTCCCAGTATTGAGTTTAGGCCTTTACTACTAGTGGCGGACAATTATAGAAGCAAATATATGAAGAAATACATGGCAGCACAACGAGTGCTAGAACAGTGGGCGGAGGACATTAAAGCTAGAGTAGATAAGGTGAAACGTGACCTTGAACTCAAAATGGGTAAATTTTATGATTAATTATTAATTGTATAATTTAATCTTTATTTAATGCTAAACATTTTCTTTTCTCTTTGACTTTGTAGGAGGGGTGGCATACGAGAGCTTTCGTGCTGTTGTAACTTGGCAATCAAATGGGGTTCCAATCAGAAAATGGGCCAACAAGTTTAACTCATATGTCGGGATTCTAGCACGGAGAAGTGATTTTGCGAACCCCTTTTTTGAGCCAGAGCAGCAATCATACAATTTACTAGAGTGTGTATGGCCACAATTTTTGATAACTTATACTAATTTTCCCCTTCGTTATACTTTTTTATTCAACTTTTCTACTTATATAGATGTTAATTTGTAGAGATTCTTCAACCTCGAGGAGAACCCTCAAGGTTGGGAGTATTTATTTGGAAAAGCTAGAAAATATAATCATGCTCTTAGGGTATGGAGGTATGAGCTCAATTTGAATTACCATACGAAGATCAAACACGATTGGGAGAGGTTCTAGAAGTTAGATAAGAGAGTCGATGAAGATTGATTTGATGCCCTTTTGATATTATGGGACAATGAAGACTACAAAGTAAGTTAGACCATAGAGTAATCGACATTCTGAATAAAGAGATTTAATATATATTTAATTGTAAATGATGTACATTACTTTTGTTTTCTTTGTGCTAAAATTTATGTTTTTTTAAGGATAAATGTATAAGGAATTTAGAAAACTACAATGAGAAGGAGTATGACCATCATACAAGGGCTACATCATTTGCTCAAATCTGAGATGATTATTGCAAGGAGGAGGTACAAATATTAAGGTTCTACATAAAATAATAATATTATAAATTCCAATATTATCAAGAAATAGATATGTGTCATAATGCATTGGATTGTCTAGGTATTTATCGATAATCACAATGCATTAGAGGGAGTAGATACTACTTGAAGAGACTTCAAACAGGCAGACAAATACACAAGACCCTTTGTTTATATTGTTGATCTATTCAATGATCAAGCAGCAGTTTCACTTAGTTAGAATTGTACATCTCAAGTCGTTTTGTGTGTTGACATTGGATTTTAGTCCCATTGAACACAATAAAAATTTCCCTACTTAAGATTTCAGCTATTATCAATGCTCATAGAAGTCAAATGATCTAGAATTGTGATGGGTACTTGGAATTGAACTTAAGACTTCTGCTATTATCAATTCCCCTACTTAAGACTTCAACTATTATCAATACCATTGAACACAATAAAAATTTCCCTACTTAAGACTTCAGCTATTATCAAGTCCTCTTAATGTGAGCTAGATTAGTACCTCTTTTTTAAGCTACAAATGGTCTAGAATTGTGATGGGTACTTGGAACTGAAAACTAAACTATAAATGTGAATGGATACATTTTCTAATTTTTAATAGTTAAGATTTGTAGTTAAAGCATGTTGATCATGTCATCTACATTGTTCGATAGATATGCTCCTGCAGTAGGAAACCAGTAACTGTCTGCAGCTGAGCACTATGATTTGCATTGTTATATTTTGCTACTTTTGGACCTTCAATTTATGACTACTATATTATTGTATACTCTAGTTATTTAGTACTCTAGAATCAAACAATGATGAAAGAGATTGAATTTGATTAGTTATTTATATTGAATATTGTTTTCAATATGCTTTTTATCTCAGAATGCACCATATATGGCGGTCCTCTTAATGTTTAAGAGGGCTTTTGGTACAACTAAGGAGGGTTATGCTAACACTGACAAAAGGAAGGAGAAAGTGAAAAAAGTTAAACTTCTGCAGGTAATATAATTTTGATAAATGTATAACTATAAATTATGAAGTATATGATTATTTCTGCATCTAATAATTTAATCTCTTTGTTGATTTTTATATCCTAGGATGCCTTGGATGCTGCTTTTACTGAGACTCTAATAGCGAGGGGTAGCCAAGACCCACAAGCCTAAGTATTGAGGAGAATTCCAGGGTGGGTGATTTGGTATTAGGCGAACCAGAAAAGAATCGGGACAGGTGGATGGGAGTGGGAGCTTAGATGTTGCCAAGGTCATTCCAACCCACGACACCCAATGTTGAGACCCCGATAGCACCCTCCGTCGTACCATCATACACGCAACAAGACTACTCTGATATGACATTCGAAATCGTCTCGAGAGCGATGAATTTTTTGGAGGGTCAGGTTGCTGGTAACATATTGATGGGCATTTCAATAGAGTGCATGTCCGCAGTCCCTTCTAGTGCCACTAGAGGAGTAGTCTCTGCACAAATCTGAAGTGTTGTAAAGACAAGGTTGACCTGTCATTGTTCATGTCCCTTATGTGAATTTTGGCTTCAGAAACGCGGATTACAAACAATGGGTCCCATGGTGGACAGACTAGTGGACAAGTATGCTTATCTACATAACACATGATTATGCACAACATATAAAGTACATGAATCTGCTACGAATTTGTTTTCTGTTAGCGTGGTGATGACGCTGTGGGGTGTAGCAGTCGTAGACAAGGAGATATTGCCAACGATCGAGATGAGGGCTTGGATGAGTCAGAACACCTCACTTAGTGAGTTTTTATCTTTTTCTATCTTAGACGTACATGTATGAGGGAGATTTAAACTTATTATGGTAATGTTGTGTTATGGATATTTGTGGATTTCTCGTGTCATGTTGTGTTATGGATATTTGTGGATTTCGCGTGTCATGTTGTGTTATGGATATTTGTGGATTTGTTGTGTTATGGATATTTGATGTCTTTAATGTATGAGGGGTGTATATATATATGTGAAGGTACTTGATATTGTGATTTGATTATTATGATGATATTCTTGTTGTGTTTGCATATATTTGTGAATATCGTCTATATGCATTGTTTGTATACAGGGTTGTGGATATTTGTGAATATCGACTATGAATATGTTTTGTTTGTATACAGGGAAAGCTGCTGTGCAAATGTTTTTTTACTGGATAACAACATTGCTGACGGCGACGCCGTCATAATTGTGCATTTGTGATGGCGATGCCGTTAGCAATATAAGAACATTTTGTGACGGCAATGCCGTCACTAATATGTATTGTTGACGGCAACGCCGTCACCAATGTTTTACTTCATTGACGGCACAACCCGTCATAAATGCGTATTCCTGATGGCAATTCTGTCAGGAATGTTTTCTTCTTTGGTGACGGCGATTCCCGTCACAAATACATATCCCTGACGACAAGCCGTCATGAATAGGGCCGTCACCAATGTGCCGTCAGTAATATTCATTTCTGACGAGCGACGATCAACAATGAGCGCATTTCTGACGGCATTGTTGCTGACGACCTATCCCTGACGGCGTCTCGTCACGGATGCATATTGTTTACGGGAATGTGGGTATTTGTGATGGGATACGCCGTCACGAATGAGCCTATTTCTACTAGTGAAGGTTCGTATTCTTTGGGGTTTTTTCTTTCCTACTGTCTGTGGATGCATTTGGCGAGCTCGTAACAACCTTATTTTCTCTGGAGAGGTTCAGCAAGCTCGTGCTATCGCATCTGCTGTAGCTCATTTTATAATTTTCTGGATAGGTTCCCTGCAACTAAGAAGGGTTTGAAGCTCAAGGCTACTGTTAGGGAGAGAAGCTTCTCCGAGCTCCCCTCCTCCAGCGAGGACAACTATAATGCAAGCGCCAACCATTAATTTCTCTGAGCCCTTGGTTATGACGGAATGATCATAGACTCTATTTATCTTGATAGAGTCTTTTGTGTATAAGTTATATCTCCTGGTTGTATAGTCTTTTTGTTCCTATTATCTAGGTTTGCTTTCTTTGGTTTCCTCCTTGGAGTGAAGAGTGACGACAGAGGTCCACTCCTCTTCCTTCAGGACGTCTCCATTGAATTCAATCCTAGATACTAGTTGTATACACTTTTTATCTGGTTTTAATACAATTTTGATAGGGCATCTTGCCTATTTTCACCTAAAAAAATAAAAAAATACTTCGAGGGAATTATCTTCCAAAAAACAACACAAACTTATCCATACTCAAAATTTCAATATGAGCATATAATATCTATGCCAAAAATATTTTTTTACTTAGTTAATGATAATTTAAGTCTTGTAGCTTTTTCTTACACAAAAAAGAAGAGACAATTACAATATAATCCTGGTAAACTAAAAATTGAAAATATTATGGTTATTGTACTTGGATCAAATTTGAAATTGGACGAGAAATCAAAACTTGTGGCTTCTTCTCTCATTGACCGTCAAGGTGTTTTAAATTAAATTTTAGTCACTACTCTGTCGTCCTTGTTGTCAAGGACCCGCGTTTGCGAGACTTTGCTATCCATGATAGGTAAACATTGAATGAATTTGTAGGCGATGTTAACGAACCAAATTAGAACCAATTATATATAGCTGCTAAATAATTGAATAACTCTTTAGTAGAGTGTCTTCTATATATGCTGAAATTGCGCCTTATTTAAAGGCTGGATATCTCGTTTCTCCTTTGCATTCTTTTTTAGGGTAAATTTAACAAACCCCTAAAGCTGATCCATTTTGAGATAGAATATTGCTAATAACATGCACTACTCTTTCCCAAACTATTCTCACACTACAAGAAATAAAAGAATGTGGGATTCTTTGATTACTCATCGATTTTAAAAAAAAAAGTTAAAGAGGATGGACTCCATAATTTTCTTTCTTGTAGTATGGGAATGATTTGAGAGTAATAGTGTAGTTATCGCTAAGAAGTTTGGAAATGTTCTTACTTAATTTTATTTTTTGCATTTTTCTAAATCTATTTTTAGATAAACCCCAATCTTTTTGGGGGTTATATGAAAATTTTAGGAGGTTAAGCGGCAAATTCAAACTTTTTTGGGACTATCTCAAAATGGGCCAAACTTCTTAGTGGTCTCATGACCCTCTTTTTTACTCTCTTGTTATGTAAGTCAAGAAGAAGATATGAGAATTTAAGTAATTTCATCAAATTTAACGACAGAAAAAAATTTTAGTCAAAAATAAAAAATGACAGAAAGGTCAAAATAACTAATTTGTGGGGACTCTTGGGGGTTATCTTTCTAGATTTGGATCATCTTTACTATCAAAAAGTAATGGAGGCACCACTGCTAAATCACAACCATTGATTATTTAGTGGGTGATTATGACTTTTTCTTAGAGTACAAATTAGGAATGAGTGCAGTACAATAAGCACAGTGAGTATTGGATTTAGAATATATCACAATCATTCACTATATAATTAATTGTTGGGATTAAAAGTAGTGATCTCCCAACCATTGTTTTTTATAGTGAAGAATCCAAATTCTTTCTTGAAAAAGTTGAGTCCTCCTAATAATGTGAGGGCTCGAGCTGGAGCTCTCCCTCAGGCAAAGGAACTTCTAAGTAGTTTTTTCCTGTTGCGGAAAAAAAAAAACAATCTGTGGGCCAAATTTTTGTATTTTCAGTTGCTAGATATTTAGTAATTCGTATGTTCCTGCATGACATATGCCAATGACCAAACCAATTATTCTTTGCACGACAACAAATGCAAGGAGACAATATTGTAGGCGTTGAAAATCGCTTATCAGTGCCCGAACCAGACTCGTGAAGGTGGGTTCGCAACCGACGAACTATCAACCGACGCGAC
>JBAKGM010000365.1:25291673-25307456 GCA_037177215.1 Asparagus racemosus | reverse complement strand
GTTCGTCGACGCGCTTCATGCATTTTGTGGCGTTATTACGTCATCTGTTTCTTGGTCGCGTCGGTCGATGGTTCGTCGGTCGTGAACCCACCTTCACGAGTCTGATTCGGGGACTGATAAGCGATTTTCAACGCCTACACCCCCATTACTTCCTACATCCAAGAATCCAAAAGGATCCCATTCCTCTTCACCGGACTTCAACAGATAGAGCTCCACTCTACGCTCGTTCACGACAACTAGGCCGACGTTTTCCCCTACTCTCCCCAGCTGCAACGTCCCGCAGGGCAATGACGGACGGAGGGGAGGACCGGGGCGGCGGGGCAATGGCCACCCCTGGATTTTTACAAAAGAATGGACTAGTAGTAGGCAAATATGGTTGTGCACTAGTTAGGAGATTAAATGGGTCTATAAAACCTATATGGAATAAGTTATAAGCAAAACATATATCCAATAATCCAAACAACTAAAACCAAATTCAATTAATCACATCAAGTCCAACTGTTTCTGTTGCCTATCCAAATCGAAAACAAAAACAACCTGCTCCCACTATTTAGGAATTTTTCTTTTCCTTTTTTGAGGGATTTTTTATTCGAATTTTTACATGATTGCTTTTGAGGCCAAGGTTTAGTCTGAAAAACACAAATTTGGAGATTGGTTTATTTAAGTTAGAATCTTTTCTTTAGATTATCTTATATTGCTTTGCTTCTTATTTATCATGGTTTGAAGTAAATTTCAATGATATACTTTATAGCATATTGTTAATTTTTCAGGTGTACAAACTAAATTTTGTAGTTTGTGGTTATAGTAAAGCCGACTACAATTGATGAAAATATATCATACAGTTATTATATTTTATCTCATTTTAGTCGATGCATAGTATGATGGTTATATTTTGGCCCCCGGGGGAAAAAAAATCTTGGGTCAATCACTGCCGCAGGGGCTCAGCACCATGGGTAATGACAATTCTCTCACGTCGTTCCTCTCAACATCATGCTTAACCAAGAACACCTGACAACTTCTTGTAGCCAACCAGTAGGCTATCGAGCCACAAGAAACCCTAATATCTTGATCAATGTTGATGTCAGGATCATTGAAAGTCAAAGGTGAGATCCATTGGTGTGTAAGTGAGGAGAACACGTCAAAGCGGTGGTAGGAACATTCAAGATCTCTGTAATAATTGATCCTGACGAGACAGACGATATGATAGGCGTCGTTGATGTCGTTGAATATGAGGATTGCACAATCTTGCAGTTGATGTGGCCTTAGGGGCTCGGGGGTGACATTGGCTTTGATGAAGGGGTTGATGGAGGTGGTAACTGGGTTTCGAATCACGAAAGAGGAGGATGTTGTGGGTTAAAGAGCAGATGCTAGATAAGGGATGTTGATGGTGGCTCAAGCGGGAATGGACCGAGATTGAAGAAGTGAGCAATAGAATTCGAAAGGTAGAAGAAGTTGACAGGGTCAGTGCTACTTGAAGGAACTGGGATGCAAGCCTAGAGGTGGGGGAGGGGGGTGAATATGATTGCTATTATTTTTTCAACTAAATCAGAATATACAGCGGAAATATAATAAGCAAAAAAACTAAAAGCAAACCAACATAGGAACACACGAGATTTTTTTAAAGGTCCGGATCAAAATCCTACATCCAATCTTATTTCTCGCAAAGGGCCCTCTTCATTATGACCAGAGTTTACCTGAATCACAACTCGATTCAATAGGCTTCAAAGACCACACCCTAGAATCTACTTGAAACCAGTTGTCTAACATAACTCTTCACAATGACCAGAAAAAACTTAGCACTAGCTACCCAAACCCTCAATTAACCTGGCTTGAGTACGCCAACCCTCAATTACCCCAGCTTGAGCACGACAACCCTCAATTACCCCGGCTTGAGTACACCGTTGAACTCATAAGTTTGAAAATACAACTAACCAAAACAATTAAAGTGCAAAAGAACAATCTTACAGCCCTTTATCAAACCGTTCTTCAAACCAATGTAGATGACGATCCGTGAAGAAATGATGTTAAAGTTGAACGCAGAGGGCACTTCTCCTCGCTGAAATAATTCTTCAATGATGAGCGCGACGAGAAGAAGTTTGAACGAGGCTACAGTGGTTAAATTCTCATATCAAACTCTCTCTCGCATACCCTAGAATAAGTGTTCGCGAGAAAAATTCGAGAAAATATAAAATCAATGTTATTCCCTCCAATTGACTTAGAAAAAGAATGTGTTACAATCTCTCAGAGTAATCCCTCTCTAACCGACTAAGAAAAAGAAATCACAAACTTCCTCGATCGGTTGCTCGATTTACAAAAGAAGGAAGGATCGACGGAGATCCTCCCTTTTGTTTAGGGCCAGGTTCTTCACGGTAGCGATGAGAGCTTGAATCTTGTATCCCGTTGACGATCCGACCATCTTAGCTCGTGGAACGACGTTGGAAAGAACTCGCTGAGCAAGTTTTGGACTCTAATGAGTTTTGTAAACTCAAGAAAGAGTTTGATCCCTCCAAAGAAGACCTTTTGCCCTGTGGAAGTCCTCTTCATGGCCCTTTCCAAATGGGAGTTGAAGATCCAAAAGAAAAGCCCCTTTGGTCCGAGAGCTTAATCTTTTTAGAAATTCCCTTTGTCCCCCAGAGAGACTTCTTCAGCTAATTTTTTAGATATTTATAGGGGATTAAGGGGTGTAACTGACCCCTTAAATCTCTCCTTGATGAGGGTTTAATACTCCCAAATCGTGCAAAACAGTTTTGGAACCGTTTAGATCGTGTTTGAACGAGTCAAATGTGAATTTCGCGTTCTGGAACGACCCTCGCGTCTAGAACACGGGGTTGGGAGCCTCGCATTTTGAGCATGGAAATGCGGTGGTGAGCCACGTGTTTTGATCATGGAAACGCAGTGGTGAGCCACGCGCTTTGAGTTTGAAAACGTGATTGTGAGCCTCGCGTTCTGAGCTTGGTGACGCGGTGGTGAGCCCCACATTCTGAGCTTAGTGACGCGGTGGTGAGCCCCGCGTCTTGAACTTGGTGATGTGGTGAGCCCCGCATTCTGAGCTTGGTGATGCAGTGGTGAGCCCCGCGTTCTGAGCTTGGTGACGCGGTGGTGAGCCCCGCATCTTGAACTTGGAAATGCTGTGGTGAGCCCCACATTTTGTGCTTAGGCGTGACGCTAAGCTTCACGTTTCGAGCTTGAAGAGATTGTTTTGTCGTAATCTCTTAGTTGGATTTCATAAGGACTTTCAAGTTGTAACCCTTATGTTCTAGAGTCATCAAATTGTAATTCTCCTCTGCCAGTGTGAAGGTCATCAGATTGTAACTTTTATCGATAGTGTTTTGTGGGTAGTGACTATCATTAAAAATTTTAGACAGCCTACAGAACCCCCTCCAAAGTTTTTGAAAGTTTGCGGTTGACTGGGACGGGCTTTCGAAATACTTTGGATATGTTCTTTGTCTGACTCTGAGAAGGTATTGCTCCTCGTTTAAGAGATTTGCACTTTGCTTTAGTCCATGCTAGTCATTTACAAGGATGAACTGTAGCATGTTGAAGTTAAAACACGTAGCTGACTCTTGTGTCCATGCTAGTCGTTTAAGAGATTTGCACTTTGCTTTAGTCCATGCTAGTCGTTTACAAGGATGAATTGTAGCATGTTGAAGTTAAAACACGTAGCTGACTCTTGTGTCTTTAAGTTAAGATGTGGTGTTGGCTCTGGCGTTTTGGAGTTGAGACACGGGGCTGACCCTCACGTTTTCAATTTAGCCTTTTAGACTTTTCTAAGGTGCCAAAAGTATAATGTTAACTTGGCATGTCTTTCATACTTGTGGTTCGAACAAGAGTTTGAGGACCTATCGCTCTATTGATGAGAGTAGATAAGTTTTGGTTTTGTCGGGGGGCAGAATATGAAACATGTGTTTTGAACAAGGTTTACATGGCTTGTGGTATGAACAAGGCTTTGTGCTTGTGATTTGAACAAGGCTTTGTGCTTGTGGTGTGAACAAGGCATAGGGTTTGTGATTTGAACAAGGCTTTGTGCTTGTGGTGTTAACAAAGCTTTGGGGCTTGTGATTTGAACAAGGCTTTGGTTGTGATTTGAGCAGATTTTGAGGACCTATCATCCTATTGAGAAGGATTGATAAGCTGATTGCTATTTGAATAAATTTGAAGACCTATCATCCTATTGAGAAGGATTGATAAGTTGGTTGCGATTTGAGCAAGTTTGAGGACTTATCATCCTATTGAGAAGGATTGATAAGTTAGTTGCAATTTAAGCAGATTTAGGGACTTATCATCCTATTGAGGAGGATTGATAAGTTGATTGTCAGAGGTATAATATTAACGTGACAGGAGTGTGTTGCGATTTGATCAACTTTGAGTACTTATCGCTCTATTGAAGAGAGAGTCGATAAGTTGATTGTCAGAGGTGTTAGGTTAACATGACAAGATTGTGTTGCGATCGGAGCAACTTTGAGGACTTATCTCTCTATCAATGAGAGCCGATAAGTTGATTGTCAGAGGTGCTAGGTTAACATGACAAGATTGTGTGAATTTCGTGGTTGATAGATATCATGACAACTCAGAAAATTTATTACTCATAATCTAACGAACAACCCCCAGTCTTGAACAAGTGCGAGGGGAAAAGGGGGTAGGTATGACATATCACCAAATGGACTATTAGAGGTAACTGTTAACATGATAGCTTTGTAGACCCGCCATCCTATTGAAGAGGATTACTTTTAGTATTCGTAATATCTTCTTCTTCTAGCTGAGAAGACTGGGCTTGGTCCCATTGCTCGCTTTCTTCTTCGGCTTTGAGCCTGGAAATAATTTTTTGAGCCTGTTCACCTTTAGAGATTAACTGTCTCCAGGAACGGATTCTGCAACTCCCATTCGGGCTAGGAGTTTTGTTTGTAAGTTGTGTCTACAGGTTTCCACCAATGCATATTGCGTCATACCTGTCGGGCATCAAAGGGCCACGCTTCGGAACCTTTTGACAAAGGCTTTGATGGACTCTCCCTTCTTTTGCTTAGTGGCAAGAAGGGTATGGACAGAGATTTCAGTGTCGTCTTCGAAGAATCTTGATAGGAAGAGTCTCTCTAGATCTGTCCATTTACGAATACATCCTACAGGTAGTTTCATAAACTATTCAAAGGCAACCCCCTTGAGGGTGCCAATAGTTAATATGGCGTCATTTGATATCACATTTCCAGTCTGTGACTTGAAATGATAGATATGTTGGTTCGGTGACCCCTTACCGTTAAAAGTTTGTAGCGTCGGGGCCTCGAACTTTGGAGGATAAGGGGCTGAGTCCCATTCTGCTTGATAGGGCCTGGCAAATCCCTCGTCTTGGAGCTCGCTTCTATTGGCAATGGCACTGAGGCGGGCTCCCAACTCTTTCATTTTTGCCGACTGAGGATTCTGCTCGTTCTCAGTCCTTTTCTCCTCTTCAGATGAGGATTCTATATGATGAGCTTCTTGATTAGAAGCTTCATTCACGTTTTCTCTTCGTTTTGAGGATTCACCCCTCCTTCGTGATGATTTTGGCTGAGGTGTTGAGCTGACCATGTAAAATTGAGCTCTATCCGTAACAAGTTGAGTTGCTATGTCTCGAAGTTGATCGATGGTCTCTTGTTGTGACCGCAAAGCTTCTTGTTGTGACCGCATGCTTTCTTGCATCACAGCCTGATACTCTTCGATTCTCTTTCTAAGATCTTCAGTATTTTCTGTCATGTGGACAGTGATCTTATGCTCCACAAAAAATGGAAGATTGAGAGTTCGTAATGGCTTAGTGCCCATCATCAGGTTTTAGTCCTTTAGCTAGCCTCTGGTAATCGACAGGACATAAGACTCCCTTTTGTGTCCGGGTGTGTTGATAAATCCCTTTAAATTTATCTGAGATTTCTCTAACATTTAGAAAACGATTAGTACTCGATTCTTCCGAACTGGAGGCTGATGACTTTCCCTTACTAACCATATTGACGGTAACTCTAGGGTATTCATCCTCTAAAGCGATATTCACCGATGAAATGGTCGTGCATGAGCAGCATTGGCATCTCGAGAGGACCGTAGAAATCAGTCATTCGCATTGACATGAATGAACGATTTGTTGTATCGTTCTTTCCTTCGACAGAAACTCTCTCAAACCTGTTGCAGAGACTTGAGAAGAGTTACTCACTAATCGTGAGGTTTTAACCGGAACCCCCAGTCTATGATTGGACGGGTCGGATTCCTAACGAACATGAGTTTTAAATTCATGTTGGTCTTTTTGGGCACGAACATTGTGTCTAGCGCGTGGTCCACGTCTACTTTGAGAAACGCTACCATGAGGGTCGCGTTCATGTTGTGGAACGCGGGTTTGAGATACGTGTTTCGTTTGTGAAACGCTTTCTTGTCGGTCGCGTTTTGGTTGTGAAATGCAGATGTGGTGTCCGCATTTTGTATTAGAAACGCTCCCCTGAGGGTCACGTTTTGATTGCTGAATGTGGATCTGGGATCTGCGTTTTGTTTGTACAACGCGCCATTGAAGGCAGCATTCCATTTGACCAACGTGAAGTCCGTGATTGGGCTCGAAAATGTGAGGCTCGCGTTTTGGCCCACAAACGCGATGGTCGCGTTGATTGAGAGATCGGCTTTCTCGGAGTTGTGCGCGTCGTTGGGATCTTCTCCTTTGCCAAGCGGTATTCTTCTTAGCCTGTATTTAGGCTTTTGCCACGATGTCACCATCTGTACTGATCAGGTTAATCGCGGTGATAGACCTTTTGCGGCCTGTTGCCTTAGGTTTGGTCTCGGATGCCGGGCTTCGAATTTGATTGACAAGTTCGGTTGGAGCCAAGCCTTCTCCTTCACATAGGGAACCACGTGAACAGTTCAACCCATAGGGGAGACACTCCTTTGGTAAGTCGACCATGGATGGAGCTTTAGTCTTTTTGGAGACTTTACGAATCTTGCACATAGCCTTGGGGCTAAAGGATCTGGAAGAAAGAAAGTCTTCATACCTCGCTTGGTTGAACTCCACAGTTAGAGTTTTCACCATTGTTCCAATGAGTTGGACGTCGGATTACACCACCACTTCTTCATCTGTGAAAGAAGTTGTCCCCAGCGGAGTCACTATCTTTTGTTCACGAGAAAATTTTGAGAAAATATAAAATCAATGTTATTCCCTCCAATTGACTTAGAAAAAGAATATGTTACAATCTCTCAGAATAATCCCTCTCTAACCGACTTAGAAAAAGAAATTACAAACTTCCTCTATCGGTTGCTCGATTTACAAAAGAAGGAAGGATCGACGGAGATCCTCCATTTTGTTTAAAGCCAGGTTCTTCACGGTAGCGATGGGAGCTTGAATCTTGTATTCCGTTGAGGATCCGACCGTCTTAGCTCGTGGAACGACGTTGGAAAGAACTCGTTGAGCAAGTTTTGAACTCTAATGAGTTTTGTGAACTCAAGAATGAGTTTGATCCCTCCAAAGAAGACTTCTTACCCCGTGGAAATCCTCTTCGTGGCCCTTTCCAAATGGGAGTTGAAGATCCAAAAGAAAAGCCCCTTTGGTCCGAGAGCTTAATCTTTTTTGGAAATTCCCTTTGTCCCCCAGAGAGACTTCTTCAGCTGATTTTTCAGCTATTTATAGGGGATTAAGGGGTGTAACTGACCCCTTAAATCTCTCTTTGATGAGGGTTTCATACTTCCAAATCGTGAAAAATGGTTTTAGAACCGTTTAGATCATGTTTGAACGAGCCAAACGTGAATTTCGCACTCTGGAGTGACCCTCGCGTCTGGAACGCGGTATTGGGAGCCTCACGTTTTGAGCATGGAAATTCGGTGGTGAGCCACGCGTTTTGATCATGGAAACGCAATGGTGAGCCACGTGCTTTGAGTTTGAAAACGCGAATGTGAGCCCCGTGTTCTGAGCTTGGTGACGCGGTGGTGAGCCCCGCGTTTTGAACTTGGTGACGTGGTGGTGAGCCCCGCGTTCTGAGCTTGGTGACGTGGTGGTGAGACCCGTATCTTGAACTTGGTGACGCAGTGGTGAACCCCGCGTTCTGAGCTTGGTGATGCGGTGGTGAGCCCCGCGTCTTGAACTAGGAAACGCGGTGGTGAGCCCCGCGTTCTGAGCTTGGTGACGCGGTGGTGAGCTTCGTGTCTTGAACTTAGAAACACAGTGGTGAGCCCCGCGTTTTGTGCTTAAACGCGATGCTGAGCTTCGCGTTTCGAGCTTGAAGAGATTGTTTTCTCATAATCTCTTGGTTGGATTTCATAAGGACTTTCAAGTTGTAACCCTTATGTTCTAGAGTCATCAAATTGTAATTCTCCTCTACTATTGTGAAGGTCATCAGATTGTAACTTTCATGGACTGTGTTTTGTGGGTAGTGACTATCATTAAAAATTTTAGACAGCCTACAATAAGATCTCTCTTTTTATTCAATTGCCTTTTATCTTTTTGTTCTTAATTCTCTTTCTCAATTCTCCTTTAAATAGGTCTTGCAAACATAGAAAAGATGTCCTCTAATCAGAGTTTCAATAGAAGTCCAAAATTATCAATGAACGACTAGGATTAAATCTTGCAATCTTTCCAAAACTGCCAAATCGCATCCAAACTATCAATGGTGGGTCGGGACCATCGATGGTCCATTAATGATTATCGATGGTTGACTGTAGTCCATCAATTATGTAAATTCTGGTTTCTGAATTTCTAGGATTCTTGACTGGAGTCCACAAATGGTCCTTGCGATCATCGTTGGTCAACTGCAGATCATCGATGGTCCATTAATGATCATCGATGACTTGACTGATCACCGTTGGTCATTTGTAGATCATCGATGGTCCATTAATGATCATCGATGACTTGACTGACCATCGATGATGCCTCGTGACCATCGATGATGCCTCGTGACCATCGATGGTTCAAAGGCTGAAATCAACGTTCGTGTTGATTTTTGCATCATTTTGAATCGCAACTTGTTCATACCTGATTAAATCTGAAATATATCATCTCACAAACAAATCTGCAGCAAATAAGAGTTTGTTATTAATCAAACAAGAGATATTACATGAACAATGTTCTACCAAATAACGTTCTAACAATCTTTTCCTTTTGATAATAACAAAACCCAAAAGTTAAAATACAGAATATAAAATGTGATGAGATATATATTCAAATCAAAATAAACTCATACATCATGTATGAAATACAACGCAAAGCTCCCCTTACAAATATGCATACATGAAAAAAATATAGGTATTCTAGAAACTCGCCGTGAAACTAAGAAAGTCCAAAATTAAAAAAACATGTAAATTTTCTCCCCCTGAAACGAAGCAAAATTTTAAAACTTTTTTAAAATTTTCAAATTTCCACCTTTTCTCCCCCATTTTGTTGTTATCAAAGGAAAACACACTAGGATATACAATATACCTGAAAATCCAAATAAAAATTATCCAAAGGTGAAAGAAAGAGAAATACATACCGGTTCACAAAACAATTTTATAAAAAAATAGCACAAGCAATACATATTTAACTTCAAAACATGTGAATCACGATGATAAATCATATTAAACTTCACACAGAAACTATGAAGATATCAAAGAAAAGTTTATAAAACAATAAAAAAAGTAATTATATTAGTTCATAAAATAAATTTAGATATATCTTATCTAGTTTGAGCTTCTTCTTTTATTACACAACTTGAATTATCTCAACCTTTAGAAATAGTTTAAAATCTCAATTTATCACCTCAACCATATAGAAATTTTTAAGAGGAAGATTGATAGTACTTGGAGGGCGATGTACACCATCTCTAAATATTAAAATAATTTAGCATAGGATGAATACCCTTGAGATATTATACAATCATATCTATGGGTGTGGGTCATTGACCATCTTTTAATAAATACACTCAAATTTTTTGGTGGATTAATAGAATGTAGGTCTTTGACCATCTTTTTCACAAATACACTCTTTTTGCATGATGTTTTATAGCTCATATGTACTTTGTACATCAATAAAATTTTGGTGCTGTATTCAAGTATAGATTGAGCTAAAAAAACTATTTGATAGATCTAAAAAAAACTTTATGAACAACATATAAAAATATTCATTCTTACTTTTATGAGAGTAATCATGATACGATAATACTAAGGTGTGAAAAGTGATATGAAACATAAATTGAACCAATATGTTTATCAATCAGACATATATAACTAGGTGTGCACATATAATATAAATAGATGTGAAAATATGCATGTGAACCAATATGATAAACTCATGCCTATATACATACAGATAACCATATCTGAATATTTCATGTAAAATCATATACAAAGGTATGTGTAAGTTTTTTTATTAAAAAATGTGAAATAAAGAAAAAGAAATTTATATTTTGTTTTTGATTTTTTACAAGAAAACAAAAAAGAGAAATTTTTATTTTGTTTTTTCAAAAAAATCTAAAGAAATCAAATACAAACAAAAAAATGTACATACGAGAGGTCAGGTGAGCATGCATAGAAGAACTAACTAAACAGATACGAAGTGAAAATAAATAACAGTTAGTACATGTCAGTGTATCTTATGCATCATCTAAATGTATAGGTGCATAGTAATAAGAAAATAAAATAAGTGTAAAATAAAGAAAAAAAAACCTAGACCTAGAAAACAAAAGATAAAAAGCCATCGTCAATCATCGTCTCTCTCCATCTCCTCTCGGCCATATCCACGGGCTGTCTCGAACACAAAATCTCTGTAGACCGGTGGTGTGGGAAGTGTAGGATTAGATCATCGAACAGCTCTCATCAACTACTGGAGAGATGCATCGTAATACTGGTGATGCAGGCTCATCTCCGTGTGCATAAACTTCATCTTCTCTCCCAGTGAATCCATAGTCCACCGAGAATCACCACCTCCTGAAGAGCCTGGATTATAATCTCCTGCAAGCTGGGACCTTGATGGTTGACCAGCTGAGGACTCTCCCTTTCCTCTCGCTCATAAGCACTTTCTGACTATCTCATCACATTAGGTAGCTCTTTCCTTCTCCATCTGATCAAAAGGTGAAATAGGAACCGTTTGATCCTTGCAGATGCGAGTGATCAGGAATGGATAAACTAGCTGCGTGTTCTGCTCCTTCTTCTTCTTCTCAAGCATCTCCCTAGAACTCAAAGCAACAGATGATATCCACAAAAATAATTTGTGCAGGATCAACTGACCGACCTCTATCAATCCAATATAAAAATTATGGTAGGAGAATACTACAGCTAATAAAATTAATGAAGATGAAGATGAGACTGAGATTGAAGCTAGTATGTGTAGGAGGGCTGATGGAGTTGACATTGTTAGTGATGAAGATGTTGAGCCTACAATCAAGCTATATGTAACTGAATCTACTATGCTAGAGAAGAAATGAGAGCTCTTGCA
This sequence comes from Asparagus racemosus, assembly GCA_037177215.1. Lineage (NCBI taxonomy): Eukaryota > Viridiplantae > Streptophyta > Magnoliopsida > Asparagales > Asparagaceae > Asparagus > Asparagus racemosus. The sequence continues at coordinate 25,296,064 of JBAKGM010000365.1, read as the reverse complement.
ACGTATTCTAACACAAAGGAAAATGTTGAAAGAGAGAAAGATTTTGTAAATTTTAGTTGGAGAAACATTTTCTTAAGCCACACTCTGCATTGAGAATAAAGTTTTCTACCCCCATAGAATTTAGACCGTAGTAAGGAATTCAATTGCATCGTAGGGCTTTGAAGTTATGAGGGAGAAGAACCAAGGCTACAAAATTACTGCTAGGTGCAAGGAGACGTGTTAGTGTAGATGTTATGGTAGATGGCATGATTTAAAGAATTAGTCAAAAAGTATGAAACATAATTACAGAGACACTTGTAAAGGAACTTTCTTTCGCAACGACTGCTACATCGCTAGCAATAATCAGATGTTTCCAGCTGAAATGGCTTTAGTGGACATGGTTGCTAACATCAGTGGTGGAGCCATTCATTGGCAGGAAGGTAATTGGTTATGTAGAGGTTATTCTCAATGTTTCATTTACTTTTTCAATTTGGCCCCCACACTATCAAACCAAAGTCAATTTGGCCCCTCCACTCCACCATCAGGTTTGACAAAATCCTCCCCACCCAAGTCAAATTAGATTTAATAATAAACAAAAGAAAATAAAAATTGAAGCTACTATGCACAAGAAAAAAAAACAGAGTCTTCTCTAGTTTCCTTTCTCTATTTCTCTTTCACAAACCTCAATCAAAACTAGTCCTAAATTTCTCAATTCTTTCATTTTCCCTATTTTTATTTCTATTAAACAAATCTAACCTTAATTCTCACTTATCTCATTAGCTTGGGCGTCCAAATGAATTTTTTTGTCAAATCTTGAAAGCCTTTTCCGATTAAGGTAAAGAATCACTATATCCCTTCTTTAATGTTCTTACTTGTTCTAGTTTATTATTTAGTGGTATTGTGTTAAAACAAAAATGCCCTTAGCACCGAACCCTAGTTTTTATTGCTCTTTGTTTTCGTAGTGGAGCCAAATTGATAATTGATTAGCTTGTTGAAAAATTTTAAATCTTACTTGTTCTCGTATGTCATTTTTCGCTCTTTTAGACAATAGTGCTTTATGTATGCTTGTTTTGATGTATAAATTATTTTGATTTATTGAAAATTTATTATTATTTGCAATTAATGGAGGTAAAATTGTTATATTGTTATTGTTAATGTTAGCTTGTTAGCATTAGCAATTGGTTTTTTTTTCTTTGGTATTTTGTTGCATTAGCAATTGATTTATTTATGATTTTTCTTTGATGCGTTGCAGCTATGTATTTGTATTTTACCTAGTAGTTACTATTTGATATAATATTTTATTTCATTATGATGTTTATATATATTTTGGCCCCCTCGAACTTGGAATCCTAGCTCCGCCACTACCTGATACGCTTCGCTGAAACTATTGGAATAGATATCTTGGACTAGGGAGTTGGACTGGTTATTTTCATGGCAGATAAAAGGTAAACTGCTCTCCATGTTTTTATGTGTTTCTTCTTACCAGCCTAGTTATCTGCTTGCTCATGTTTCTCTTGTTCGCTTTAGTTGCTTGGTTACTTAGGTATTCTTTACGTGTGTACTCCTTTTCCTTTTTTACTTTTTTTGGCTAATTTTGTTGTTGATGATGTTGCTATTTGCTTAATATTTCTCAAAATTGATATTCCATGTTGCAGTGTTTCCTTTTTGAGAAACAAACATGTTACTTGCAATGCATATTCGTAAAAAAAAAATGGTGTTGTTGGAGTTGCTGAACAAACTGTGTTTTTTATGATGTTTTAGGGAGAATATCGTACATACATACTCATGGTTCACACGAAAACACACTGATGAATCAACATATCAAAAAATTGATACATTTATGATCATACTCTCCGGCAATCCTCCTTTCATTCTCCACACTGTTGAAACCCGATACTTTCCTCGCTAACCTCCATCTCAGACCTCTATAGCCTGCTCGTACCCACATCTTTGTTGATTAGGAGGAATGTTCGACATATGTCAGTCATGTCAGATATTGAAACAGGTAACAGGTATTCACTACGTGATGATAATCAGTGGTAAATTTTTTGGTTCTAGGAGAAGATGTTGGAAAGACTCTACTGCATTTTCACACAACTGACAAGGTTGAAGAACTTTTCCTTTGTAGAGAGACGATCGAGTAGGGCTGGCCAAACTTGTAGGCAATATTTAAGAAGATAAGATAGAGCTAGGCAAACAAGTAGGCGATAATTAAGAGGAGCCAGAGATGACAAAACTATGTTAAACAAAAACAAAGTTTAAATCACAATAGGACAAGTAAACTACATCTTGTTTCTAAATTCTCTTTCAATCCACTGAAATTGACATCTGTGAAAGGGAAACAATGTCACAAACTGTGAATCCCCTCACTTCATCTGTTCCTTTCTACAAATTTCACAGGCAATCCTCCCACCATTATTAATGCCATGGAGACCTGATGCTTCCCTCTCTCCTCAACCACCTTCATCTCGAACCTCTCTAAAATGCTCGCAACCACCACCTTCATCTGAATAAAAGCCATGTCCTTCCCCAGACACATCCTCGGCCCTGCATTAAACACTGGATACTCGAATGGGTTCCTCCCACGAAAAACGCCATCCACTAACCATCTTTCTGGCTTAAATTCCTCGCAATCCACACCCCAAACCTTTTCTGTTCGCCCCATTGCAAACGTGTTGTACATCACCATCCACCTTTTCTTGATCACAGTCCCATCGGGGAGTTTGTCGTCAGATCTGCACTCTCGTGCCACTAGTGATGCTGGAGGATACAACCTCAGTGACTCTAATATTGCCGCATGCAAATAATTCATCTCGCGAAGTGAGTCTAATGTGAACGACTCATCCAATTTGTGTGAGTGTCTTATCGATTGAATCTCTTCTGTGATATTGTTAACTATGTCGGGTCTGGACGATATGGAATAAAACTCTAAAAACTCCAAAAATGTTGGGATTTTTAGATCTCGCAATGCCGGCTCACCAATGAAATTAAATGAGCACCACATGACGGCACATATCTCACATGATGAAGAATTCTGACCTTCTGGTGTGAAGCTTAAGGCGAACACTCCCAATGCCATCAACCTTCATCTTCTTGTTGTTTCCAACGATCACGTCGCCAAATTCTTCATGCGTCTTCAATGTGTCAAAACACTCTTTGTTGTTGCAAACGTGCATAGACGCTGTAGAATCTAACACCCAAGTGTTACTCGCATTACCGGTACTCTCCGTCATCAACACCACATATTCATCACACACAACTGCCGAGGAGTCCTCATTGTTCCCATTTTCTTGAATCTTCATCTGTCTAATGCTCTTTAACTCATCTCCCATTTGGGAACATTTGAACTGAATGTGACTCTTCTCTCTAGAGTAATAGCACTCCCTTTCGCTATCATCTCGGGCTCGAGATTTTGACCTTCCTCGATAATTGTCACATCCCCCTTACTCCTCTGTCGATTAGAACCTTCAAAAGCTAGTGCAAACACTAATGTAGATGTCACACGCAAGCAAACACGAAGATTTAATGTGGTTTGGTAAATCGTGCCTATGTCCACGGGGCAATCTAAAGAGAAATATTTCACTATGAATCAAGAGTACACTCCCTCTAAGTTACACCTAAACTTGAGGATTAAATCACAAGAGAAAAATACAGTATTACCTTCTGGGCACCAAAATTCTAAAACCCATCTCAACTCAAACCTCCAACACCCGCGGAGAATCAACACTGTACTCTTGACGGCGTCGTCGTTCTGAAGACAAAGGCGTTTGGATCACTGCAATCGGACAACCGAGTAATCCGGAATCTCAAATTTCTCTCTTTTTTTCTCTCACCTAGCCTCGAAGTCTACGCACCCCCTAAACTCTCTGGTCTCAGGTTCTTGTACGAATTGATTACAGGGTGGTGGATGTCACGTGCATATAAAGAAATCATGAATTCCTTTTCCTAGTCCAAGTGGGGTTTGCCTCCCCCATCCACTTTTGTTGCAAAGAAAATGCAACATGGGCTTTATTATTAATCAATGGTCCACCCAAAAATATTGGGCTGGATCCTAACAGTAACCCTTCATTGGTTGGATGGCTTGCGCACACTAGTAAACATGACAGGGGGCTGGGGATGAGGGGGGGAGGTAAACGATCGAATCGAATCGAATACTAATGTGTTCGTATTTGTATTTGTTTAAATTTATTGAATTCGAATGCAGACTCTAATATTCATATATGGAGTTTTTCGAATTCGAATTCGAATACTTGGTATTTGATAAATATTGATGAATATTCACGAATATTTATCGAATATCAAAGTATATTTATTCCGCTAAAGAATTTGATTTTGAAATAGTATTTAAATTCATAAATAAAAATTATTCCTTTATAATATATGATGTATATATATTTAAATCAAAATTTTCA
>JBAKGM010000365.1:25229148-25268580 GCA_037177215.1 Asparagus racemosus | reverse complement strand
TATTTGAAGTTGTAGTTCACATGAGATTAGGATAATTAGGCGCGTGAGTAGATAACAATTGCAAATATATAAGATTAGGATAGATGTTTGAATTTTAAAAACCACGGATTTGGATTTTCTTTCAACTTTATATTCAAGTGAAATGATTGATGTTTGAAATGTAATATCTAAAAGAGTTAAGGGTATTTTTGTCTACGGAAAGATTTTCCCGAACTCGTGCTTTTAAAGAGAGTATATGATTCATAAACCCAAGTATCTCATGCCATTTATTTAAAAACCCACCCACTTATTCTTTGTACTGTATTTTCCCAATAAAATAAAAATTCTAAAATTACCCTTCATCACCAAATACAAGTAGCGTTCTCTCTCTCTCTCTCTTTCTCTCTCTCTCTCTCTCTCTCTCCCCCCCCTCTCTTCTCTCATTTCACTTTTCTAAATATAGTCCATCCCCAAAACCCTAAGAGGCGATTCTCAAACTTTAAAGACCCCAAGCCAAAGAAGGATAGGGCTGATGGGTGGTGATGTTGCCAGTGACAGCGGCGACGGTGATCTCCGGAGTTAAGAGGGGGAAGGGAGGCCGCTGAAGCCGAAAACCCCCTTTGCTGGCATGGGTTTTGCTTAAAGGGGACAACTTTAGGGTTTGTTGGAGGTTTAAAGGAGTTTTAAGTTTGATCCCAATGCTAATTTAAATTTTTAGTTTTTAATTTTTGTGTGCTTTTGAGTTCCTCTGAGTTTAGGGATTTTTGTGTTTTGTTGTAATTTGTATGTACATTGTGGGAGATGGGACTTGTGTTTCTAAAAGTGATTGAAATTGATGGTAGTTTCTAATTTTATCTTGCTCTTTTGATCTTGTTTAGCTCTTTTTTTTACTGTTGCATGTGGTATATTTTGGACAAAGAAGTTGGTTGGAGATAAGACTAAGTTTTAAAATTTTCAGAGAAAATAAAGAGCTACACTTTATCAATAAAGAGCTATACTATGGTAATAAAGAGCTATACTTTAGAATAAAGAGCTATACTTTCACAAAAAGGTGCTACACTTCAGTATAAAGAGTTATACTTTTCCAAAAACTGAAAAATTAAGAGTGGACCTCTCGTCGACATGAATATTCAATCGAACAACACATTGTATACATCATCACACGTTTACATTGCTCAGAAAAAACTGATTTGATTTATTTCACTAAGTTTCAAAATTTTTAGAGAACATAAAAGCACACATTGTACACATAATCACGCATCTGTAATGCCCAGAAAAAAATGAATTGATATATTTGATGTAGCTGCAAAAAGTCCAGAGGTCATAAAGTGTTATACTTTTCTAATAATTGGTTATACATTTGCCATAACGTGCTATACTTTAGAGTAAAGTGCTATACTTTAGTCATAAGGTGCTAAATGTTTCCATAATGTGCTATACTTTTCAAAAATCTGGAAAATTCTGAGCGAACCTCTCATCAACATAAACAGTAGACCAAAAAGCACATTGTGCACATAATTACTAAGATATATTGCTCAGAAAAAACTGAATTGTTATATTCGACGTAGCTTCAGAAAGTCCAGACGCCATAAAGTGCGATACTTTTCTAATAAGTGGCTATACTTTTGCCATAGCATGCTATACTATAGAGTAAAGTGCTATGCTTTGATCATAAGGTGCTATACTTTTTTCATAATGTGCTATACTTTTCAAAAATCTAAAAAATTGTGAGCGAACCTCTCGTCAACAAAAATAATAGACCAAAAAGCACATTGTGCATATAATCACTAAGATATATTGCTTAGAAAAGAACTGAATTGTTATATTTGACATAGCTTTAGAAAGTCCAGAGGTCATAAGATGCTATACTTTTCTAATAAATGGCTATACTTTTACCATAACGTGTTATACTTTGGTCATAAGGTGCTATACTTTTCCATAATGTGCTATACTTTTCAAAAATCTGAAAAATTGTGGGCGAACCTCTCGTCAACATAAACAAAAGACCAAAAAGCACATTGTGCAGATAATCACTAAGATATATTGCTCAGAAAAAAACTGAATTGATATACTCGACGTAGCTTCAGAAAGTCCAGAGGCTATAAAGTGATATACTTTTCTAATAATTGGCTATACTTTTGCCATAATGTGCTATACTTTAGAGTAAAATGCTATGCTTTGATCGTAAGGTGCTATATTTTTCCATAACGTGCAATACTTTTCAAAAATCTGAAAAATTATGAGCGAACCTCTCGTCAACATAAACAATAGACCAAAAAGCACATTGTGCACATAATCACTAAGATATATTGCTCAGAAAAGAACTGAATTGTTATATTCGACGTAGCTTTAGAAAGTCCAGAGGTCATAAAGTGCTATACTTTTCTATTTTTTGCCATAACGTACTATACTTTGGTCATTAGGTGCTATACTTTTCCATAATGTGCTATACTTTTCAAAAAATCTGTAAAATTGTGAGCGAATCTCTCGTCAACATAAACAATAGACCAAAAAGCACATTGTGCACATAATCACTAAGATATATTACTCAGAAAAAAACTGAATTGATATATTCGACGTAGCTTCAGAAAGCCCAGAGGCCATAAAGTGCTATATTTTTCTAATAAGTGGCTATACTTTTGCCATAATGTGTTATACTTTAGAGTAAAGTGCTATACTTTGGTCATAAGGTGCTATGCTTTTCCATAACGTGCTATCATTTTTAAAAATATGGAAAATTGTGAGCCTCGTCAACATAAACAATAGACCAAACAACGTGCTACGTATTGTTGACATTCGATCTTGTGACAATGGGGAGTAAATATACCTAGCTTGTTGTTCTACAACTGTCCATTATTCCGGCTTTGTATAGCCTTTCGCTCCTTTACAAGAAACATGGATAATGGATCACATATTTACAATGGGGAGTAAACATCAACCATTACATATCTATCTACCACTAAGCAATCAAGTACATAGCATTAAACTGGTGTAGCATTAAAATGGTGTACAACAATTACAGTCTCAATATATAATATCAACATGGAAATTGAATAAAAATAAATCCAAAATTACCATCACAAAATCAACACAACATGTAATATCAAGTGCACAGATCTGTAAGTTCCTAGAAATTTGTAATTCCTTTGCACAAATTTGTAATTTCCTCGTCGTGATGTGGTCTTTTCTCCTTCGCCAGAAATTTGTAATTTCCTCGTCGTGATGCACTGAGATGAGAGCGAAGAGGTGTGTAATGCCAAAATAACAGCAAGAGGTTGCGTCTATGTAAACTAGAGGAGAAAGATTTCTGGCTGGAAGTGAGGCAGAGGGAGAGAAGGAAGAGGAGGAGGACGATGAAGGCACCGGTGACAATACTTGATGATGACGTAAAGGCGGAGGTTCGATATCTCTCTTTAGGAGAGGGAGAGGAGGAAGAGGAGAGAGATTTGTGGGTTTTGAGGATTTAGGGATCTACTTGAGGGTTTTGGCGATCTGCTAGGGTTTTGAGGATCGACTAGGGTTTTGGTCTTGTGAAACGAAGGAAGGAAAGAAGAGAGAGCTGAGTTTATTTGGGGAAGAAGGGTAATTTCAGAATTTTGTATTTTTTAAGAGAAATACGGTACAAAGATTGAGGGTATTGTACAGTTTGGGTTTAAAAATAAGTGGTTTGGGATACTTTGGGTTTATGAGCGTTTACGAAAGTTAGTCGTTTTTTAAATAAGTGGGGGTAAAACTTTGGGTTAAAAGAGAAAAACCCCTAAATTTAATACAGATTGCATTGCTTCTTTCGTAGAAGCAGTTGAAGCTAAAGCGGTTGAACTAGAATCTATCTCCACGCCAAGTAAACTAGAGGAACGATCATTAGGAACTCCATTGAACATAGTGAAGTACCGGTATTGAAGTGTATGTGACGCGTCTAGGAATATTGATGCTTTCTTGCTTGCCAACAATATTAGGGTTTTGGTTTTGAAGGTGGTGGCATTCTTGAGGGCTCCACTTGGAGGTTGATGTTAGATACACTTGCACATATCACAACAGGGAAAGGTATGTCTTCACTGAATGTTGAATTATCGCTAGAAGAGCACGAACAACAAGCTCATGTTCACGAGATCATCTTCAAAAGTAGCATAACCAATTATTAGTAGAAGAAGTGCAAGGAACTATTTCCAGTCACTTAATTATATTAATTTGTACTTAGAAACTTTTTAAATTTGTTTATTTTGTAGATTCATTAACAAGCTCACGTACATATGTTGGTGCAATTAAATGACTGTTCATCTCAGAGAAACTTTCTTTTGCTAGCAACATTGTGAGTGCCTGCTATTGAATTTTCGTCATATCTCATCTTCTAATAATACTGCAAGTTTAAGGATTATTTACAATTTAAAAAACTTTTTCCTAGCTTTACAAATGTGTTCTCAAATAATATTGTTTTGAGATTGATCTTGGACTCTGATTTTATCGCTAACACTCGCAAATCTTTTGTGAAAAATCAATTCCATTTCTGCAAAGGTTCTTACAAAATCATTAGGTAAACCAGAATACCACTCAAAGGCCACTCCACTTAGACTGTTGACAAATTGCCTCAGAAGTCAAATGTCGTTGCCCCCAGTATTACCACAAGTCGCTCTGAAATGGTCAATATATTGACTCACATTTCTGATTCCATTAAACTTTTAAAACTTCGGCACTAGATAACATAGAGGGTAATCCACCAAGTCATATGCCATGGGGTATGGTTTGCCTCTTGATATGCTATGCTTCTTTGACTCCTCTTCGACTACAACCATCTTAACTTCATTCAACACCATATCTTTTATCTGATCTTTTGTTAAGATTGTAGAATTTTCATGAGACTGTCCAGAACTTTGACCAATATCTAGATGAACACCTAATTGCGATCGTTCAGTAGTAGAATTCTTTTCCCGTGGTTGCCCCTGCTCGATCCTCACAAGTTGATTGCTAATTTGGTGCATAATTGACGTAAAGTCATTCATTCTCATATTCAACGTACTGACTTCTCTTTTGCTTTCAGTAAGTTGTTTCTAAAGATCTTCGATAATATTATCCTTGTCTTTTACAATGAAAATCGGCTCTTCCTCATCACTATTTTCCTCAATAACTGTGGAATCTTTATTTTTATTCTTATCCTCTGCATCATTTCTTTTTCCTTATCTTGATCCTCCGATATATCTTTATGGGATGAGCTACTTTCCCCTCTGCTCCTACTTCTTGTTCTGCGTGCGGGACCATCTTTGGCTGTGCTCCTAATGGAATATACAGTATGTACCATATATTGTTCTGTAGCGTTTTTCTTCACTATCCTTTTCTTTCTTGCTGGTGCTGCTAAGGGATTTTTAGTGACCAAATCTTCTAATTTTTGTGGTGGGGAAGATATAACGTCTTGAATTCTTTTAACCAATTTAAGTGCTCGATATATCGTGGAGGATAAAGTTTTAAGTTCCTTCTTAGACTTCTTCACTTTGGTCATGGATGTCTTAAAAGCATTCTTACGGAGTTTAGCTGCAATAGCATTCTGATGAATATATTTTAGTGGTTCAAAAGAATTCTTCACAGGAACCACGGACTCGATAGCCTTGTTTAGGTTCTGTCTATCCTGATGACTTACATGGGTGGTGTTTGAAGTGCTCAATCGTCTATTAGAAACTTTTTCATTTATTGATTCTTCTAGAGTCTCAACATTGTCAATAGGAGTCAATCTCTTAAAACTGACTTTCTCTTGTTGGTTGCTTTGTTGATAAGTTTAGACAGCCTTTCAAAAACTAACTTGCGCTCGACAGTTAGGAAAGTAAGCCTCTCAAATACTGATTTCCTCTTTGGTGAATTTGGAGGTCTTTCAACAACCACGTTCCATCTCTTACCTCGTGAGGGAAGCTTAGATGACTTTGATGAATTTGCAATGGGTGCAACATATTGTTCCTATTTCTAGGACACAGCAGTGGCTACGCAATTGATCACTTCTGGAATGGTCCCAAAGGAGACCGATGACAAGTCAGTATTCATCACCGTTTGCGGGAATGTCACGGAGCCAAAAGTGATGGTGAATAGGGTTCTGGGTGTTCACGGGAAAAGTCAGCTTGATCTTCATTGATGATGAACTCATTATAGCTTTATGTATTTACAAATGAATTCAACAAAAAAAACTCGTCTTCTTATAAGACTCGATTACAATGAAAATCAAAAGAATAAAAATTATAACTTTTTCCTTTAAACAAATGCAGGATCTCATTTATCAGTCTCTTCTCCTGCTTGCGTGGGATCTTTGCCTGTGCCGAGGTTTATCCGTGGACCGCCGCATCGCATGATCGGATCTTGGTCTCAGATCTAAGATCTACACGATCGAGGGGATTATTTCACCAAGGAAATAATCGTCTAAGTGAGTGAAATCGACCAAGCGAAGTCACTACTCTTCTGGGGATCAAAACTAAGTTTGATCTAGAGGAATCACGTGTAGATCTGATATGATGATCTCTCGAACTTCTTTGCTTTATACGTTGACGCGCTCGCTAACATCTCAGATCTAGAATTCTCGAATCTAAGTGTAGATCGCTCTAGAATTTGACAGAGCCTCCCTCTCTTGCCAAAAGTCCAAATCTGTAAAAATGAGCCCCTCTTCTCATATTTACAGGCTTCAGAAGAGGATAACGGTTAGATCTTTGCCCAGATCTGACTTGGCTGAGCCACCAAGAGGTGGCCCGGCCACTGAGCCGCCCATGTGGCCTTGGTTTTGTCGTTTTCTGAGCCCAATTCATCCAGTCTCGTTGATATTTGCTAATCTAAAGCTTCGCAGCTAGATTTATTCCACGATTCGTCACTTTGCTGACTTGCATGCCTCGCCGATTCACTTCATGCATTTCATCGACTCGCTATATGTGTCTGCGTCGCATTCACGTCGTCAACATTTCGCCGTTGCATCGTCAGATGGCTATCGATCGTCAACCCATCGTTACGAGTCACATTCGAGGACTCATAGGCAATTTTCAACGCCTACAGATACCCCCTCCAAAGTGTTTTAGTCTCGTTCTTTTATAGAAGAGCCTGAAATACTTTAGATATGATAGGCCCAAATCTTTAATCGACATAAAGGGCCTGAAAATAGCTTCAAATCTTGATTTTTTCAATTCTTTTAGATCATCTGGTGCTTTGTCGAACGACTGAGAATGTCACGGTGCTGCATTTATTGTCTGACTGCTGTCAAAATCTTGAACCGAAGCTGGTAACTGAATTTTCTATTTTAACTCGTGTCAATGAACTGACCAATAAACTTTTTGAGATCTCTTCTTTAGTCGGGGAATTCTCCACTTGCAGCGCATTGATCGACGTCAACATAGTTTAAGCTCCATTGGAAGTTGTCGAGTTATCCTTAAGAACATTTTTAAAAAATATTCTCCAGAAACTTCTCGACAAAAGTGGAAAACAGTTTAGACTCGTATACCCTATTGGAGTAATTATGAGGCTCGAATTAACCGAACCGGATGAAAAGTGACCCTCAATGGGTGATAACCCCACTGAATAAATATCTAGGGCCTCTCCGGAAATGAAGGATTCAATCGACGGGCTGATTCGGGGCTGTTTTGATGCTGCCCTGGTCTGAATCCTAGTTTAGGTCCTGGTTCAGGGCTGGTTCGGTCCGGTTCGGGGCTAGTTCAGGCCGATTTGGGGCTGGTTTAGCCCCTGAGATGATCGTCTTTCTAGTGATATATTACCTGAGCCAACGATTCCCGAAAATGTTGAGGTTTGTTCCTTTAAAGGTACGAATTCTCTCTCCCGTTAATTATAGGACTAGCCATTTTTGACTAATACAACTATAATTTGATGAATCTAAGGAATTCATTTTGTTATTGGCAGGAACTTCTACTGAGGCTCATTTTTCAGATCCTCATTCTGAGGCTCCTTTAGACTTGGCTACCGTGGTGGCTACCGTGCCTGATGAACATGCCGCGAGAACAACTGTAGCAATTGGTGCATCAGCGATGGTTACTCTCCTGGTAGCCCCGCTAAACCATGAAGCTATGTCGATGGAAGCAGGTACAAGTTATCCGACTAAGGATGTCTACGCTCGCCTTTGACTTAAGATTTTAAAATACTCCTTTTTTTCTTTTTGCAAGGCTTATATCTCAACTCTATGATCTAGCGAGGGCATTGATGTTAGATGATGATCCAGCTCGGATTATTATCTGTACGGAAGTCTGCTCATTCTTTTCGATAATTGACAAGATTCTCCACAGTGGGCTTTCTCTCCGTCAGTTCAAGCCAGTCCTTGGCCCTAAAGGGGCTTTGATAAGGGATGCTGGTTACCCAGAGTTAGCCAAGGTAATTGCTGATGATCTTGATTGTCTAGAACTCAAGCTTCAGGAATTACAAGATCTAAAGGCAGCAGGTGTTTCTTCCTATATAGCCGATCGAGCGGGACCTCGTCTGGAAGCATGGCGCGATGTTCGCTTTTTCACTGGACTCGAGGTTCAAATACACTGGGATCAGGTAGAGCAGATTCAGAACGCACTTACTGAGAAATCAACATCCCTGAGCAACATTTGTTCTTGCATTGCATCAAGTGAGGGCAAGATAGTGCAGCTTAGGCAAGAACTTTAGATGGAGGAGGAGAACTTAAGCATCTTGGAACTGACAAGGGTCAATGCAGAGGAAGCTCAGACTGCCATATCTAAGAAACTGGAGCTCTCGGGACAAAAGCTAGCTAAAGTTGAGCAAGAAGCTGCGAAAACATTGAATGCCACTGAGGAGTCTTTCAGGGCTGAAGTGCAGAAGGAGCTCCAACAAGCTTACACTGATGAATTGTCCGAGTTAGAACAACAGATCTTTTGTCATAAACTTGATGTTTGAATGGCGGTAATTTCTTTGTTGAAACACTAGACTCTTCATTAATTGAATAAATTTCTATCCCCTTTTTTGTTGCTTATTATGATTTCTTATTTCATTTGAAATAATCAACCACAATACTCATAGGATTTTTAGCAAACTCTCAGCCATCAACAGATTTAACGAGCCTTTACTGATTATCATTTGAATCGGGCTAGCATGCAGATTGTCTAAACCTGTTCTGTAAGTGACATTGTGCTAAAAGAATGAAATTCTTTCAGACTTTGTGCTATGATGTTGAATACATAGGCTTCGTCTTCTTTTACGGGTAAGAGACTAACCGGCAATGCATGTTAGGCGTTGACTTTTTGGTTATTAGCCACCCCTCAGTCATTAACGGATTTGATGGGCCTTTACCAATTACCATTTGAATCGGGCTAGCATGCGAATTATCTAAATCCATTCCGCACTTGACGTTGTGGCAAAAGAATGAAACTCTTTTAGACTTGGTGCTATAATGTTGAATACATAGGCTTTGTCTTCTTCATGAGAATAGACTACCCAATTGCATGTATTAGATGCAGGCTTATCCCTACTTAGGCTTTGGATAAAACTCCCAATACTTAAATTCTGGTGTCTTCTTCAATCGATAAAAAACTAAACTGGCAACGCGCGTTAGGCGTTGACTTATCCCTACTTAGGATTCGGGATAAAATCCCCCACACGTGTAAGGTGTGGATTGTGGTGTTATTAATAACAACCTGCCACAATTTTGAATATGTAGGCTTTTATTCTTTTTACGGTTAAGAACTAACCGGCAACGCGTATTAGGCGTAGATTTATCCCTACTTAGGCTTCGGAATAAAATTCTCCACACGTGTAAGGCGTGGATTGTGATGTTATTAATAACAATCTACCACAATTTCGAATATGTGGGCTTTCGTTCTTTTTACAGTTAAGAACTAACCGGCAATGTGTATTAGATGTAGACTTATCCCTACTTAGAATTCAGGATAAAATTCTCTAAGATGAATCTTGGTGTCTTCTTCAATCAGTAAAAGATTAAACCGGTAACGCGTGTTAGGCGTTGGCTTATCCCTACTTAGGCTTCGGGATAAAATGCCCCAGACTTGAATTTGGTGTCTTCTTCAATTGGTAAAAGACTAAATCGACAATGTGTGTTAGGCGTTGGCTTATCCCTACTTAGGATTCAGGATAAAATTCTCCAGACTTGAATTCTGGTGTCTTCTTCAATTGGTGAAACACTAAACCGGCAACGTATGTTAGGCATAGGCTTATCCCTGCTTAGGATTTAGGATAAAATTCTCCAAGATGAATCATAGATTGAAGGATTAGATAACATTGATGTGGGAAAGGAAGAATTTTATATTCTATTTCCCGATGATGGAGAGGAAAAATTTTATATTCTATCTCCAGTGGAAAGGAAAATTTGAAAAGATAAAATTGATGCGAGAAAGGAAGAATTTTATATTCTATTTCCCGATGTTGGAGAGGAAGGATTTTATATCCTATCTCTAGATCTTCCTTCTGGGATAAAGACAAACCCCGAGACAAGAGAGGAAGAATTTTATATTCTATCTCTTACTCCTCGAGCAGAAAAATTTTATATTCTATCTCCAGTGGAAAGGAATTCCTTCTGGGGTAAAGACGAACCCCGAGACAAGAGAGGAAGAATTTTATATTCTATCTCTTACTCCTGGAGAGGAAAAATTTTATATTTTATCTCTAGTGGAAAGGAAACTAAAAGTGAGATCTCCACTTCGAAAATCTTAGGTGAGACTAAGAGTGAGATCTCCACTCTGAAAAATCGAAAAGATTCAGATAGCTTTCACTTTTATAGGATTTGCTACCTGATCTGGAAATGACTTTCTCGTTTATCAAGATGAAATTTCAATTTTATCGCTAACTTTGGGAAGGCGTGACCAAAGAGGAAAGGATAGAGCCCTTCTGTTTATCACAAGGGGATCTTGACATTGAAAGTGGACATCTTGTTCGTTGAAGGAATCAAGAGGGGATTTTGATGGTGGATTGGACCTCAGTGGACTCACCGTCAATGAATTTGATAAGTGAGGGAATTTATGGTAGAGAACACCTTTAGGGTTATCCTCAAGGACAATGGGTGAAGTATTCCATGAGGAACTTCCCGTCAAAATGGGTTATCACAAATATACTAAGAATAATATTTGTTAGGAACTTCCCATTTATCAGCATTAATTGCATGTCACCATTTTGGGTGATTAAACATTACGCACCGTTCGAAAAGACAGTGTCTAACATGAACGGTCCTTCCCATTTGGGTTCAAACTTACCCTTTTTCTCAGAATCGAGAATTATTGGTCGTCGAGCAGTGAGGACCAGATCTCCTTCCTTAAAGCTTCTCTATCGTACTCTCTTGTTAAAAACCCTCGACATTCAGGCTTGGTAAAACTTGACGTGTTGCTGAGCTTCTAGGCGTTTTTCATCCAAAATCTCGAGCTCTTCAAGACGCTCCGATGTTGTTCTTCCGTCGTCATCTCAGTTGCGAGGGCGACACGAAGTGATGGGATTTAGATTTCCAATGGAAGTATAGCTTCACATTTGTATACCAGAGAATATGGGGTAGCTCCGGTAGACGTGCGTATTGTGGTGCGATATGCCCAGAGTGCTTCTCCGCATTTATCGTCCCAATCACGTTTATTAGTCTTCATGAGTTTTGACAAGATCTTAATGATTGTCTTGTTGAACGCCTCCGCTAATCTGTTTGCAGTAAGATTATAAGCCGTCGATGAGATGTCTTGAATCTTAAACTTCTTACAAAACTTGATGAAAGCATTGCTGACGAATTGAGGACCGTTGTCATGTATGATCCGTCTCGGTACGCCGTGTCGATAGACGATGTGATGCTTGATGAACCTGATGACATTGTTTGTTTTCACTTTTTTAAGCAGAATTGCTTTAGCTCATTTAGACAAATAGTTAATAATCATGAGAATGAACCGATCACTTTTAACTGATGGAGGAAAAATAGGACCCATAATGTCCATTCCCCATATCTCGAACGGCCAAGATGTAGCCGAAGGATACAAATGCTCCGGGGGTTGATGCATGTAATTCACATGTATTTTACATGCGTGGCACTTTCGAGGGTATTTGATTGCATCATTAATCATCGTTTGCCAGAAGTATCTTATTCTTCTGATACGATCATAAAGCTTGGGACCAGGTTGGTGTGCGCCACACTCTCTCCCGTGTGCTTCCTTAAGGACTTCTTTCACTTCTTTGTTTGAAAGGCACCGGAGCAGCAAGCCATCATACCCGCGACGATATAACGTCTAGGTCTCTGCATCATAAAAGAACATTGGCACTCTTCGTCGAATTGATTCCCTATCTTTTACGTCTTTTGACAAAATACCATATAGGACATAATCGATTATAGGGAAACGCCAATCCCGGGGCTCCGGTTCGACTTGGGTTGTGTACACCTCCTTGATGACCATCCATCTGTTATCCTCCTCCTCATCATATATCAGTACAAATAGTTGGTGAGTTCTCACAATGACTAACTATTCAGTTTCAGGAGGTTGCACTAACGATACTGCTAACGCTATTAATGCATCCACGTATATATTTTGGAGGCGCAGAATATACTCGATGAAAAATTCTTCAAACGAGTCTGTCATCTCAACGGCCACCTGGTGATAAGAAATCAGGTTCAGATTCCTAACTTCGTAGTCTCCACGGATCTGTCTGACTATGAGTTGGGAATCCCCAAGGGCGTCGAGATATTCAAGCCCCAACTCTTTGGCGAAATTGAGTATAATAAGTAGCACGTTGTATTCAGCCATATTATTAGAGCACGGCTTGGTTAGCGAGTAAGCCCAAGACATCACATGCTTCCCTAGGGAAACTAAGACAACTCTAACTCCGGAAGAAATCTTTGAACATCTAGGGGTACTTGCCATATTGGTTGCTCGAGAAGCTCCGTCAAAGTACAATCGCCATATTTGCTGATGCGATGCAGTGTTGACTTCATAGGTTTCATCTGGCAAGTCATCATATAATTTAGCTACATCTGTCGTTGGGTTAGTTGCTAACAGATCACAAATTGCATGTCCCTTGACCTACTTTTGTTGCTTGAAGTGTAAGTCGTATTGAGACAAGAGCAAGACCCATTTTGCTAAACACTAACTCGTGGAGGCTGGTTGTGTCATGAATATCCAAACTAGATTTACGTTAGAGATAACATAAATTATCTGTCCAACTAAGTAGTGTCGCATCTTTTGGATCGCGAAAACTAATGCAAGGCACCGCTTCTCGATCATCGGATAGCAGGATTCAGCACCCACTAAATTCTAGCTCAGGTAATACACTGGCTGTTCGTGACCGCTGTCATCATCTTGTGCGAGTAAAACACTTAACGAATGGTTCATAGCCTTGGTGTAAATTAAGAACGGTTTACCCGACTACGGTGCAACGAGAACAGGAGGATTCACTAGGTATGCTTTGATATCCTCGAATACCTTTTGACGGGCATCGTCCCAAACAAATGACACGTCTTTCTTGGTTAGCTTGGAGAACGGCTGGCATTTTCTAGAGAGATTTGATATGAATCACCGGATATAAGCTAATCGCCCCTGTTGCCCTCTAAGTTCTCTTAGATTCTTCGAGGGTTGTAATTCATGTATCGCCTTCACTTTATCTGGGTCAATATGAATACCCCTAGTTGTGACAATGAATCTAAGGAATTTGCCGCTGGTAGGGTACATCTTTAAATTGATGACTCATCATGAGATCGAACATCGCCCTCAGGTCTTTGATGTGGTCATTTTTGTTGCGACTCTTCACCACTAAGTCATCGACGTAGCACTCGACTATTTTCCGAAGATGTTCCTAGAAAATCTTTATCATCTCTCGCTGGTACGTGGCGTCTGCGTTCTTCAGACTGAATGGCATGACCATGTAGCAGAAGACACCGAGGGGAGTTCTAAACACTGTGTGTTTTTCATCATCCGGGTGCATCTTGATTTGATTATAACCCAAAAAACTGTCCATGAAGGACATTCTCTCAAATCCACATGTATTGCCAATGATGACGTCAGTGATCAGAAGAGGAAAGTCATCTTTTGGGCCTGCGGCCTTCAGATCTATGTAATCGATGCAGATTCTGATCGTCTCATTCTTCTTTAGAGCTGGGACAATATTCACCGCCCAATCTGGATGTTGTTCTTTCTAGATAAAACCTGACTCTATAAGCCTTTTCACCTCTGCTACAATCGCTTCCATAATCTGTGGACGAAACTGTCTATGTTGTTGCTTGATGGGTTTGGCATCCATCTTGATGTTGAGACGGTGCATCGCCACATTAGGGTCGAGTCCTAGCATGTCTTCATAGTTCCAAGTGAAAACATCGATATATTCCATGATGAGAGCAATCAACTCTTCTTTCTCTTCTGGGAAGAGACTGTTACTAATGAATATGGTCTTAGGGTGCGCTTCGTCACCCATTTTGACCTGGACCACTTCATCCTCGGTAGGGGGTTCTCTCCGCTTGAACCGGTCCCCGTATTGCATATTGAGGTGATGGATCTACGGGTCTTCCCATGTTGGTATGTCATCGTCGTCCTCTATCATGGTGGGGTCGGCTGTAGTCATATTCGACATCAAACGCTTGAACATTTCACTGATACTAGCATCATAATCCTAGAGAGTATGATCAGAATCCTAGATGGAAGAGTCAGATGAATATCCATTTCCCGCATTGGATAATTGGTTATCGATCAACCAACATCATTCGTCTTCTGAAGAGGATACATACCATAATCCTCTCCTGAATCTATAGTAATTATCGAGTTTTCCTTTGGGACGTGTGCAGCTTTGGGTGGGACTTGAGGACCTTGTCTGAAACAAAGACCCTCTCCTCGCGCAAGGTCATACCCCCATCTCTTCATGAGATTTTGCGCTTCTAGACTATACCTGAATAGGTGAGAGCTAGGCTTATCGTCATTAACCTCCTCTCTCGAAAAGTGGTCTGGTGTTGGAATCGTATCTTCTTTACCATAGACCAAATCCTTTTCACCACCTGTTTTACCCGGAATGATGAATGTTGTCCCGAAAGAGTCCTGGATACACTTTTGTGTTACACAAGACGACCTAACAGGCATGTGCAACTCAGGGTCATCATACAATCTTTTCACCACATCAGTAAGAGACAGTGAGTACTCTAAATCATTATTTATTTTATTGTCGGCAAGTTGCCAATTATAGCTACCATCTGACGATTCTCCATCGTCATGATTGACTACAAAGGGTATAATGTTATTTATGACAAAACTATCATCGTAATCAAGCACAGGTTCGGTATCAACTTCCTCGCTACTGTCCGTGCCTTGGGCCAATGATTCAGTATCGGATTCGTTACAGTAAAGGAGTGAGTCACTAAAGTAGTTCTCCAACCCCTTAAACAGTTGCTTATCCGTGACCACTATCTTGACTTCATTATTCATGTCAACATATTTTAGACACTGATGAAGGGTGGAGGGAAATAAAACATTATTATGGATCCATGGCCGACCCAATAATAAGTTATAGGAAGTCTCCGCATCAATCACATAGTATGTGATTTCAGACTTCAAATCTCCCATCTGGCACTTTACCCAGATTTTACCTAGTGGCCGAGACCCACTTGTATTAAATATGTAAATTACTGTGCCCATAGATGCCAGTTTACTAGCAGGGATCCTGAGGCTATACATCAGGCGGAGGGGCATGATACTCACAGCGGAGATCAACTTGGATTCGGTTGACTTCACTGGAGCCAATGTACCCGGTAAAATACAATGGCATGTCATGCTTTGAGTTTTTCGTCTGCATGTCTTTCTTGGTGAAAGTAATGCAGGGGAAGTGCTAGGTTGCGAGGTTGCATTGTTGGGCTAGAGACTCTAGTTCTTCAGGACTTGGCTTGATCTGAGTGAGGAACACCCCAGAGTCAGCTAGATCTTCCTGTAGGGCCTCTCTGGTTTCTTTCGACAACCTTAGCAGCTCATAGAGGGTTATCCTCACTAGGATGTTAGCCAATTAGGCCATCACATCGAAGCGGTACGGGGAGCTCAAACTTCCTGGTTTGTCCCTTCCAATCGGACGATTGACTCGAGACTGCTTCGGGATTTGAACCTCCTGATGTTGGGGTTGCTTCTCCTTCAGTTTGGTCACGTCCTCCTTGGCGATCGCCTGCTGCTGTGATTTTTTAGCGCGCGTAGGAGGAGTCACCGCCACTCCTATCTATGTCAACGTCTTAGCATTTGGATTAGAAGCTTCAGAATACTTGTATTTGTACTCGTATCTGCTCCTGGTGGTGAAGACTTCATGTTCCTCTTCGGAAAGCTGGAATGTCATTATTTGTTCATCATTCTCCTCCAGGATTGCTGAACTGACATGGCATAGTTTCCCCTTGCTCTGTGATTCCTTCCCAGATGAAGAGGTCGCCCACTGATCATCCTCGAGCAAGTCAGGGTGGACCTAGAGAATTTCGCCATTTGAGGTGGTATGTGGCACAAGCCCCTTTTCACATTGCCCGTGAGGATCATCATTCACCGTCTTCACCCCTACTTTAATGACGGGCTCCGGTTGAAACCACGTTAAAGGCACCGATCCAAAGCTAATGGATATCGCATTCGCCCCCACTTTTTTTTCTTTGGACTGCTTTGGGGTAATGACCCCTACATTGATCAAGGCCTAGATCTTATCCTTGAGATGGTAGCACACCTTTGTCAGGTGGTGAACTACTCTGTGGAATGCACAGTATCTCAGATTTGTGACCTTATTCACCTCCTCCTAATTCACGATTGAGGGCAGCTGGATCTTATTGTTCTCCAGAAGGTATTTGAAAATACCAGGAACCTCGTCTTCCTTGAAAGAATAGGCTTTGGGGAACCTTGGTTCTAACGATTTCTATTTTTGAGGTTATTGCTGCCATTGGGGCTGTGATTGTTGAGGCGCTCGCTGTTGTGGTTGTTGCTGCGACTGCAACTAGAATGTTTGGTGAGCACCCACTACCTTAATCTGCTCCTTCCCTTTGCCATGTGGGACGAAACTCCGTTTGTGAGCATCTGTCGTTTGCTAGCCTCTTTCTGCCTTTTTTCTCCTAAGGAATCACTCGGCTTGCTCTCCACGCACCTTCAAATCTTTCCATATCTTGGATGGCACCATTTCCATTGCTTCCAGCACGTCCAACGAAAGGTTGTTGTGGTAGGTCTGGAGAATGAACTCCTCAGTTATCAGCTCCTGACAATTCATTGCCTTGTTTCAGAATTGCTTGACCAAGATGTCCACAGTCTCTCAGTGCTTCTATTTCTCATCCAACAACGTTCCGATGGATATCTCGGTATCGTCATCGAAGAAATTAGCAAGGAACAAGGTCTCCATGTCGTCACAGCTGTTAATGTTCCCTGGTTTAAGACGGTGGTACCAATCGAAGGCAGTTCCTCGAAAAGTGCCAACGAATGATCGAACCATCAAGGATTCGTTACCAAAAATAACCCCCAGGTGGGATTTGAAGTAGATCAAATGCTGAGTGGGTGAGCCCTTCCCGTCGAACAGCATAAAATTTATTAGATTGAACTTCACCGGATACGGGATTGATTCCCACTCCCTTAGGTATGGACACAGTATACCCGTCTTCTTTACCTCTTGGGTAGAAATCAAAGTGTTGATCTTACTCTCAAGGTCATTTATCTTCTCATTTTCACTTACGTCTCTGTTTGGATGATTTTGAGGAGGGACGGTGATGTTACCACTAGCATTCTCGAGGCTACCTCCTGCATTCCGTTTATTAAGGGGATTATCGACATTACGGTCTTCATCCCTATCCGTGTCGCTGTCCGTTTGGTTGACGTTATTGCAATGACTTGATTCAGCCTGGCGATTTGTTAGTCATTGGATTTGTTGGTCATGCTTCTCTCTCATTTGTTGCATGGCCATCTCCATCTCGAACTTAAAATTCTCCTTTTGCTTGGCCATAGCCTCTTCAAGCATCTTAGCCACTTGTTCTGCACTGATCATGAGTGCTTCACTGGGTTGTCCCTCACCGGAAATTGTGTTATCAGAAGCAATTCCGGAGCCAGCGTCTGACACTTCATCATCTGAAGGTTGTCCCTCTGCACTTCGCCATAGTTAGGTCGTCTGATAGTCTCGATCCACAACTGAGTTATCTGTTGAGATACCCCGGGAACGGCACGCGTCGACGTCCCTTTACTAGTCATGTTGATGGTGACTCTTGGCAATTCATCACCTTGAGACACCAATCTTCTTCTGCGGAAGCGCCTCGACCTGGGTTATGGCATCTCGGTGCCGAGCCTATCAAAGATTGACACCTTCTTTGGAGTTATCTTGGTGCAGTTGCATTTTGAAAACACCACCCTGATCAGCTTAGAACACAGACAATGCGTGTTCAATTCATGAGAACTTCTTTTTCGAGATTTATTCGTACCCCCAGTACGATAGTACAACTCATAGGCATGCATGCCGGAGCAACCCATCATGTGTTGGCACGACTTCTCAGGTATAACATCGTCATTATCAGATGAAAACATTTCCTTCTGAGGATGAATGGCGTTATCAAAGTTTCCAAAAGTGACTCATCTCAACGTTCGGCCATACGGGTGTGAAGTTTCGATGGACTCTTGAACTTGAATTCGCAGCCCAGTGCGAGCAATAATAGGAATTTTCTCATCGTGGTGGAGGTGTCTGCGACCCCCAGTATTGTGAGTTGTCCGGGACCTCTTCAACAGACCCAAAACGCTCCTTGATCGGAATTTTATCTCGATCATCGTGCAACGAGCCGATGTGCTCTACCACCATTTTCTTGCTCTGGGGTAAGTCTGCGAGCTCGACCGGAGTAGGAACAGATTTGGATGGAGACTTAGATGTGACTGCAGAAGGTGGAGTTGTCTGAATCGTTGCTCTAGATTTCAACCTCCAAATTTGGTGCACCTTTGGTGGCTTCTTGGCCAGTTCTTCCTTCTTCAACATTCGGGCCTCTTCAACTAGGGCCCGTGCGTGCACAAGTAGTACGTAGTGGTTTCGGATGCGCTCCTTGAGCATTGAACGGTTCTGTCTGACGTGAACCCATTCACTCGTTGACGGGTTAGAGGAGCTACCAATCATCTGTTGTTGAGGCTTTTGACCTCTTCTAAACTTGAGATCCGTCTCATAACGGATCCCGTCAGTTGATTCCAGGGCCTTGGCGAACTGACGTGCCAGGTGTTGGCGTCGCCTCTGGCAAGCTCTCTTGGAGAGAGTCGGCACGCCATCGGCAGCCATTCGCTGCACGGAGGGGTTTAGATCTGCAGATCCGACCATCTTGGATGCCGGAAGGATGCTGCTTACTACGACTTTGGTAGTGGCGGGGTTGGGATCCTAGCCTTGAGATTCCTCATCCGAGGACTAGTGGATCTTCCTTGCAGTGGAAATCTTTCTGGACTTGCGGGGGGAGGACGATCTGGACGAGGATGATAGATATTCCTTGAACTTTTGTTGATCGAACTAGTATTCAACCTCCTCTTTGATCAGGATCACTATCCACGGTTGCGACACGACGATCTCATCAGCGAGATCATTGGCTCCCACTGTGGTCGCTAGCTTGTTCGCTAGAAAAGTCAGCTTGATCTTCATTGATGATGAACTCATTACAGCTTTATACGTTTAAAAATGAATGCAACAAAAAAACTCATCTTTTTATAAGACTCCATTACAATGAAAATTAAAAGAAAAAAATTATAACTTTTTCCTTTAAACAAACGTAGGATCCCGTTTATCGATCTCCTACTTGTGTGGGATCTTTACCTGTGCCGGAGTTTATCTGTGGACCGCCGCGTGATCGGATCCTGATCTCAGATCTAAGATCTACATGATCGAAGGGATTATTTCACCAAGAAAATAATCGCCTAAGTGAGTGAAATCGACCAAGCGAGGTCACTACTCTTCTCGAGATCAAAACCAAGTTTGATCCAGAGGAATCACGTGTAGATCTGATCCGGTGATCTCTCAAACTTCTTCGTTTAATACATTGGCACGCTCGCCGAGATCTCGGATATAGAATTCTCAGATTTAAGTGTAGATCGCTCTAGAATTCGACAGAGCCTCCCCCTCTTGCCAAAAGTCCAGATCTGTGAAAATGAGCCCCCTCTCCTCATATTTATAGGCTTCAGAAGTAGATAACGGGTCAGATCTATGCCCAGATCTGACCTGGTCGAGCCACTAATTGGTGGCTCGGCTTGGCCGAGCCGCCCATGTGGCCTTGGTTTTGTTGTTTTCCGAGCTTGATTCGTCTAGTCTCATCGATATTTGCTAATCTGAAGCTTCATAGTTAGATTTATTCCATGATTCATCACTTCACTGACTTGCACGCCTCGCCGATTCGCTTCATGCATTTCATCGACTCGCTGTATGCGTCTGCGTCGCATTCACGTCGTCAATGGTTCACCATTGCATCGTCGGATGGCTGTCGATTGTCAACCTATCGTCACGAGTCATGTTCGGAGACTTATAGGCAAGTTTCAACGCCTACACTGAGCGCAACTTCTTGCTTGGATGCCATTAATTTTGCAAAGGAAGAAGATCCTTGTAAAAAACTGTTGCAAAACCAATTAGTGAGTTTCTTATTTTGATGATATATTGACTCAAAGGTGGAATGAGAAACCATGTCCCACCAGGCGTGCTAGAGTTTGTGGGGTCAAAATTGTCTATCTAAATGAGTTGCGTATAAGTGCATCCAATTAAAATAGATAATTTTGTTTGTATATCGATCCCGTCAAATCCACCCTAGGGGAGAGGGTTTTATTTTTATGTGGGTTCATGGTTTCCAATGCACTCAAAAGTCTATTGTTAATTACCCTTACTAATGGAAAGAACCTTCAATTAAGAGTCAATAAAAATCATCAAAAACAAGAGAAAACTCACAAAGCAAGAAAATGCAATAATATTATATTTTTTAATGATCATATACATGGCTTAACTAGGGGCATACCCCCCAGTGTACAGAATTTCATGTAAAATCCTAGACTAGAGTTATTGTGGTTGAAATTTAGGTTTGGGTTTGACTTGAAAACGTGAAATGAAATTTGGATTTTGAACCCAATTTAGCGACGTGGAGGTGAAATTTAGAATTCAGCCCAGTTTAGCGACGTGGAAGTCAAATTTAGAATTTGCTCCAGTTTAATGACTTAAGGGTCAATTTAAAATTTTGTCCAATTTATCGACATAGAGGTCAAACTTGGAGTTTTGTGTTTAATGACTTCAGGGTCAATTTTGGTATTTTGTCCCAAGTTAATAACATGGAGGTTAAATTTGGAATTTTGTTTAGTTTAACAATGTAGAGGTCGAATCTAGTGTTTTACCTAGTTTAACGACTTAGAGGTCAAAGTTTGATTTGAAACCCAGTTTAACGACGAAGGGGTCGAATTTGAAATTTATTCCAATTTAACGACGTAGAAGTTGAATTTAGAATTCATTCTAGTTTAACGAGATAGAGGTCAAATTTTGGAAGTTTATTCCAGTTTAACAACGTAGAGGTTAAATTTAGATTTAGGGTCTAGTTTAACAAATGTAGAGGTCAGATTTAATTTTGTTCTTCGAATTGTGTATTTTTCGCTAGTTTAAAGACTTAGAGCTCGACACAATTGAACCTTTTAATCTTAAACTTATTGGCGCATGTTTCTACACCAGATTATTTTCAAGTGTGTTTCTTTTTACACAAAATGTTCTTTCATCCAGTTTAGGAACGTAGAGGACCATGTCGAGTTTGGTGACTTTTGTATTTTTCTTGAATTTGTCTTTGTATTTTCAACATTTTGAGGGACCTAACTACGATTTCTGGACTAGATTGTGAAACTAGGTTGAAGTACAATTTCTGCATTTTCTCTAGGGTGTAACTACAAATTTTGAGCTATTTTGCAGTTTTTGGATTTAAATGCAATTTCTAGATTGATTTGTAGTTTTCTGAATTTTCTAGGGACTAAATAGCAATTTCTACAATTTTCTAGATTTTTTAGGGACTAAAATTGAGACACTATATCTATATACATTTATTTTAATTTAGCATATAAATTTAATTAATGTGATACTTGGGCTGCAAAATATTATTAGACACTTATGGGCACATGCAATTTTAGAAGACACGGGTAGTCTATATATAAATGTTTTTTCATAGGTTGTGACTAGGATAGCTACGTGTGAGTTAGTGAAGTTAGTGAAGGTATGTAGCTGTGAGTGTGCCAAGAAAGCACATTGCTCATCATAGAGGTGGGTAAGATATCTTTTGATCTTATCAAAGTTAAATAGTAAAATAACCATCTAAGGTGGCAATGTACTCTATATAAGTAGCATAACTCAGTGAACCGAATTTATAGAAAATAATAATAATAATAATAATATTATTATTAATATTAATAAATAAGTTATCATGAAAGTCTCCAGCTAGCTAAGGTGAGATTGCCATCCTTATATTTTTGTTACAAGTCATGTTTTGGACTGGTAGTTTATGCATATGCTATTTTATTAAATGCGTAAGTACTGCAACATACATCACTATCACTTGTTACTTACATTATTTTAACATCACTAATCATGAGATTCCACCTTTCACTTTTTTTGTGATTATAATCAAAGCATATTCTTGTTATCTATGCCTTATTATAGCCACATTTCTTTTGTATTGTTAAACTTTAAAAGAAACATTAAGTGAGATTAAAGCATTTGTTTATCTAGGCCACATTTTAAATGTTATCACACAAATTTTACTATGTTCAAACTTTCGTTATTCTGAGTTTAATATAAAAAGGTGAACAACATAGTTAGTTTCACCATCAGCCCAAATAAGTTACGAATTATGGATTTAAAATGCAATTTACTTTTTTAACACATAATTGACTTGATAACCTATTGGTCATACTTACATACTGCATATGTATTCAGTGCCACACTTATTGATCGATAACACTGAAAAGGACCCGTCAATGTTAAATGGGTAAATTGACTGATTTTGATTGATCGGCATATATCCGGATTATGCGAGGCTTATGCATTAAAATGTTATCATTATTGATATCATTTTATCGTGAATGGAGACAAAAGTCAAAGTGGACACTAACAAAATTGCATTCCATATATTGTTGATTATTTTCACTATTAATTGAGTTTGAATTTCCTCAGTTACTAACTGTCCATCACTTTACTAAATTTTACAATATAACATACTCGTGATCTCGCTAGGCTAGTGTAGCTCACCCTTATATTGATCCATATTTTTCAGATCAAGCTGAAGTATAGAGAGAGTTCTACTGCAAGAAATGAGAAGCAAATGTTATTGTAAATGGAGTTGGAAAAAAAATCATGTCATGTAATATATCTATAAGCTAGCAAATAAAGAAGTTCATAGTTTTGTATTGTATAATTTTAGTTTCACACTCTAAATTTAGATCATGTATAATAATTCTAATTTTAGGGTGTGACAAAAATGTAATTCTGAATTAAACAGAATGTTTCTACACCAGATGATTTTCGAGTGTGTTTCTTTTTACACAAATATTCTTTCATTCAGTTTAGAGATGTAGAGGTCCGTGTCGAGTTTGGTGACTTTCTTATTTTTCTTGAATTTGTCTTTGTATTTTCAACATTTTGAGGGACCTAACTGCGATTTCTGAACTAGATTGTGAAACTGGGTTGAAGTACAATTTCTTCATTTTCTCTAGGGTGTAAACTATAAATTCTGAGTTGTTTTATAGTTTCTTCCAATTTCTGGACTGATTTGCAGTTTTCTAGATTTTCTAACGACTAAATAGTAATTTCTACAATTTTCTAGATTTTTCAAGGACTAAAATGTAATTCTGAATTAAACTACAATTTCTCAGGGTATAAAACTACAATTCTGGGTTGTTTTACTATTTCTGCAGCTTTTCTAGGGAGTAAAATGTAATTCTGAATTAAACTGCAGTTTTACAGGGTGTAAAACTGCAATTCTAGGTTGTTTTACGATTTCTGCAGCTTTTCTAGGGAGTAAAATGTAATTCTAGATTAAACTGTAGTTTTCTAGGGTATAAAATTGTAATTTTTGCAATTATTATAGGGACTAAACTGCAAATTTTAGAGGTGTGAACTGTAAATTTTAGAAGGATTTGGTCTATAATTCTTTTTAGATTTTTGGGGGGGGGGGGGGTTGTGGAGGAATCCAATTAAGACTAAGACGCAAATCTTATTGGAGTTTGAATTATAGTCCCACTAGAAAATCTAGTGTAATCGTCTTATAAAAGAACCTTGAAGGACCATTTGAATCATGTCCATTGTCCTTTGCGAATAAGTTCAAGTGAGTCTTTTTTTCCTTAATTTTCTTCATTGATGTTTTATTTATTTATTTATTATCACCTTAGGCACGCATATAATCACACATTGCCTTGTTAAAATAAATTACTCGTATATTAACCCATGTTCATGAATTCATCAAAATAATTGTGATGCATGAAATATATCAAAATTATGTGTGGTTAGTTTTTAAGGCGAGTGCATCGATCTGATAAGGTGTATAGAGACTCGGTAATAAGGAGTACATGGACTCCGTAAAAAGTGCAGAGACTCTATAATGAGTGCAGGGACTCAGATTTAGGAGGAGTACATAGACTCCAAAAGAGTGCAGAGACTCTATAATGAGTGCAGAGACTCTTCATTGCATTATTACGCATGTCTCATGCAAAAATTTTAATTTATGTATGGTTGTTATGCATTAAAATTGGCTTGCTATTGATTGATGGGAAAAGTCAATAGGTGTTTTCTGGTGAATCATGAAAAGGGAAGGGGCTTTTTTGCTTTTGAGAGTATTCATCATTGCTATTTGGATGATGGCAATCAGCGGCTAAAGCTTGTAAAGATTTTCTTGAGGGAACTTTATGTAGATGGGTTGTTTGTTTTTGGCGAGGAGATGGAGAACAAAAAGATACCTAGCCCAGCCTTTTTTCTCTCTGTTTTGATGCCGCTGGCCAAGGTACGAAGAGAGGGACTAGCAGATGTTTTTTTTTCCTTTTTTTTCACAGATGGTTGGGATCTATATATAGGGTAGGGATTTTAGGTGGGGAAGATGGGTTTTAGGAGTTAGTAGTTGATTAGGATAGTTGATTATATATTTGTTGTATATCCTTTTCTTGTATTTGATATCTTTTGCTTGTTTAAATCAACAATCTCAAATATGCACTCATCCTTACGTATTTGCACCCCCCCCCCCCCCCCCCACTTATAAGATTTTATTATTTTAATAAAATTAGCTTCAACAGACTCATTTTTCCCCTTCTTTGTATGGATCGTGCAGCTCAAACGAGAAACCCACTCTCAGCTCTCATAACGATGTGACGACAATCGAATAAGTGTGTGAATCACATTTGTGTATAGTTGCTTAATTGTTCATTTAATTGTATTGCTGTTTAATCATATTTGAATGCTTTCACCTATAGTCTGTAATAGAAGAGTTAATTTTTATTATCGAAAAGTATGAAGGAGAAGATTCTAGCAACATGGTGCGGATATAACACTATTAATATCCTATTCTTAACCTGAGTTAATCCTAGATCTACTTCTCACAAGAAGATTTCAAACCAGAAGAAGGTGATGAAGATGCGAGATATATAACATTAAAGTGAAGAGTATGGCAAGCTTGAAAAAGGATATGAATAAAAGAAAATAAGGAGATGAAAGATAAAAAGATTAAGATAAAATATGAGGAGTGACAAATTATTTAAAGTAGCATTATGTGCAAGATATTTAGTTATATTTCCTTTGCTAGCAAAAGTTGTAAAAATAAAAAAAAGCAAAATTTTAAGTAGCTTAGATACTTCAATTGTTCAGTTAAGATTGGGTTTTTGATTTATTTTCTTACTAAAATTTGTTTCTCGATTTCACTTTGATAGGTTTTGCTCATTGATACCTCTAAACTTTAACATTGTGATTATTTATTTTCTTTGATGTCTGTTTGAATAAGCTACACTTAATTTAAATTTTCATGTTGATAATTAAATAGACATGAAACAAATGTAATCCAAAGCCAATTTGAACTTTTATGTTATTTAGACCGACATGAAACTAAGATTGACTTGATAAAGTTTAGTGTTGTGGAAGTGAAAAACACTTGAAAAATAGTGTTGTAAAAGGAAAACGAATAATTAAAGCGAATAAGCCAAGATAATTGATTAAAGTGGGCTATAAGGAAACTAAAGACAATATGAAGTTTGAACCTAATCATTGATAGACTTTAAAAAGAATCATAAATTAAAGATTAATTCTAACTCTAGTACCCTTTTAGATTTAGGGTAAAGCATCCACATAAGCATATAAAAGTATTAAAAGTAGTTCATGAAAATTCCTTCTAAAGATTCGTAATTTTACTCAAAAAAATAAATTATTCAATAAAATATTTAGAAATTAGATCTTTTATTCCTTCTGTTTTATTTTTTATTGAGTCAAGATCAATCCTTGTACATCTTTATCTTTTTCCTGGGTAATTCTATAGTAGTGTCTTTATCGTCTACATTGATTGTGACATCAGGATGGAGCTGAATTTCTTGTGCTATTATCTTTCCCTAGGCTCGTTTATATTTTGTCTTCTCATCTTACTTCACAAAAAAAGTTGAATATATTTCTGATGTTCAACACAAAATTCTAAAAATGCATACTTTGATTTTTGTTCAATGAGAATAAATGCTAATTTCAAATATATAAAAATTTTGTGTTTCTAATTTATTACTTAAATAAGGTTAGGAGTTACCTCTTTTTTCTCTGCAATAAATTTTGTTTGTGTGCATCAAATAAGAGTTTCTGTTGCATCAAATAATGTTACATTTGCTCTGTTTCTGTCATTTTTAATGAGGATCTGAACTAAATAACTATATTTTTTATTGTCAATTTGCCTTAGATTATAATGTTAATATTTAATTTTGATATGTTTATTTCATGAAGAATGGATATTACTTAACATTGGTACTACGTCATCAACGATTTTATGATATTTATCATTTGGACACTCTTATTAATATTTCTATCCACCTTCTTGTTGCAGCCTTTAAAAGCATAGAACCATGATTCAACTTTATTATAAATGATAGTTATCTTTACATTATGGGTGCAAATAGTGTGTCTATATATTGGTAAGCTATTTTTGGGCTTAATTATGTGAATGTTAGAGTAGGTCTTGTAAGATCACACCTGTTTTGAATATTGTGATGATTGCATATACCAGTAATTTGAATTTGTGTTGTATTTGTAAAGAGCCTTAATGGAGATGCTTTAGTCTTGACAACTTGTTCTGAATAAGCCCTACATATTAGCTTGAAAATATAATATTTTTTCTTTGTTGTGTTATATGGATGTTTGCTTGGTTTACTTACCATTCTCTTATTTCGTCAGTAAGTTGTATCTAGGGTTGATATATATTGTTAATGGAATTTACGATGATATGCATGTCTTCCCTATAAATTGAGATAGATATAAGGTGAATTTTATGTTTAGAGGCATTTAATAAGAATTTTAGTAATGAAATATATTACCTTCATATTTAAAGATCTTAAAATCTGATAGTGCTGTTACATACTTATCTTTGATTGTGTCTTCAAGAACTGATCTTCGTTGGTAGTTATATCCCTAAATAAAGTTACACAGAAGAAAAAAAAGGTCAAATTTTATTTTTTTTACTTACGTGATTGTAAATACATATCATGTGTATACCTTTTGTCCATTATAATAATTTCCCTCCTCTTTTCTAGCTTATTATATCTCGCAACATAGTTGATCAATGGCTTTACTTTAATTTCTATTTCAAGATTATTTGTATGTAATTTTATATTAAGTTTATGATTCCTTTAGTATTTGAAAATAAAGTATAAAAGTTTATAAATCCTTACTAATTTTTCTTGTATTTTCTATGGAGAACTTTTTTGATTGGGACAAAGTTGTTCAATATATTCTTCAATGGGAACTTAGTCTGCGCTTCTTGGATAGATATGCTTTTTGTCAATGTTAATTCAAGTGATCCATGAATGTTTTTAAATATTGGGTTTATTTTCCTTCACTTCTCCATTTGAAATAAAAACAGCTTGATTCTTTTGGAAGATATCTCTGAACTTTCTAATAGTTTCTTAATACATTACTCCTTATATTTTTTTTACCCTATAAATATTATTAACATGAGAGATCAATATGTATACAATATAATCAATTAATGGTAAGCTATTATATTATAGTCTTTATTAGTTTTATGTAATTTAGTCTTTTATCAATTAATGTTATTAGTAAAATTATATGCATCTCCTTAAATTTATATAGTGACGTTAATTTTTAATCTATCATATATTTTTCAAATTTTTATTCATTAACTAAATTTTTTTAATCTATTGTTATTTTTATTTTTTACTAGCATCAACTTAGACTACTTTTAGATGCTAAAAAAGGATAGTAAACTTTATATGAGAAGTTAAATTTATATATCTTAATGAAAGAATATCAAACATTTACTCTTTTCTCTGCCAAGTTTAGAAATTTTAGCCTTTCTTCTAATTTTAAACTTTTGAGGGTGTGTTTTGTAAATTTTGAATCTTTGATAATATTTTTTAAAAATTTTAAATTTTAAGTTGGGTGCTTGTAATTTTCATGTTTTGTGTATTGGTGGTAACTTTTCAAATATTAGGATATTTCTTGCAACTTTGAAATTTTGAGGATGTTTTTTTGCAATTACTAAAACTTTGGATTATTTTTTTCAGAATTTAAAATTTTAGCAATGCTAATAATTTCCAGATTTGATATATATTGGTTATAAGTCTTGAAATTTTAGGGTTTTTTTGCAATTTTTAACATTTGAGGGTGTTTTTGTATTTTTTTGTAACTTTGAGGTTATTTTTTACACATCTTAAAATTTCAGGTGCCCGAGGGTAACCCCTTGAAGTCATCTATATTGTTTGTAAGTTTTGAAATCTCTGAATTTTAGGGTGTTTTTTTTATAATTTAAAATTTGAAGTTGTTTCTACAATTTTTGAAATGTTGAGGGTGTTAATTACAAATTTTAAGTTGTTTTTTTAATAATTTAAACTTTGAAGTTGTTTTAAGTTTTGTAAAGTCAGGGTATTTTGTGTAATTTTAAACTTTTGAGGGTATTTTGTGTAATTTTTGAAACTTCTTAGGTTTTTTTGTAATACTTCATGTATTATAATATGTTAACTATGTACAATTTAATAATCTTATTTTTTTTTTAATTTGTTGACCTGTAGGTAGTTCACGTGTGATTAGTATAGGATATAATTAGTATTATGATAGATTAAAATTTAAATGAAATTTCCAAAATAATGTATTCAAAATAGTGCTTCATGTAGTTTATTAATCTTTTTTTTTACATTGTTGCGCTATAAGTAGTTCACGTAAGATTAGTATAAGATATAATTAGGATTAGGATAACTTAAGATTCAAATAAAATATAAATTAGTGAAGGGTAATATTGACCATGAAAAGTTTTTTTCTGAACTCGTGCTTTTAAAGAGAGTATGATTTGTTAGCTTGTTTGTTTTTAGTGAAGATTATGGTGAAAGTCATGTTGATAGTTGGTATTCTTGTATAAATTAATAAGATGTTTGTACTGATGTTGTGTAGTTAGCCTCTGCACCACGCGAAGTGTGCTTTTCCATAAAAATGACAAGATCAATGTATGCAATATTACATGTCCTTCAAATGTTTTATTTCATATGGTTTCTTAACATGCATCACGTGCAACGCACGTATTGCATAGTAGTCCTTTATAAATGTGCAAGTTTATGGAGAACTAAAAGGGGAAACATAGAATTAGTTAGAGATGGATTACATGAGAAATTTTAAAGGTTTTGGGCAAAACTTTTCTCCCTGATCTATCGTGATAAAAAGAGGACAATTTGGAGGTTTTGGGAGAGACTTTAATTGAAGGGCACAATTGTAAATAACTATGTGGGATAAGGCTTATCTCAACCCAAATATACAATAATTTAGATAGAGGGACCGAGTTGCATGCGATGTGATGATTTGGGAGACCCAATGGCAATTTCCATGATAGGAGGGGCTAATTTTGTAAATTTGAAGATGGGAAGGACTGTTGCGTTTTATATGGCGGTCTACTCAACTTGGAAGTCTGCCGAAACTTTACCTGATTCCTTTCTCCTCCGTCACTCTCTCACTCCTCCTCCGTCATCTTAAAACCCTAACCCTAAATCGATGCCACCTCTCGAACCCTAGCAGCGTATCTATGGACTTCAACGAGCTCGAATCAATCGAAGGCCTCCGCTTCCCATGGAACTCATGGCCTCCATCTCGATCCGACGCCAACGACCTCGTCGTCCCCTTAAGCGCTCTCTACACTCCTCTCCTCTCTCTCGTCGATCTCCCTCTCCTCAATTACGACCCCTTGATGTGCTCAGATTGCCGATCGATCCTCAACCCCTACGCTCGCGTCGACTACCGCTTAGCTCTCTGGATCTGTCCCTTCTGCCATCGGAAGAACTCTTTCCCCAGATCCTACGCCGGCATCGGCGACCACAACCTCCCTGCTGAGCTCTTCCCTACTTACTCCACCGTCGAATACTTGCTTTCTAGCCCTAACCCTAGTTCGGCTTCGTCCAGCTCGTCGTTTTTGTCCTCTTCGGCGAACTCTTCGACGAGCTCGATGTCGGGCTCGGGCTCGGCGGGATCGGGGTTGGATTATATGGGGTTTGTCTTTGTGGTGGATGTTTGTATGGAGGGGGAGGAGCTGGAGGTCGTGAAAGGTGAGATCTTGAGAGTTGTGGCGGGGTTGCCGGAGAACGCGATGGTGGGTTTGGTTTCTTTCGGGGAAATGGTGTGGGTGCATGACTTGGGGTTTAGCGAGTGCTCGAGGATTCTGTTGTTTGCTGGGGATCGGGAGCTCAGCTCGGACAAGGTGAATTTGGATTCTTACTTTTTTTGTTGTTGATTGTTTTAGAAACTTTCATCACGGTCTTTTGATTAAGTTGTTGCTCTGTGTTGGAACTTGAATGCTGTCAATTTACGATCCTAAATGCTGGAATTACAATTCTAGTTAGTATATGAGATTTTGAGCTTGTGCTGTGGTAGGTTTTAAGATTTGTTTTCCTTGGGAACTATGTTATGATCAATTGTTGAGAAAGATAGGCTATGCAAGAAGGATTGTCATGTTTTTATACGTTATAATTCAAGTATACAGTGGAATTATTTTTGGAGAAGTTGTCTTCTCTATGCTTTATTGATTGTGCCAACAGTTTAAGGAATTGAGGCAGTTGGAAAATAAGCTTTTGAGAGTGGTGGCACTTGTTGTAATGTGCCTTTTTGGATTGAATTGTGACATCATGACATCATAGTAAAACATAGAATCAATTTGTGTTAGTTTAGGCCTGATTAGTGCTGTGCTGTCAAATATTTCATAAACTAAAATACTTGAAGATGCCATTGACCTGATTTTGAAAAGTCCTTTTTATACTTCATTTGCTATTTAATAGCATGTTCTTTTCATATCTCAACACTTAAAACATGAGATATCATATTCAACATGAATGGACTACGATAAATATTGATCCTGCTAAATTTAGCTTCAAATGCGAACTTAAATTTAGCAAACGAAATTATGGAAAAGATGATATTCAAAGTTATTAGATATTGAAATAGGACATAAAAAGAAGAAACCAATTGTATCCTATTACATCTACTTGGACTTGGTGATATGAACTCATAAGAATCTTGACTTTCATGAGAATATATGGAATATATTGGTAAACCATTTGCAGGTCAAACAAGAGAAATTGGTATTTTACATCATAAAGTATACATTATGGTGCCATGGTGTCTGATGAACATGCAAGAGGCAAGAAGAGGAATGAGTGATTGTCAACATAAGCATTAAGGCAAGATCTTTGTTGTTTATTAAGTATCAATAGCATAGCATGCAGTAGTTACTTAAACATGAAAAGCAATAAGTGTACTGTAGGTATGACAATATTAACTAGACAGCTAATCCAATATAAACCTTTCTTGAACTTAGGTTGATATCAAGTGCATTCCGGATCATTAACGAGTTGACCTCCTAATTGTCTAATCAAGAATTGGATTTGACTCTAACCTTCTTAACCCACATCGACCCGGTGATTTAGAGAAAAAGGGAAAACATGTTTGTCCTTCGCTGTATTCGATGTTTTGCTTTAAAAATGATTTAAGTTTATGCTTAGGCAGTAGGCACTACACTAAGAGAGTTCTGCATTGGCTCCAAACATATGTAATCAGACCTAAAAAATGAAATGAAATCAAAATCAGGTTAGAATTGAACAATCGGTGTCCTCATTAATGAGCCTTAAACTGCACATCTCCACCTCCCGCTTGAGTTGTCTACTCTTTCTTTTTTGTGAGCCTCCTCCTTTGTTGTGTCGCATTGCGTAACTTGTCACTAAGATGATGCTAGCCGGGTCCTTCCTTCAGTTATGACTCCAAACTTCTCCGCAAGATTTTTTTATTTATTTAACTTAAACCTTGACTCATGCCCTTGTTTCTTTTTTAATATCATGTTTCTTCCTTTCCAGTCTCCTCCATCCCCTCATCTTCTCGAATCTCTAATAATGTTATTACTGCTTTTCTTATAACTATTACTGCTATGTGCAGTCTCTGCTGTTGCTACTTCATCTCTTTTGTTATTATTATTGCTACATGTATCTGTTAATTTCGCTCCACCCTACAACAACAGCTACATCTAGTTTTTTTATTGATCTCTAATTATTATTTTTTATTTATAATTTTAAAAATATAAAACTAAATAAGATAACTCCCTATTATTGGCACTTAAACTCCTAAGTTCCAAGCATGCTGTATGCTGGGCAGCAGATCCACTGCCTAGATCCACTTAGCAGTTTTTACAACCATCATGCCCATCTTTGTATTAAAAAAAAGAGAAGGATGAGCTTAGGTTGAGATTTTTTTTAAGGGGACAGGACATCAAACCAAAATAGTCTCTTAGACGAGTTAGGTCTCTTTCCTAATTCATTCTTTCCTGTTCTTTCTCGTTGTAGCTGCAATCAAGGCAGAGGCATCTGTAGCATCACAATGAAAACGGATGATAGTGATGAAAGTGAGGTACGAGCGCAAACATGCACTCTTCTTCTATACCTTCTCTTTTCTTCTTAAGGTTTTTAATGTTGTATAATACGTTCTATAAAATTGTCTTTTTGTTATATGTGGGGGTTGCTAGTTTGTCACGATGGAAACGGAGAAATTTTACATACAGCAAATAGGAATTAAACAAATGCCGCATCTAATAAATGTTGTACAACTAGGAAAAAATAATCATAGGATTCTTTGTTTTGTTTAGTTCAAGGAACAATAAGTTGCATTACTTTATCAACTAGGAAATATAGTAATCATGCATACTTAACATAGCATTTTTTATTATAAAAGTGACGTAATATAGTTTAGTTGGGTAACTGCTTTTTTTGTCGCAAATAGCTCAGCGTTTATTGCAGTCAATTTTAGATCTCCATTTCTTATTCAGTCAAACAGCTCGTTTGATTGGTGCTAGAGGACATCTCATTTTTGGTTATCTGGGTGGATAGTGGAATATTGGTTTTGGAGTATAGTTGAAACTACTGTTAACTGCTAGGAGGTATCAATTGTAAATTGCAGAGTTGACTTTATGACATTACCAGCATTCAATAAAGTCTCACTAAGAGAGACTAAACCAAATATACCTAAATGGAAGATCAAATTCTCCTTTATATAATAAAGTGAGATTGGTTGGTGAACTATCCCTAAAGACATCCAAAAGCGTCACGTGTACAAGAAAGTACCCCGTGCCAATTCCCAAACAAAAAAGTGCCATGTATCCCTCTATCCTATTAGAACATGACATGTGTACAACAAATTCTCTCTTCACCCAACAATCTTCATCAAATAAACACTATTCATATCCATAATTAGAAAATTCTAATAATTAAATATTTGTTAAGCCTGATCACATTATAACTATCTATATTAAAAATCTAACAATCAATTTTAATTCTCCTTTTCTTTTATTTTTTCCTTTATTTTTCTTTTTCTTCTGAATTTTATTAATCTTACCTCTCGAAAAATTGTCACGTGACCCTACTTAAAGGTAATTTTGACAAAACCTCAAATAACTTCCCCCCAATAAGTTTGGAAGTTTCAAACCACCCCCCCCCCCCCCAAAAAAAGTTATAAGTTTAACACTTAACCTTCATTATGAAATTAACCCTTAATTTTACTTTGACGAAAATTGACCCGCAAGATAAATACCACTCAAATCATCCTCAAATCATTCTTATTTGTAAGTTAACCCATAAAATTATAAACAACCCAAAAAAATGGGAATAACAAATAGCTTTCTAGAAAATTCAAATTTTCAAACAACTCAGAAAAATATGAATGTTACTAACAACCACCTTTAAATTCCTAAAATTACAAAAAAACCCTTGAAAGTTTAAGATATTGCAAACAGACCCCTAAAAAATAAAAATAATTACATATGGCCCTCTAAAAAACTGAAATAAAATAGCCCTAAAAATCTAATTATTGTACCCTAAAAATTATCAATTATAAATTGCCCCTCAAAAAATTCTACAACTACAAACCCTTGAAAATTTTAAAAACTACAAACAACCCCCTTTAAAATATGAAAATTACAAGCAATCCCCTAAAAAATCCAAAATTTCAATAAAAAAGTCCTAAAAGTCTAATAATTGCAAAAAGACCCTAAAATTATCAATTATAAATTGCCCCTCAAAAAAATCCTAAAACTGAGAATTAAACATATTTTAATTTTAGGTTTTTTGATACATATCCCCTAAATTGTATAATATCCCTACAGAAATCATATATACAAGCGAAAAACTAAAAACTAAAAAACAAAAAGCAGTCTCACCTGCGCAAGAAGATAGAAAAGCGATAAATCTAGAAAACTTATATGGAAGTTTGCTTGGTGTGTGATTTTTAGAATGATAATGCTAAAGTGATTGGATTATGTGTATGCGGTATTATATCTCAACAATCCCCATTTCTATATTGTTTGATACATGTAGAGCAAAAGTACATGCATGCCACACGGCCCAAAAATCTGTAACCTATTTGTAAATATGAAAAAAAGTAGTTGCCTTGCCACAAGAAAAGAGTTGTCATGGACATGGCTACTCGCTTTGAAGTGATGAGAGAAAAAAAAGAGAGACAATATAAGAGAGTACTGATTAATGTTTAAAAAGGTGGAAGCACAAGTTCAATTGGACCTTTTTATGAAGTGAGGTGTAAGCTTCAAGGCTTGAGGCATAAGCCTCAAAAACTAATCATATTTAAAATTTAAAATTTATAAACATTCTAACATGTACATAGTGACATAACAATTTACAAGTGGAAACATTTAATTTAGGCCATGGACCGTAATAAGAGTGAGGCATACCAAGTATAGACACAGATCATAATAGACTAAGGTAGGTTTCGCAACTTTGTCAAATAGATTATAACCAAAATGGATTATAACCTAAGTTGCATGGAAACAGGTACAATTACTGATATGGGTGCGGGTATGGGTACGAGACACAACAAATTTGTAAAATTTAAGGTACAGGGACACAACTACAAATATATATTGAAATTAATAATTTTCAAAAGATCATTATTCTTTTTTAATTCATGTGTTATTAGAGTTAAAATTCCTATTACAATTTTAAATTTCTTTTATTGTGTTGATTATTATAGTTGGAAACTACTCGTTTTTTTACTAAACACTCAAACAACCCTTTAAAATCATAGTTTTGAACTTGGTTATGAGCTGAAACAAACCCGACCCATGTCTAACAAGTTTCAAG
Source organism: Asparagus racemosus (assembly GCA_037177215.1). Taxonomy (NCBI): domain Eukaryota; kingdom Viridiplantae; phylum Streptophyta; class Magnoliopsida; order Asparagales; family Asparagaceae; genus Asparagus; species Asparagus racemosus. The sequence goes on along the minus strand of JBAKGM010000365.1, from coordinate 25,232,878 downwards.
AAATGGATGTCAAGTGTAGGATATGCATTCAACAATGGATGATAAATGTTTTAAATTATAAGATATATCATATAGTTGGTACATGTCAAAATAAATGTATGTATATATCCAAGGAGTGTCCATGAAGTTTGGGTACATATGTGTTGGGTACGGGTACAGCTTCATGATAGAAGTACTCTAATAATATAGATTATAACCCAAAATGGATTATAATACCTTTTTGGATTATAATCCCCTTTAGCACTATTGGTGACCACATTTTGAGTGGATTATTTTGGATTATAATCCATAAAAAATAACCTAGGATTTGGTGGATTATAATTCACATGTTTGACCGAGAAAAAGACGGTCGTTAGTTTTTCTTATCCCTTTTTTCTCCCGCTTTTAAGGGTTTTTGTTCATTTTAGCAAAAAATATGTGGATTACAAACCACCCTCTTTACCGAACACCTAGAATTTTAACCCACTAGGGTCATAATACGCTAATGGATCATAAGCCAAGTTGATCATAGTGTAGTATTGCTGAACATGCCCCAAGCTGCTTTATTTATGATAGTCATCATAATGTAGTATTGTCGAACATGCTCCAAGCTGCCTTATTTATAATAGTCACATAACCATATTTAAGAGGCATGTCAAATTTGCAGACTTCCAATTTCTATTAAAGAGCCAAGCTCAACCTCTGCATTTATTCAAGATTCCAAATAAAATTAAACAACGAAATAGAGACAACTCACTAAATAAAGAAAAAGGCTAAATGCTAGAGGTGAATATAAAAAACATCCACATCCACAAGGAAATGAGCACACCTATGATAGGATTAGATAAGATAATTGCTTTGATTTTCTAATTACAATGAAATTTGGTGGAAATTCTTGACATTGTAGAAAAGAAAATGAAGAGAGTGTTTCAATTTTAGTCAAAACTATGTTTTAATCATCTTATCCTTTTTGAAGGCTGTACTTCAAAAGATATGCTTCAAGTGATGAAGCGCAACTTCTAAGGAAAATGACTTCTCTTTTTAATTTTCAAAGCAGTTATCCTTCAAAATGCTTCAAAGCAATCTTTGGAGCACGCTTCAAAAAGCCAAATCAAACATTGGTGATGACCTTATTGAAGACGAAAGCTTCATCTATGTGGCTTCAAATTTTCATTAGATGTGCTGTTGTCCAAATAAAAATAAACAACGAAATAGAGACAACTCACTGAAGAGAGAAAAAGACTAAATGCTGGAGGTGAATATAAAAAACATCCACATCCACTAGGAAATAAGCACACCATGATCGGATTATATAAGATAATTGCTTTGGTTTTCTAATTACAATAAAATTTGGTGGAAATTCTTGAGACTGTAGAAAAGAAAATGAAGAGATAGTAGTGTTTTAATTTTAATCAAAACTATGTTTTAATCATCTTATCCTGTTTGAAGACTGTACTTCAAAAGATATGCTTCAAGTGATGAAGCGCAACTTCTAAGGAAAATGACTTCTGTTTTTAATTTTCAAAGCGATTATCATTCAAAACTTTGGAGCACGCTTCAAAAAGCTAAATCAAACATTGGTGATGACCTTATTGAAGATGAAAGCTTCATCTATGTGGCTTCAAATTTTCATTAGATGTGCTGTTGTCATAGGTCGAGTAGTTATCAAGATCATCCTTTTTACTGGCATCCTTCTATGTTCATCGTCCAACTGCTGCTATGTTTTATCACTTCTTTTAAGGTTTGAAGAGACCGCAAAAGAAACTTGGTTTTATTTTAATTTTTTTTCAGTAGGGTTTAGACCAAATACGACCCAATTATTTGACTAGCGGATTGCTAAGTTTTATGCATAACCCCTTTGATCTGTGTTAATCTGCAAATATCTCCATAAATTCACAAGTTGATAGAAAATGAGCTAGATCATATTTTAAATTTACCTTTAATTTCCATACATTCTTCAAATTGCATGTATTCTTTAACTTAATATTCGTACGTGCACTCGCATGTATACATTTGTTTACATCAGTCTAAGAATCTAGTAGATGTATTGAATTGTGATGTTTTATCTGCCTCGGTGAGTCCCTGATCCTACTTTTTAGAAACTCTATCATGTTATTATCCATTGTCCATGTGGTGCTGTTTATATTTATGGTGTGCCCAAAATCCACTGTTATGAAGAAAGGGCAAATGTATTGGTATTGTCCTGCAAACCATTTCTTGATGGGTGGTTATTGACCAGAGATGATGATGTCTTTGAAGCAAATTGGAATCATATTTGATGTGACATGCAAAGATACAGGGATGACAGTTTTCTTGTGCTTCTTCAGCCTTAAATAATGCGGAGTCAAAGTTGGAGGGAAATCAAAAACGAAAATTTTATCTGTTGCATAAAGCCATTGACTGCTTATTTTCCCCTAGTAATTGATTATTGCTTTTGGGATTAACCTAGTTCCCATTTAAACCCGACCCTTTTTTTAACTTAAAACCCATTTCTTTTCCTGATCCCCTCTCTCTTTGCTGTTCGAACCTAGAAAAAAGCCCTAACCCAAACTCGGGTCATTCGCCGCTCGTTGTCGAATTTCGTCGGGGCTCCACCACTGCCTCTCGTTGTCGAAGCTTTACCACCTCTCGTCGTCAAAGCTCCAACTTCTCTCATCATCCTCTCATCGTTGAAGCATCACCTCTTCTCTGTTCTTCGTCGAAGCTTTCCAATCCTCCTCTTTGTTCCTCGTGAAGCTCCTCCGTCTCTCCCAACTTCATCTCCACCTCCTCTCTTCAAGGCACCACCACCTCTTCCTATTACTTTGTATTGTGTAATTGTTACACCTCTATTTCATGCTTAGAATCTCTATAAATCATCAAATATGTGTTTGTAGGATTTTTTTTGTCCCTATTTTTTGGAATATTCATACATACTTAAAAGTGATCTGCTTTTTGACTTTACATTTTTTGCCAGTTATTTCCGGTAAATCGCCAAATAGCCTTAGTGGGTGCCTCACCGCTTTGCTACGCTTTCCTCTTTCCACAACCTTGGTGTTGTGCTTATTTCAAAAAGGAATTTTTGGTTCACTTACTGTTGCTTTATCCTCGAATTTGTTCGAGCATAATGGATATTTGACTTCAGATTGGTATGTTGGCCCAGAAGTTTGATGCATTCGATATTGGAGCATTTTGACAAAAGTCATGCTTCTCATTCATATCCATTATCTGTAGCATCTCTAATTTTGTTTGCATTTCTGCTGCTTTAGGGGGTTTAATGACTTTAGTTTGTGACAGTCACATACCACGGAGTCCTGTTCGAGGAATAATTGTCGCTCAGACCTAGTTGTCTGGCTATTTAGAAAACTTGATTTTGTATTCAATTTGTGCGACACTACAGTATAAAATCATGCTTCTTAGATGTCATCACTTTAATGCAAAATTAGGCTTAATGGTTCATGTCTATCAAGAATTATTTGCAGCAAGAAGTCAGTGCGCAAATCCTCTTATTTGAACGAGGATTGCCGTTCTAAAATTTTATTCAAGGAATAATTGACAAGGATTATGATTATGAAACTACTTTGACAGGCAAGCATAATAGTTGTGACTATGACAGTATGCTTTCAAGTTTAAGCACTAAATTTCAGTTCCAATGTATTCAAATGTTATTGACATATAGTTGACTCGTCAACATGTAGTATAATATAATCTTTCTGACTACGCAACATTCTATGATGGTTTGTTTGTTTTTTTTTTTTTTTTTTTTTTCTTT
>JBAKGM010000365.1:25188245-25214807 GCA_037177215.1 Asparagus racemosus | reverse complement strand
GGGGGGTGAGAATAAAAGTAAAAACGAGTGCTAAAAGCTTGCCCTTACCAGCTGAAGCCATTTACTGTAAACTCGAGTTAAACCTCGTCTCCGCCACTCATGCAAGTCAAATATATTCATCCCAAATGCCCACAGACATGCCTTGGCATCAAAATTTTTTGCCATTGTTGGTTCCGAGAAGTCAACAAGCATATCCAGTCGATGAGATGAATCACCTTTCTCGCATGTCTCAACAACTCCAATTACTTTGCGCTTCATATTTATTTTCCACAGCCCCCTAAGATCTTTCTGGACTACCACATCATGATCCAAAAGTAAAACCTTGCTCAGGTAAGGAAAAATATCTGGCAAATAAAAGCGAAGATGGTTGAGTGGCGAAATAAATCGTGGATCTCGTACACCTGACTGCTTAACCATTAAAGTGAAATCTTGAGGGAGCAATTTGAGATTGTCCATGTTCTGTATCTCAACTGTGGCTCGACCAGGTGGGTTCAAAAGAAACCACATCGTCATTGCTGGAAAGTTAAGAGAATCAGTCACTATATGAAAGACAATTTGGTCAGGTGCCTGCAAAAATAGTAGGCAACAAATTATGATTTACCAAGAAATTCACATGGAGCAAAAATATGAACTAGGCTCATCAAGTTATGGGGCATAGGAATCAAACTAAACATATCTTGTGTTCCATTTGAGTTTATAAATAGCTATTTTAAACTTCCATATTTGTAGCCGTACCTTACAGGATCAACTAAGATGATTCAGGAAAAGCAATATCAAAATAAGAAATTACAAAATCCAAGTGTTATGACGATATCCAAAAACCTTAATGACATGCATAAGACAAGAACAGTATCCCCTAACAAATAAAGACAATAAATATGACTGAATAACTGTTTACACAGAATTAGACTTAGAACCTGTGGTAATGCTGTTGGAAAAATTATAAAATTTGATCAACTAGTAATAAAAATGGGTTAAACGACATAGACTAGTTAGTGGGTCACACCTGGTTGGTTCCGCATTTTAAGTTTGTGAAACCAGGGAAAGATGTCGAAGTATGCCATAAAAAGATAAAAATAGGTGAGGTTAAAACTGGATATTATGTGTTTATAAAGAAGTGATATTATCCATCAAAAAGAATGCAAAATAAAACATGTTGTTGACATGCAAATTTCTCTTATGTGAAAATGTTACAAAGTTGATTTTGATAAAGCTTAACAGCTTCTAACATACAACTCATGATGAGGGACAAAGAAACAAGTAAAGAAGGAAATTTTGCTCGAGAGTTGTTCAAAGTACAAGGTTCTCAAAGACATCGTGGTTATTGTAAAGCTGGGATGTAACTGAATTTGAGAAACATAGTTTTGCCTGACAAGTCAAGAGAGTGGCAACTATATCTTTTAGAAAAAGGGTGATCCCATCACGTTGAGCACCACCTAGAGTATTATTGTGTCAGAGCATTCCTTTTATTGAATTTTCTAGGTAAATCAGATCTCTATCAGCAAGCTAATCAAGTTAGTCCTAAATGCATTTAGTCGGTCCATGACTAAAGCTTGAAACCATGCAAAGAAAACTAGAAGTCCTGAGAAATATGAGAACAAAGGAGAATAAGAAAGTTTAGCCTTTGAATTAGGAGGGTGGGGGATTATGACAGGAAAGCTGACCATCTTTCCCAACATACAGCAGAATATGGCCACCTATGATTGGAGCTTAGATGCAGAAAGCCGGAATGGATGCTGGAGTGAAGATATGCAAGAAGAATAGCATCTGTGGCACAAAAAAGTTTAAATGCTAGTGCCCTAACAAACAACAAACCTAACATTTTAATTTGCACTTGTCCATAAGCAACTTGATAATGCCAACATAACAAAAGGAAGCAAAACACAATGCTTATGTTTTCAAAATAACCTAACATGATATCAATTTAGAAAGTAGAGTTAAGTTACGAAACATGGATCACAGAGTTTTCTTTTTCATGAAATCATTAGAAAGTAAGATGAGACAACGATAAAGTTTATTACTAGTGTTTCTATCTTAAACTTATTGCTAAATATATTTAAAAAATAAAAATGATGGTACAAACAACTGACTGATTGAAAATTAAGTCAAAGTCAATATGACATCGACTAAAAGAAAGGTCTGACTGGCCAAAAAAACTGAAAGAAAGGTCTTGATCACAAATCTGAGTAGCGAAAATCTAGATGGACCGAAGCCTGCAAAAAGCTACATTTCTACAATGTGGAAAAGCAGAACTTCATCAAGAAGTAACATATATAAAAGGTGATGATAAAAAGAATCAAAGAAAATAGGAGGAAAATATAGAATTGTTATAACAAATCCCCAGGATAAACTAATATCAATCAGACAAAAATATGAGAAAAATATTGAGAACACGAATACACACATATATACATGGTTACGGGCGAAGAAGGATAATAGTTTTACTAAATAGTGAGAATACAATGTGGATGTCTCTTTCACTCAATCCTAAATTACACTATAGAAAGAACATAATCTCTCTAATAATATCTACTGCCGTAGAGCCAACAAAAAAGAAAACCAAATCAAGAACCTCTTAAATCTATTGCTTCAACAAAAAAGAAAACCAAATCAAGAACCTCTTAAATCTATTGCTTCAGCTTGCAGAGCCCGTCTCAATGCTTATAGCTGCCGTCAGGTGGATCGGTTGCCTGCAGCCTTAATAAGGAACTATTCATTCTTTTACTTGATGTCACGACCTAAAGTGGGCAAATTCTCATCAAAGAGTTTCTATCTTATTTATAGAGACTAAAGATAAAGTTGTTCCTAGCCACAAAATTCTACAATATAAGAATCTTAATCTCAATAGAATAAACAAACTCTTTTGTCGTTAGCTTAGTGCTAGGCATAGCTAACAAAAACTCTAATTGGATTGCATATCCTATTCAAGGATTAGAATTTGAATTACCCATAACAAATCTCCACCTTGATTCAAATATTAAGAAAATTTCTCACTCCAAATTAAGCTAACTTACTTTCTCCAATAGCCCCGCTAGGCACTAAGTGCAACACATACTGATTAAGTCTAAGCACCTCTTGGACTCGCCAACTGAAAGAGACTCGGTAACATACTGACTGAATAATCCGCACAAATAACTAACCAATCCGCAGAGCCATAAGCTAAAGTAGCTCCTGAATAGCACAATAGTATATAATCATCAATTGATGATGCATAAGCTACTTTATCCTCATACCTCTACAATGGTCCAATCCAATCATTATCACACATGGTAGCCAATTTCTTCGACTTCTAGAACAAAGTCTTCCTCAATCCGTTTTGTGTCATCACGGCGATCATCCTAATTTGCAAAAAGCTAAAACTGATGTTACTGTCAAACTTCTTAATATCCCACTTCGTAGTAGTTGTCATCTTCTCATTTGATCGATAGCTCAGAGCTCTGATGCCAATTTGTTATAACAAATCTCTAGGATAAACTAATATCAATCAGAAGAAAATATGAGAAAAATATTGAGAACACAAATACACATATATACATGGTTTGGCTTGTAGCCTACGTCCACGGGCGAATGAGGATAATAGTTTTACTAAATAGTGAAGAATACAATGTGAAGATCTCTTTTTCACTCAATCCTAATTACTTTACAGAAAACACTTAATCTCTCTAACAATCTCTACCGCCCGTAGAGCCAAACAAAAAGAGAGCCAAATCAAGAACCTCTTGAATTTATAGCTTCAGCTTGTAGAGACCATCTCAATACTTACAGTTGTCTTCGGGTGGACCAATTGGCTGCAGCCTTAACAAAGAACTATTCGTTCTTTCCCTTGATGCTGCGACCCTAGCCTGGGTAAATTCTCATCAAAGAACTTCTGTCTTATTTCTAGAGACTAAGGATAAAAGTTGTTACTAGCCACAAATTCTACAAGATAAGAATCTTAATCTCAATAGATTAAATAAACTCTTTTGTCCTTATCTTAATACAAAGCATAGCTAATAGAAACTCTAATTGGATTGCATATCCTATTCAAGGATTAGAATTTGAATCACCCATAACAAGAATAATAGTGCTAAATGCACCAAAGAATAGTTAGACAAGCATTTTTGCAAGCCATGTTGGCTTCCTAGGTGAATGCTTTTGATATATTCATCCCCATCATGTTGGTTCTCTTGATGTTTGACTTAGGCTTGACTTATGATGATAGATCATATACCATTGCCGTCGTCAGAGTTTATGGGCTATCGAACATTTTCCACTAAAATATTCTCTAATTGTGTTTGTGCCTTGAATGTTGTCAGTTTTCAATACTGTCATCCGACAGAGTACTGATCAGTTGATCAGATACGCATTCAACATATTGCATTTGCTCTCTAGAAAATTTGGACGATCAGAATACTAATCCCTCAATCATCTGATCAATTACTGCTGGTTGTGTAAGCAATTTTTGTTTCTTGTTCTGAACATCTAAATAACCTTAAAGACTCGTATAAATGTTATTTATAAGGTGTTAGAAAGCAGGGTAGTTATTATGGTAGCTCTTGTATTTATGGCATTTGTTGATTGCCAATTTTCTCTACCTTGTACCCCAAGTTTCCTTTACATTGTACCCTAAGTTTCCTTTCTTCTATTTAAAGAGGTGAGGCATCTAATAAAATTATGACAGTTCCTTTTCTCTGACATGATATCAGAGTAGAATCCCAAACCCTAGCCGCCAAACTCACTCTTCCCTTTCTTCCTTTCCTTTTTTTTTCCCTTCTATTTTCACTGTTCACCGCTGACATTACTATTCATTACTGGTGGCACGGTTTGAGACCGGAGTTACTATTCACTACCAGCGTACTGTTTATCACAAGAGTTCTTGCTATTCAGTACTGGTGATACTGTTCCCCACAGGAGTTACTGTTCCCCACAGGAGCTACTGTTCTCTACCGGAGTTACTGTTCATCATCGGAGTTTCTGTCCCTTTCTCTACGCACGACGTAGGATCTATGCCCTATGTTTTGTGTCATCTTCCTGCTTATACGCCTGCCTGCCTGATCGCGTTTGTTGCCATGTCCAAGCGATGTCTGTCTATGATATGTTAGTTTGTATTTATGACTAGTTAGTGCCTATATTTACTATTGCCTATATTTACTATTGTCTGTCTATTGTCCCTCTGCCTCTTGTCTATTGTCTGCTAGTATGGCCACCTCCTCTGACCAGAAAGTACCTCTAGGAACCACAATCAAGCTCAATAGTCAGAATTACAATCTTTGGGCTTAAGCTTTTCGTTTGTTCCTTGGTTCACAAGACAAGATGTCACATCTTACCTCTTGTGGTCCAGACAGCAAAGATGACACCTCAACCTGGCAGAAGGACTATAGCGTGATGACTTGGCTCCTCAATAGTATGGAGCCTAATATTGCCTCCAACATACTTTTTCTGCAGTCAGCAAAGAAGATCTAAGATGCCCTAAAGCAGATATACGCTCAAGATAGTAACATCTCTCGTGTCTATGTGCTTTACCATAAGTTATTCTCCATGAAGCAAGATGGTCGTCCTGTCAATGAGTACTTTGCTTCGCTCAAAGGGATATGGGATGAACTGTGCAGTTATCAACCAGTAACTCTAGACCTTCAGAAACAGAAAAGTCAAAAGGAAGAGTTCATTGCTGCTAAGTTTCTTCAAGGCTTAGATGATAATCTCAATCATATTCATGGACAATTATTAGCTGATGAGACATTGCCATCTCTCACTGGTGCTCTTGCTCGTGTTCTACATGCCTCAGTCACCTCTACCCCTATTCCTACTAGTGTCGCTGAGAACTCTGCCCTAGCTGTAGGACAGGGTTGAAGACGAGGCTGAGGACGTGCTCGTGATTCAAGAAGAGTCTTATCATTATGCTCCCAAAGGCAAAGGGAATAATAACAATAGTCGTATTCAGTGCCACTGCATTCATTGTGGTAGGACTAATCATATTGCTGAAAAGTACGGGGACAAGTTTGGCAAACCTGATTGGGTAAATCAAATAACTTCCGATACTACTGAGACACAAGATACTACTGAGACGCAGCATACTAATGCTGAGGTGATAGAGTAATGATTTCCAATGAGGATTATGATAAGTACATCAAGGTTCATTTCTCTCATACTACTACTCAAGCTTCATTTTCAGGTAATGTTGTACTTATTGCCTCCCAAGATAAGCCATGGATAATAGATTCAGGGGCTACAATCCATGTGACAGGTAACCGGTCCAAGTTTTCTTCCTTACATCTTACTAATTCCATATCTCCTGTTCACGTTGCCAATGGTGTTGTTGCTCATGTTTCTGGACAAGGAATTGTTCAAACTTCTTCCTCTCTAACTCTTGATGATGTTCTTTATATTCCAAAATTTCCAGTTAGTCTTCTTTCTATTAGTCGTATTACAAAATCGCTAAACTGCTCTGCTCATTTCTATCCATCTTTTTGTGTCTTTCAGGATCTCCGTACGAGGATGAGGATTGGTGGAGGACATGAGTCTAGAGGCCTCTACTACCTTGACAAGGAGCCATCACCTGTTGGTGGTACAGTTGGCTCGAGTGCTGCAATGTCTGTGTCTGTCTCCTTTCCAATGGCATTGTAGATTGAGTCATCCCTCCTTACAAAAGTTGAAACAACTCATGCCTTTAGGTCAATTTGTGTCGTCTATAGAATGTGAAGCTTGTGAGTTAGGCAAGCATCATCGTACGTCTTTTCGGTCTAGAGTCAACAAGCGAAGCTTATCTCCGTTTGCTCTAGTACATTCTGATGTGTAGGGGCCATGTCATTTTCCCACTCTATCAGGTTGTAGGTATTTGATTACTTTTATCGATGATTGTTCTCGGGTAACATGGTTATATTTACTTAAAGATAGGTATAGGTCTCAAGTTCTTCATGTTTTTCAGTCTTTTTACAAAGAAATATAAACTTAATTTTCTACTGATATTCGTGTCTTTCGTACTGATAATGCCTTGGAGTATATAAAAAAGGATCTTTCTGCCTTTGGTGAATTTAATGGTATCATGCATCAAACCTTGTGTGCCTACATGTCTCAACAAAATGATATACCTTAAAGGAAAAATTGACACCTTCTTGATATTGCTGGCGCACTAATATTCCAAATACATGTTCCTAACTACCTCTGGGGAGATGCAATTCTCACCGCAAGTTTTCTCATTAACAGCATGCCATCCTCTGTCCTTGGTGGGAAAATTCCTATCCAGATATTTTTTTTGACCAACCTCTATTCAGTCTTTCTCCATGAGTTTTTGGTTGTGTTTGCTTTGCTCATGTCTTAGGGTCTGGACTTGACAAACTCCCACCCAGAGCCACTAAGTGTGTCTTTCTTGGTTACTCCCGTACTCAAAAGGGTTATCGAGTTTTTGATGATCCTATTTCTCGTAAGTCCCAAGTCACTACTGATGTAACCTTTTTTGAGAACACACCATATCTCACACATACTAGTGCTACTCCTATCAATGAGTTCGTGTCCATGCCTTTACCTCAGCCTATGCCTCTCTCTAGTCCTACTACCCCCGCTTGTGTTCCTAGTTCTACTAGTGCAGTTCCTTCGATCACCAATCACCCCTTATAGGTGTATACTCGTCGATCAAAATAAAATCCTCCTGCTCTGCCTTCTACAAATCTTCTATGCTCTGCTTTCTACAAATCTTCTACCCTCAAAAGGAGATCTAGTTCCAGCACCATCTTCAGATCTTGACATTCCTATTGCTCTCCAGAAAGGTACTCGTTCATGCACCTCTCATCCTATTTCCAATTATGTTTCCTTTGATCGTCTTGGTACTTCTTTTCGCTGGTTTGCTCTGTCTTTGGCCTCTGTTTCCATTCCCAAGACTTATAAGGAGGCTATGACACATCCTCATTGGCAAAGAGCCATTAAAGAGATGTCTGCTTTAACGTCTTGTGGTACCCAGGAGCTGGTGCCTTCACCTGCTAACGTTGATATTATTGCTTGTCGTTGGGTGTTCACTATTAAGTATCTACTTGATGGATCCATTGATCGATACAAGGCCCGATTAGTTGCAAAAGGATTCACTCAGATATATGGGGTGGATTATTTTGAGACATTCTCTCCAGTTGCTCGTCTCAACTCCATTCCAGTCTTATTTTCTGTAGCTGCAAATAAAAATTGGCCTACGTTTCAACTTGATGTCAAGAATGTATTTCTATATGGTGATCTTGCTGAGGAAGTGTATATAGAGCAACCACGTGGGTTCATTGCTCAAGTGGAGAAACGTGTCTGCAAACTCAAGAAAGCTATTTATGGCCTTAAACAGAGTCCTCGTGCTTGGTTTGAAAAGTTCAATCAAGTTATATTTGTTGTAGGTTTTCACAGGAGCCATGCTGATCATTCAGTCTTCGTCTGCCAAAAGTCTTCTAGTATTGTTATTCTTATTGTGTATGTGGATGACATTCTATTATTCGGAAGTGATAGTGCGGGTATTGAAGAAATCAGAGAATATTTCAAGCAACATTTCGTGACAAAGGACATGTGTCAACCCCATTATTTTATTGGTATAGAGATTGCACATAGTAAACATGGCATTGCACTATCCCAAAGAAAGTATGATCTACTCAAAGAAACTGGTTTGTTAGGCTCCAAGACTGCTAATACTCCAAGGGAACAAAACCTTAACTTATGGTCTAAGAATAGTGACGATTTTGAGGACAAAACAAAATACAGACGCCTAGTTGGAAAACTTATTTATTTGACTGTTACTAGACCAGATATCTCGTTTGTAGTCGATGTGATCAGTCAGTTCATGGAAAAACCTAGGAAGTGTCACTGGGAAGCTACCTTATTATGCAATACATAAAAGGAGCTCTAGGAAAAGGTCTTCTTTATGCATGCCGTGGTCACTTGAATATAGAAGCCTACTCAAATGCCGATTATGTTGGTTCCAAGGATGATAGGAAACCCACATCTGGACATTGCACGTATAGTGGTGGCAATCTTGTCACTTGGAGGAGTAAGAAGCAGACTGTTGTTGCTAGATCTAGTGCTGAAGTTGAGTATAGGGCTATGGCTTGAGAGATGATGTGGCTCAAGTCTCTCATGGCAGATTTTGGTATTACCTACAAGGATCCTATGCCTATGCATTGCGATAACCAAGCTGCCACATTTATTGCTAGTAATCCAGCCTTTCATGCGAGAACAAAGCACATGGAGGTGGACTGCCACTTTGTTCGTGAGGCCGTGATGAACAAGACTATATGCACTCTAACACTTGCTCTGAAGAATAGAGAGCAGATATATTTACCAAGGCTCTGAGTGATGGTCGTTTTTCTATCTTGTGTAACAAGCTGGGCATGTTTGATATATATGCTCCAGCTTCAGGGGGAGTGTTAGAAAGCAAGGTAGTTATCATGGTAGCTGTTGTATTTATGGTATTTCTTGATTGCTAATTTTCTCTATCTTGTACACCAAGTTCCCTTTTCATTGTACCCCAAGTTTCCTTTCCTCTTTTTAAAGAGGTGAGGCATCTAATAAAATTATGATGGTTCCTTTTCTCTGACATAAGGGTTGCAAATGTTTGAAGGCAATTAAATTTAATTACAGGGAATATTTGTGTTTATCCATGAGGATTTCTTCTCTATTTTTGCATTGGAGTTTAAGGATGTAACGATGTATCGGCTTTGGTAGAGGTTCTCAACTTTTGTAATCCTCTATTGCCTGTAAACGTAGATCATAATACCGAACCACTGGTTCTATAATCATGCTCTCCTTGTAAATGGTCTTCTAAATATCTACAGTGCTGGCACTCCCACATCCAACGACCACTGCACACACCATCTGCAACAGCTAATTGATTTTAGAGAGAACAAAAAAAAAAAAAGAAATTTCTTGAAGCATATGGTGGAACCATCAACAGAACTGAACTTTGAAACCGAGAATGTTAATTTTTACACCAAGCATAGGTTCCTTTTGTTGACGATTTTGACTACTAATCTTGTGAAGAAAAGTAGAGAAAGAGATGTTAATGGTTTTTTTTCAGTTTTATATAACTCATCCATCTGATAACAGGAACTGTTGAAACTTTCATGCATAGTAACTTATGTGACTTTTTTACAGTTTAAGTTTACCTTAAAAATGTATGTGCAAAGCAAGGAAACTAAACAACCCATCCATAAAAGATTCATGAAGTTACAATACAAAGGATATTTAACCTAGGAACATAAGTAAATTACTACATTTGCAGAATAAATGGACATAGAGTAGAGGCTAAAAACTATACATTTAACTTTGTAAATATCTAATTGTGCAATGAGAACACATTCACGAGTCCATGACATAAATAAATGTCTAAACCCGACACACAACATAAGACAAGCATAAATGAAAGTTCAAAGAACACACTTTATGAGAGATGAGTAAGCTCTCAGGAAAGAGCTAAGTGGAAGGGAGGAGGACGGTAGAATTACTAAAGAGAGAGGGAGAGGGAGAGATGTTGGTATCTCCGTATTTTTTTAGCCCTTTATGTTAAATGTGATGCATATGGGGTCAACATTAAACATGAAAACAAACACATTCTTTATGCTCCTGCATGCGCATGCACATAGTAAGTATATCACATCATTTTTTAAATGTGGTCATTGCTAGTTCTTTTTGCAGAATTACTTCACACAGGTATATAACAGCAATTTTCTGATGAATATGCAGCCGCATAAATCATACTTCTGAACATTGATCCTAATATAGGATTGTCAGCTTGCTGGCTCAAATTAGAGGTCTATCAACCAGGTCAAATTAGCTTACCTCTAATAGTCCAACCCCACACTCACAAGTTACGCCATAAGAGGTGGAAGAAGTTAAGGGTGGCAAATTCAAGAGAAAGAACTTCCAATGGAGAATGACACGGGACATTTTTTATCCCTATAAGACTTGAATTATTGAATACTGACTTAACTAAAATGATTATATGCCCAAACCACATCATCTTGAAAACTTTGAAAATAATCAGGTTAGTTACATTGCATAGTAATTAAATTTGAGCAATAATAAGGGACCTTAATCATATAAGCTTGAACAAAAAGATGGCACATCCAAACTGCCGGCAGAACAAATCCATTTATAAGGTAACATGAACAAGAGCTGATTCATGATATGTAAGTCAGTTCGTTCTAGCGCATACAAGTTCTAGTCTTTGGTTAATTTTTTAATATGCATTAATGGTGCCAAGACCAATTATGGAGCAAAGTAATGTGTTGAGCAGTTCTTAAGGTGTAATATGGCAAACTTTGCACATAAAACATCAAAAAATGAAAGAAGCGCATAACAAATTATAGGTAATCTCACCCGAGAAGAGGATATCGTGGAGTTCACTACGACGGCACATGCTAAAACATTATCAGAAAAAATGGCATAATGATATAAATCTTCTCTCTGCATTTTGTTTGTATTAGGAAACTGGCGATCCTTAGGCTCCAAAGTGAAGTACTGTGTAGTAAGGCGCATGGAAAGGCAATGAAGACCTTTAGGGAAAGTGCTGGCAGCAAGCTGAATAAGATATGAAGCTTGATTCAGTTGGGCTCTGAGTTGTTCTTCTGTATTTTGTGTCATAGCACGTAGCTTTGATGCCATTGCAGAGCAGTCTGGATAAGCCTTGTTGGCCTTGGACAATGTCTCTTCCATCGCCCTCATTTTCTGTAAGCCACTGGATAGTTTTTCTCATCTCAATCAAAACATATGATAAAATCTCGATGAATGATTGAATAATTTCCTAACATGTAAACAGTTTGCATATGAATAAATTAATACATAAACCAACTTACCCTTTCGGTAAACTAGAACCTCTGGAGTGACCAAGTACCCTTTGAATTTCTTTAATTCTCACCTTCAATTCTCTTACTAAATGGGAATTACTATTTGGCTGTGCAAATTGCAAGTAAGTCTGGGCTGTGATTAGCTGATCTTCCATCTCACTAACCTTCTCATTTATTATGGGATGTTGCCGAGATGATCCCCTTTGTTCTCCTATAGATAGCTGAGTAGGTTTCTCCTGCAAAGTGAAATGCGAAGAATTTAAAGAACTAAGTAAGGAAAGGACAAAGATGATTGTAATCACTATGATTCGCACATTCTTATCTTTCGCTTTCTGATTCTCATAAAAGCTATTCAAGTTATAATCCAAGTAGAAAATATTTATTCAAAACTTACTTAATTCGGTATCATTGAACGCCCACTAGACTTTTATAATCTGGGTACAACCAGTTTTATTGCCATTCACTTAATAAAATCACTAAAGACTTTATCTGATTCAAAGAACAGAAAAGAAAGAGAGAGATATTCACCCTTTCAACAGAAAATTTCGGAACATCGTGCTCCTTAACTTCCTCGCCATCACCAGCGTCTCTCAAACCTACAATTAAACAGATAAACAAGCATTAGTTCAATAAATAAAACAAAAACATCACCAGAAAAATTAAGAAGAAAACTAATAGTTCTCAATAAATTACCACCACTCCTCTCATTTTGCACAGCATTTTCAGCTGGCGCATCATAAATTCTATCTTTTAAGACAATCCCAGTAGGTACCCTCAATCCCCCATTAATTTCCTGTACTTCACCAAACAAACAACTTAACAAACACATAAAAGTTTCGCACTTTAATTCAGATAGTGAGCTTTACAAATAATCCAGTACCTGTTTGATTGAGTTGAGCTTCTCAGTTGTTTTCCTCTGCATTCAAAAACAAACAAAAAAAAAACACCTCCTTGAATATTAAAAAAATAAAAAATAATAAGGAATTAGTCTTTATATCAGAGATTTCTCACTATAACAGAGCTCTCCCCGATCAACTGATTATGCTCTGCATCGGAAAAAAAAATATTATAGACAATAATCAGCATACGTCATCAATATTATACCCAAAAAAATCTTTAAAAAGTGGAATTTAGATTACGCAGAGCAGGGGAGAAATCGGCAGGGACGGTTGCCAAGAAGAGGAAAGAGATGAAGAAGAGGAGACCACTGAGAGCGAGGAGAGGGATCCTCAATCGCCGAGGTGGCAGCCTCATCTTCAATTGAAAGCAACGTGCATCTGGGGGAGAATTCTGGGGTTAGGGTTAGGTTTTTAGAGTTTTTGGCGTGATTTCAGACAGCGGAGAGAGGAGGAAGAAGAAAAGGATCAAGTATTGTTCTAGTTCTTTTTTGTTTTTAATTAATTGTTTTTGTTGAATTTATTTTTTGTCTGATTAAGCGCAATTAAGCCACTAATTTCGTCCCTATACTCAAATGTGCTCGTGCTTTATTTTTTTTTTTCTCAACTTGACCCTTATACCTCTTACTAAATGTAAACTTAGTCCTTTTTTATTTCTCTTTAAAAATTCCGTTAAATAAAACTTGAGAAGACAATTCTACCCCTACCTCCACTTAAATTCCTTATTAAAAATGAAAATTGATTACATGCTGGTTGTTTCTCATTTTAGTTTCAACTTTGTTTCTTTATTTTTCTTAGTTTAATTCTATTGATTATGCTCTTTTTAAACCTGTTCTAAATCATTAATTTTTATGTTATATCTCTAACATGGTTGTTATGTCAACAATTTAGATAAGTGCTAATCCTCCCCTTGGAGTCGACACGTGTCCCATGTTAATACTAATCATCAGATCACTCGTCCTAGCCAGGCTGACTCCGGTGGCATGGACACTCGTCCCTTCTCAAGGAGAGCCAAGTCAAAGAGCACTCTCACCTTATTTGAGTCAACCCCTCTCATTCACTCTGCAAGGCTAGTTCGATAACTTGCAAGGCCGACTAAAAAGGCAGTAATTGTCGTCCAGCTCGCAGAGCCGAGTCAAGAGGCGGTTTGTCCTCGAAATCCTCACCGACAGCTAGCCACCATCATCATTGTTCGTGCCACGAGTCTCCATGAGTCATCACCCTCCGTCAGCACCATGTTTCCTTAGCCGCCATCACATCAAGTTCATAGGTGACTCATTTCATCTACAACCGATACTTGTAGACCATCTGCCAATTCAGCTGTATGCCTGGACTCGGCCAAAGTTACTTATGTGCCCCTCTCAGTTGAATATATATATAGGCTCATCATCTACTAGCCAAGGTGAGCCATCTCTGGCCAAATAGAGTAATCGCTAATTAACACTTTACAATTATATGATTCCCCACTCAAACTTTATACTGACTTGATCGTCGAAGGAGTCACCGGGGATCCAACTCCGATCGTCTAACGTGTCGTGATTTTGTAGAACTCTTATCCTGTCAAGGGATCGGCCGCCAAAGGAGATGAAGGGGCCCCTACCTCTTCCATATCGACCCTAAAAACCCCACTGTCATTCGGGATTAGCCTCTAATCCTGCTGTTGAGTCCCAGGACATCAACACTGGCGCCTACCGTGGGGCATCTTCATCACTTTATGAAGAAATGAGTGATCCCCTACATTTAAACCTCAGAGTAAGAAGTTGCCGTCCCCATTTGAGCTCCACGGCAGTCAAGAGATTCCGCTGTAAGGCTATGATGGCAGGTTTGTCATAAAGTATAAACGTTTCGGAGAATATCTCTCCAAGGTAGTCAAATTAAGATACTCTCATAAATAAGAGACATCTGTGTGCTATATACTAACCTATATGCAGTCTTCACCACTCGATCTTCATCAACTCGGCCAACTTCGACTCAAGACCTTGCCATCATTTTCATGAATAAGTCTAAGGCATGTATACAAGACCTTGGTATCCTTTCGAAACTTCGACTCAAGACCTTGCCATCATTTTCATGAATAAGTCTAAGGCATGTATACAAGACCTTGGTATTCTTTCGGAATAAAACCAAGGCATGCCATCGACACTAAGGTCTTGGTATCATTTTCATGAATAAATCCCAAGGCACGCGCCTAATACCCCGTTACCCATTCGGGATAAACCCAAGGCATCAATTCAATCGTCTTCAACTCAAAAGACCTTAGCATCATTTTTCATAAGCCCAAGGCACGTACCCTAAGACCTTGGTGTCATTACAAATAAACCCAAGACACGAGCTTGAGTCATCCCACTCACCATACACAGAGCCGAGTCGCTTCAACCTGGGAATATCAGAAAACAAACTGGTACTAAAAAAAGCAGATTGCAAACTCTTCACGTAAGAATGTAATCTCAAAGGTACACAGTTTAAATTGACAAAAAGAAATCTTTTCATTCATATATTTGAAATATTTACAGTACACAAAGTGCTGACAACAAAAACAAAGATACATGAGCCCGTAAGGGGTCGGACTCGGAAAAGATGCAGGTAGAGCAGCACTAGAGCTTTGGATAGTCTTGGGAGGAGCGACGCTGGGGCTAGGAGCAGAAGTCAAGCATAGAGGGGCAACGGTAGTAGTTGGTTGAGGAGTCGACTGAACCTTAGACTTGACCTCTTCACCCCCTCTCTCTTCTGGCTGACTCACCCAGCTGTCAGGAGCAGAGCCCTCGCTTGTCTCCTCGACCAACTCTTCATCGTCCTCATCACCACTCCCGGCATCAAGCATGAGCCCCCCTCCGTTCTTCTATATCTCCTGAAGCGCGCCAAGGTAGTTGGCCACCCTCAGAGGATAGTGGAATCACTCAGGGTCATTCCTGAGTTTGGCCGGGAACTATGCCTCGAGAAAATCATAGCCGACCTTGCAAGCCAGCGCTACCTCCACTTCTACCTTTCCGAGAGTGCAGTAGTGATAATCTCTAACAATCTCGAACCGATGGGCCTTAAATTCTAGATGAGCGAGGTAGTCCTGCAATGCTTGGATTTTGGCAAGG
The DNA here is from genome assembly GCA_037177215.1 of Asparagus racemosus. Lineage (NCBI taxonomy): Eukaryota > Viridiplantae > Streptophyta > Magnoliopsida > Asparagales > Asparagaceae > Asparagus > Asparagus racemosus. The sequence goes on along the minus strand of JBAKGM010000365.1, from coordinate 25,199,042 downwards.
GATGACTCACGATGTCGCTCGGCCTCCAGCGCAGCTCGGGTACTCTCCTGCCTCAACATTCCATGAACAATCTGCTCCTCCTTTAGCTACTCTCGCAGAGTCTCGACGTCCATGCAATCCGCTCGACCTCACTCGAAGGTGTCGTTCCTTTCTCTCCTCTCGACTTCGACCTTCTAGGATAGATATCTTATCTTATCGTCTTGTTCCCAGAGCTCGTGTTCGAAATGGCCGAGATCCTCCTGGAGCTTGCTGATCTTGGCTGACTTCTTGTTGTTCGAAGCCTTCAGGCCATTGATCATGCACTCCCGCATCTCCACCTCCCAACGCCACTTGCCCTTGCCTCTCTTCCAGGTCGCCAACTCATCATCCCTAGTGGCCAACATCAGGAGAGTCTTCTGAGCAACCTTATGAGCCTCTAACTCTTCTTATAGCCTAAGATAGGAGGTTCGTACTCACTCATACCGGTCGAACAACTCCTATTCTACCAAGGCCCCTCGAATTATATAGCCCTTCAGGGACTGATGGAGGCCGACAACTAGCATGGCGCTGAGGATTTCATCATCACGAGGCGGGTAGAACTGCTCGACAGCCCTAGTCTGGACGAGTCGGGACTCCAGGAACGACCCCCTCTTATCAAGATGTTGTCTGGGTTCAAATCTGAACTCCTTCGATGGCTCTTTATCGTAGTGGGGGCTGACTCTAAAAGATCACATCAGCATCATTTTTAGTTCTTCCCATGTCTCTACATCTAGGTTATTGATACGATAGGGGAATAGCCATCCAAATCCTTGAGCAGGAGGCGCCCCTTCAGCAGCTAGCTCCTTTCCCTGTCGATGGACTGATTCGGTAGGCGTGTCAGAAGCCACTTCTTCCTCTATTGGGGTCTCGGCCCCTTCGGCTTCGGCCATATTGATCTCGATCTCCTTTTCTCTAGGGAGGAGCCTATCGTCAACAACGACGATGTCGGGTGCCATAGCCACAAAAGCTTCTTGAGTAGGGACGGCAGAAGCGTCATCCCCCACTGTTTGAGGAAGAGGGACCTCCACCATTGGTTGGCTTGCTGCATCCCTCTGAGCTGCAGTGAATACGCCCCGCCTCCCTAGCAGCTCTAATTCTGTATTTAGGAGCCCCAGCGCTCCCAGAAGGGACTCAGCTGCCCATCTTCTTCAGCCGCTTTTTCTTCTTTTCAGACCTCTTGGCTTGAACTGTAGCAGAACTCGACCTGGCTAGTCGAGCCGCTATCTCGGCAGCATTGGCTTGTGCCCTCTCGGCCTCTTTTGGGGCTAAGTCAGAATAGGGGTGCTTCTTTGACCTCGCTAAGGGCCCTCCCTGAGTTCGAGTAGGTGGAGCCGCCGGCGCTATCTCAGTCTCCTTTAAGCATATTGTTAACATGGCCGACCGCGCCTCATCATCCGCGGATAGAGGAACTGAGGAGATGCCAATAACTTGCAGGACTGAGTTATCAAAGAGGCTCTCACTTTGATGAGAGCCAGTGCAGGCCCTGATCTTTTCGAGCGCATGCTTCTTGTCGCTCGACAGCAGACTCGACCTTAGCATATCCTTGTTGATCTCAGGCCACAAGGAGCAGCCCCAGACGGCATCACCTCCGAACACCCACAAACCTCTCCTTCCAATCTTTGTTGGACTCGGGAGCATTGGAAATGATATTGTTACCCCCAAGATCTAGAGGTAATAATGGCCCTCCTGCTAATTCACCTTCACACTGACGAGATGGCCCAGGATCCTTAGAGTCGGTTCAACTCCTAGCCAATGGAAGATGACAACGAACCCTACCAGAGTGGCGATGGAGTTTGGCTTCAGACAGGTGGGGAGATCACAACGGCCGACTCAGTTATTAACCAATGGCCAAGATCGTTCCCAGAACACGAGGCAACTGCTCTAGAACCAAAGCGCCCCTCATCTTGATTAGCTCGCAATATCCGCTCAGGAATTGAGGCAGCGGCTGCTCAAGATCTTTCTGACCTCAACAACGTCACATCAGAAAAGACTCTTCAACAACTCCTCATAAAATGCACCTTAGGACTTGACCAGCGGTAGTTCTATTTCACTCAGACTCGGCTACCCGAGTCCGAGCGAAAGGGTCCAATGTTATGTTAACAATTAAGATAAGTGCTAATCCTCGCCCCGAAGTCGACACGTGTCCCATGTTAATACTAAACATCAGATCAGCTCGCCCTAGGCAGGTCAACTAGGGTGGCACGGGCACTCGTCCCTTCTCAAGGAGAGCTGAGTCGAAGAGCACTCTCGCCTTATTTGAGTCGACCCCTCTCATTCACTCTGCAAGGCCAGGTCGATAACTTGCGAGGCCGACTAAAAAGGTGGTAATTGTCGTCCAGCTCGCAGAGCCGAGTCAATAGGTGGTTTGTCCTCAAAATCCTCACAGACAGCTCGCCACCATCATCATTGCTCATGCCATGAGTCTTCATGACTTATCACCCTCTGTCAGCACAACGTTTCCTTAGCCACCATCACATCAAGTTCATAGGTGACTCATTTCATCTGCAGCCGACACCTGTAGACCATCTGTCGATTCAGCTGCCTGCCTGGACTCGGCCAAAGTTACTTATGTGCCCCTCTCAGCTAGGTATATATAGGCTCATTGCCTACTAGCTAAGGTGGGCCATCTCGGGCCAAATAGAGCAATCTCTTGCTAATTAACACTTTACAATCATATGATTCCCTGCTCAAGATCTATATTGACTTGATCGTCTGAGGAGTCATCGGAGAACCCAACTCCGGTCCTCTAACATGCCATGGTTTTGCAGAACTCTTATCCTATCAGGGGATCGGCCGCTAAGGAGATGAAGGGACCCATACCTCTTCCATATCGACCCTAAACCACCACCGTCGTTTGGGATTAGCCTCTAATCCCGCTGTTGAGTCCCAGGACATCAACAATGGTAATAGTATTCTATTCTTTATCTTCAATGTGCATGAGGGGGTTTCATTCCACCAGCTGAAACTTTTACTATTTTGTTTATCTTGCTAGGCTTTTCTCTATTGGTCCCTTGAATCTTAACTAGTTTGAAACTACTTCCTCAATCATTGAAAATTGCTGCAATGTCCCAAAAGTCTCATGTTATTTTAAAAATTGTCCTCATCGTTGAAATTGCTATTAGGTTCCGTTATTCTCTTGAGTTATTTTAGAATTAGTCATGATTGTTGGGGTAACGAATGGCAATTTCAATGATTTTTAAAATAACATTAGACTTAAAGAATCTAAAAGAAATTTCCATGATTTAAGGGCCCAATTTCCAAATGAAAGATTTAATGGACAAATATTACGCAAGCTTCACACATGAGTAGCTTCAATTGATCAATTTTTCGATGTCCTTACGTAATAAAAAAATTTTGGGTAAATTTTAAAAATACCCCTAAAGTGTGGGTGTTTTTCAGATGATCCGCTTAACTTTTAAAATGTCACAAAATCCCCCTTAAGTTTTACGGTTCGTAGAAAACCCCCTTCGGCTTTCAACATTTTTCAGAAAAAACCCTTAAAGGTGTGAACCACAATTTTCATTGGGGAAAATATCTCCGAATAATTTTACCTATCCATCTAAAAATTGTGGTTAATATTGTTTAGGTTTTTTTATTAAAAGATGTTGAAAGTTAATGAAGGTTTGAAAGTTAATGAAGGTTTTCTGAGATCCCCTAAACTTAAAGGGGTTTTATGACATTTTGAAAGTTAAAGACGTTATTTGAAAAATAGCAAAACGTTAAGGAACAAATTGGAGCTAGGGGTGGAATTGTGACAACTGTCCTCTCAAATTTTATTTAACAGAATTTTTAACATTGAGTTAATATAGGACTAAATTTACATCTAGCAAAGAGTACAAGGACTAAGTTGAGAAAAAAATAAAGTGTGAGGATCAATTTGAGTACGGGGTCATAGTACCGGGACCAAATTAGTCTTTTAGCGTTTTTTTTTGGGATTCACGAGAAAGTGCCAGGAGGTAGTTTGCTAATCAAAAGTGGGCTGGGTTAGCAAGAGGGTTTATTATAGAAAAGTCCTTCCGAGTTGCGAGGTTTACTTCCCTGTTACTGTTATTATTTTTTAAAAATTATTCTTTAGTCACAAAATTTTGATGTTCTACACACTATTGTCACACCTTTGAAACACAATAAAAAATCACCATAATTTATAATACTTTTAAACTTATAGAAAAAAAATTGTAAGCTTACAAAAAATCCAAAAACAAAATAAAAACATTCAACGTTTGACCGATTTATTCTATTTAGCGCCTTATGCTTCTTTATAATGCATATAACGCGCGCACAAATTAGTCCAAATTTTCTTATTGAATAATCACTTTAGAAATAAGTAAGAGAGTATCCATTCCCTATAATAAGAAACAAGCTGAATCTGTAGTTCTCATGAGAAAAATGCCTATAAATATGAGACATAATTAAGCTCATTGGGTGTATGAGTAGCAACACAGTATTTAGGGGGGGGGGGGGAAGTTGTTGGAGAGATTAATTATTAATAACTCATTTATTAAAAAAGATATACCGTTTAAGACAAAAGGTCACAATTTTTGAGCTATAAAACTATTTTTTTTAACATAGCTTACTTTAAACTACATCATGATAGCTGTATCGTGGTTAGCACGACGATGGGAGAGCAATCCCTGCAACGCTTTAATTTTCCAACGGGACCCACTCAATTCCATCCCCTGTCTATGCGACACGTGTCCAGGTGCTGAAACGCCAACCCGATTCTCAGCATTAGATACGGGATCAAACTGACGGTCAGATCGTGAGTCTCTGTCGGGGACGGGTAGTATCACGTGACCTCGGGAGCGATGAGTTACTTGATATGGAGGTAAAAGTCGTTGCTCAGGCTCGGATAATCACGTGCATGGGTTGTGGAGCTGCATCCATGTATGGGCCCCTTAACATATAAGTGGGCTGCCCAATTATTACAGAAAGGGGCATGCATGTCGCTCGTTTTCGGGTTTCGGCCCATTTATTAGCCAGCTTAATAGGCGGTCCACAATTTTAAATTCTAGGGGAACTAAGGTTGTCTCTGGATATGATATCAGATGGAATAAACAGAATATAGAAAAGAATTACAACTGCAAGAATAAAATGTAAAATACAGATTTTTGACAGAGCGAGCAATGCTTCACTCCGAAGATTTTCTTGTATTGCTTCTCAACTAACTTAATTTACATATTATAATTCATCTCTTTAAATAGAGATCTCAAGTATGAATAGCATTTGATTAGGGTGGGTCCGAATCCAAATAAAATTACTATGCAAAACATTCTGATAGTATTCACAGTCTGATAGTATTCGTAACATTTAGATAGTATTCGTACTCTTCCAATTACATGAAAATTGCAATGTATACACATATGTCTAGTTGAATATTCTTGCCATCCAAAATGTTTATTCCAAGAATACGGATATGCAAAATAGAGGAGTTGCGTCTTTGTTCAAATTGAAACTTGTTTAATATAATCTTTCAGGATTAATTACATCCAACTATCCTAAGATATGGTGCAATTACACGGGTATCTTCAAGGATAATCTTGCGCTTATTGATTGTAATTACATCGGTGAGTCTAAATTTTATTTATTTATTCTCTCTAATAGTTATCCATGTAGGTAAAATCAGTAATTTCAAAGTTACTCATGTAATTATGAAAATTATAGGTCCATGCATGTAATTACACCATACCTCGGGGTATGGATCATAATTAATCCATAATTTAGTAGATAATTGTTAAGGAAAAAGATAAAACTTTAAGTTGAATAAATTTTGAAGAAAGGTATGGTAATTTAGTAATTTTCAAAATACGTATGAGTTAGGTGGTATGTTTAGAAAAAATTGCTTTATTAAAACTCTGATATATTTAACCTAATAAGAAGGGCTATTTTATCAGATTGGTATTTTGTTTTGATCCTTTTTACTAAAAGGGTATTTTAAAATGTTTCACCTACATTAAAGCATTTATCTCAACCCCCTTTACTAATAAGAGTTTTTGTCTGACCAACTGTGAAAATTTTGACGTGAACTATTATTTTTTGTTGGCAAAATTACTTATACTCCTGACTTGATCACTATATTTTATTACACTTTTATACCCTTATTATCTATATTATTAAATAAGTATACTTGCTAATTTTTTTATTTCTATGAATTTGCAGGAAATAAAGTAAATATCAAATAAAAGATCACATAAACCCAAAAAACACTTATTTGAAGCCACAAAGAAGCCTAAATAAAGCCCACAAAGCTCAAGAAAAATCAGAGCATAAATGACCAAGATAAGTCATTGATGAAGTGTTTGAACATGTTTCAAGTGAAAATGTGCAGGATAATTTTTTTTATCTAGCTTTGAATCATCTAAGATTGCCTGTCTTTCAATTACAAATCCAACAAATTAAGTTTGAGTCAAATCAGAGTTGTAGAACTCAATATATGATCATTTTAATGAAACAATGGTAGAACCGTAAAAGAGAGCTAATCGATTAGCTAGTCGAGCTAATCGATTAGTTCCAACAGAATGCAATGAATAATTAAATTTGATTTCTTTGAGTCCAAGTTTGATCGAAAGTCTAATATTCATTGTGTATTCTATAAATAGGGGTAGAGAGTGAATGTTAGAGATATGTAAAAATTTTATACACTCCTTTTTGAAGAGGAGGGCTACTCTTTTTAAGAAGGCCTTCCAAATTGTAAAACTTTAGTTTTGCAATAAAATAAAAGTTTTTTTTCCTCTTTTTAATTTTCTTTTGTTGATAAAGATTTGCTTCACAAGAGACTAACCCTTGCAATGTTAGTTTTTATCTTTCTTTTTTTTATTTCTTATTTAGAACTGCATATTTTGAGATTATTTCTTGCTTCTAATTCATCTTTGTTTTATGCTATGTAAATTAGGATTTTCTTACTTTTTATTCTTGCTTTCTAGGAGTAGGATGAGTAGCTAATTTCTTTAGGATATATAGGATTAGATGAAGCTAGTTTAATTTATATTTAACTTTTGAATTGTTCTCTTTTTGTGCTTAATTGATCATGCTTAGGATAATCAACTATAATAATAATTGGTAGAAAAAATTTGATAGGCTATGCTTATCTTAAATGGTTTGATAGTTTATGCCTTTTCAATTCTAGAATTATTATATAGTCGTTTATTTCTATTCATGATTGGTAATGTTGCTTATATATAAATTTGATAGGTTATGCTCGTTTTAAATAACTTAATAATCTATGCTTAAGATATTTAGTGATATGAGAATTAAAGGAAAGTAGTTCTAAAATTTAAATAGGAATTTTCTAGTGCATTCAATTCTAGATTTTTAGTTTCATAACTTGATTTTCTTTAGCTCTTTTATTTGCTTCTTCTCTTTATTTTATTCTCTTTTTCTTGTATTAGCCTTTTTATTTGCATGAATCAACACCGAACCAATCTCACATCTTCCTTATGAGATCGACACTTGCATGCTACACATACAAAAGGCAATGATAATAATTTTTTAAAATCCGTATTAAATTTGTGGCCAGCAAGATTCGAACTTGGGTTGCTCTGATACTATTTTAAAGTCCCTCTAACTATTACACAAAAACTCTGAAGTTACATTAAGGATTGGAGATTATAATTTTATATTATTTCTAACATGAAGGGAGAATTGGGGAGAAAAAAATGGAGAAGTTAGGAAGGAGAGGGTAAGAATGATGGGAGCTACTGATGATAATGTGTTAGGGGAAGAAGAGAGGAGGTAAGGAGTGGATGGAATATGGACAGGGAAAATATAAAAGTGCTAGTTTCACATAAACTATCTATATTTTGTCACATATGATGGATCAGGTGTAGGCTCCATTACTTTGCCGGAGGGGTGGAAGAAAATTTCCCCAAACAAAATATTACAATTAGCATCTGCGTTCTTGCTGCCGGCGAAAAAAAGGTCTTGTTGGTAAAAATGATAGAAATAGGAGAATTTTTTTAAAAAGACCATATTTAAAAAATAATTAGCAAAATCAACCGTTTTGTAAAATTATTAGCAAAATCGACGTCTTTTTTTTAGAAAGAGGCCGACTTTGTAAAAATTCAGCTTTAAAATACACGGGACTAGTTCTCCCGTGTATTTAGTTCTCATTAATTAAATCTTAAGCATTTCAGCATAAAGTACATAAGATGACTATTTTAAATTAACCGTAATTAGCGATCACTAACTACATGAGACTATTAATCATGTGTATTTTTAAGTCAATATTTTGCAAAAACGATCTCTTTTTGGCCACTTAGCCAAAATGAGGTCGATTTTGCTAATAATTTCATAAAAGGGTTGGTTTTGCTTATTATTTTTCAAAAATAGTTTTTTAAAAATTTCTCCTTAGAAATAAAATACATCTTATTGATAATTAGATGGAAAGAAAATTCTAACATGGTACTTTAGCCCAATAAGAAAAGTCTTTTTTTAAAAACTGGAAATAAGAAAAGTCTTAAACCGACCAAACTAACCTTACTCATTATTATCATTATCTACGTCTTTCCGTTTGAGAGACAGTTAAACTAATAACTTCCTTTCCCGACCAAAAATAGGAGTGACAATATCAACGACCATCGTCTTTAAATACCCCAATCCCCATCAGCACACAAAAAACAAACCCTATTTTCTCACAAAGGCGAAAACAGAATCATTGATCGTTGATCCTCTCTCTCTACAATTTGAGGTATAATTTATCAATTATTAATTAATTAATTAATTAATAACAATTAAAGAAACCCTCTTCAATGATCCCTATAAATACCAACGAAATCAGTATAAAAGCAGAATCCCGCGATAAGGGTTGGATCTTGGAGATTAGAAGAAGAATTAAGGGCAGATGAGATTTGGGTTCTTTCTCTTTGATGAATATCTTGATGGGTTCCTTCTGTCTTTTATTTTTATGGTTTTTTTTTTTGAGTTTTTTCGCATAATGTGTAACTAATTGATTGAAGGATTTTGAAGGAGTAAATTTTGATGCTTTCGGTTGTTCTATGGAGATAGAGAGAGATTATTTAAAAAAAAAAGACCTTGAAGGGTTTCGATCGATTTATGGAGATAAAATACCTAGGTTATGTTACTTTTCCAACCAAAAAATAAAAATAAAAATAAAAATGATGGGCTTCAATTGATTTGTGGATATATAAGACCTGGATTATGTTCTCTTTCAAAAAATCTTGATGCATGGGTTTCCATTATAAGACCTGAATTATCTTCTTTTTCTCAAAAAAAAAAAAAAAAAAAAAAAAGGAAACTTGGTGGCTTTCAATTGATTTATGGAGATACATGACATGCATTATGTATATGTTTTCCCCCCTGTTATACTGTGATTTCTCTCATAATGGGAGGGGAAGTTTTTTATGGGGTCATAGAGATTTTTATGTGTTTTCAATCGATTTATGGAGATATAAGATATGGATATGTTATTTGTTCCAAAGTATTTTGATGGGTGTTTTTTCCCTCCTAAAGTTGAGGGGTTGAAGGATGAACAAGCATGAGCTCTGTTTCTTGTCTTATTGAGTTTGATGGACTAGTATGGCTTTCAATCTTCTTTTCGATGTATCTTTTGATGGATCTCTTTCGGCTTTCCTTTTTTTGTTGTTTTCTTTCTTTTTCTTTCCATTTTTTTCTTTTTTTTTGAATTCCACCATTCCAACATCTTAATTCTGTTCCCCATTCAAGATTTTATGAGTGGGTGCAGTTCAACTGCCCTCAAATCTTAATTAATCTCCTTCTTTAGGGAAATTATGACGAGTGAGCCTTCTGAACTTTCCTTAAACTTGGTTCAGTGCATCTAAATATTGAACATTTCTTCATTTCCCAATCTTTATTTGCCTTGCGCGATTCTAAAAATTGAATGATGTGGTTTGAACAGGAAGAAGAAAGATTGACAAATGGAAGAGCTAACGATTGAGGAAAGCCAACCAATGGAATGTGCTCACCCTTCGGGCATTATCCCTACGCTTCAGTAAATTCCTCTTCAAATAATGCCTTTTAGATCCACTACAAACTATACGTTGTTTGTTCTTGTTAGCAGATGGAGCTCTCTATTTTATTATAGAGAGAATGAATTGCAACAAATGGGTTATGTTAATTTATAGGTGTTTGATTATTGAAAATCGTCATGGTTATTTTAAGACTTCTTTTCAAAGACGAGAACATATTTATTTTAGACATGGTTACTTGCATATCAAATTGAACAACATTATCAGCTAGCGGGCACATATTGTGGTAGCATAATTTATTTACATGAACTTGTACATAACTTTAGCTTCTTTCTTTTTTTTTCTTGTATTAGCTCTTTGCTACATGTGTTGAAAGTTACTGCTAGTTGTATGCTAGGAATCTATAGCGATCTGCAAAGTGGTTCTCAAAATTTTACGAGCATCAGAATGCACTAAGCTAAACTTTTTATTTATCTATCTACATGCACACATGCATGCATACATACATACATACTTCCTATAAAACATACATGCATGCATACATATGAAACATAAATGCATACATACATGTATGTGTGTGAGTGTGGTGTTTGCCTGTGAGTATTTTGTTCGAGTTGCGCACGTGGGTGTGTGGTGTCCATGCGTGGGTTATGTTGATGTATAGGTTGTTTTAAGACTTCTCTTCAAAGTTGAGGGTGCATTTAACTTGCACGTGGTTATTTACATATCAAACTGAACAATAGTATGTTTAAGTGGGCATATTGTGGAATTTGATATTCTCAAGTCTTAGTTTTGATGATAACAATATGTGTGTATTGTGTATTCTAACTTGTTGATG
>JBAKGM010000365.1:25121349-25158523 GCA_037177215.1 Asparagus racemosus | reverse complement strand
CAGCACATTTTGTGACAAGTCTTGGGGTTAAAGCACATGAGAAAAAGTCAAAGGGGCTGGGTCACATTAACTTTTTATTTTTGGGGCCTTAACACAATTTTCCCTATATTTTAATATATTACAACGAATAGCTTGATGAATATTTAATTATGTTAGTTCAAATCTCATTTTCACTCATGATTTAGAATGTTCTAGAAATAAGAAAATAATGAATATTGATTATTGTGAATGAAATCCTATTTCCCATTCATCATTTAGAATATTCTAGAAATAAGAGAAGAAACAAAAGAAAGGAAAACAATCTTTTATGTGCAAAATTACCAATATGTCCCTTACTCTTCTACTATGACGGGAAATGTCCTTCAATCCTTTTGGTACCCCCACTAAGATTTAATATAGTAGTTTAGATTTTTTTTTCATTGACATGTATTTAATAAATATTTTAGAAATTCTAGTCTCTTATAACGAAGAACTTGATGAATCTACACTACTATATAAAAAACCAACTAAGTGTAGTGCAAAGTTGAATGAGTAGTGGACAAGTCCTTCTTTTCAATTGTCACTAAAAGGGAAAAATTGTCATTTTATAATAAGTGGTTTTTTCCTCTTTTCTTTTTTGCTTCTAGAATATTATATATCATTCAATATCATAAGAAAAAGAAGCTCACATAATTGAATGTTTTCTTCACATGATTTATTTATACTAATGCATAAAGAAAATCAATGGAGGATTTTAGGTTTAAAGAATTAAATGCACACTCCCTATAAAAAGATGAAATTATCTTCATATATATATTTATTAATGCAAAGATAAAATATTTTTATGTCATGTGCATTTGCACGTGTTAAAGTTCTAGTATTTAATTGTGTTAGTTCAAATCCTATTTTCATTCATGATTTAGAATATTCTGAAAATAAGAAAATGATGAATATTAATTATTGTGAATGAAATCCTACTCTCATTATCCTACTCTCCTTCACGTTTAGAATATTCTAGAAATAAAAGAAGAAACAAAAGAAAGGAAAAACAAATTTTCATGTGCAAAATTACTATATGCATGATTATCATATTTTATTACATTTTCATACCTCTATTTCAAATAAGTTTCATGCAAATAAATGACGAATATTATATTTTTATCCTATTTTACAAGAAAAATGAAGAGAATAAGTAAGAGCTCAAATGAAGATGTCTTAAACCTAATTGTAGCTCAATGAAGCTTAAGAAAAGCCTAAGAAAAATGGAGTAAAAATGATCATGATAGCTCATCGTTGGAGGTGCTGCAATGTGCTTCAAATGAAAGTGTACGGGATAATTTTATTTGATACAACGGAGAATCATATAAAGTTTTCTATCTTTTAATTACAAACTAACAAATCAAGTTTGAGGCAAATCGAAATTGTAGAACTCAAGTTATGGCCATTTTAGTGAACCAGTGGCAGAACCATAAATTTATTAAAATCCGATGCAGAATTTTCTGGCTTGCATCTTATGGCAGATAATTGTTTCTTGGGTGCCAAGTTTGATCCAACGGATCATATTGGCTTATGTAATCTATAAATAGGTGATGTGTTGTGAAAATAGCGTCATGTTGCAAGTGCACAACCAAATTATAGTATAGTGCAATGTCGAACCCACGAGAAAGATGTGTGTAGGAAAATCCTAAAAATGGTCCTAGAAATGTGTGCGGATAAAGAGGAGTGAAAGTGTAGAGATATAAAGAGTGTGTGATTATTTACAAATAAAAAAAAACTAGAACAAGAGGGGAGAAAGAGAGTGAACAAATGAAAAAACAAAGAATAAATAAGGAGGAGAAATAAAAAATAGAAAAGAGTAACATCAAGAAGAGAAAAAAATAATTAAAAAGAGGAAAATAAAAAAAGATGGAGGAAATCAAGTAGAGAATATAAAAATCTAGAATTGAATACACTAGTTAATTTTAAGTAGAATTTTATGAACTACTCTCTTTTTATCACATATTATTTTAGATTTACGAAGAAAGACTATCAAACCACTTAAGAAAAGTACAACCTATCAAATTATCATCCAAGCAAAATCATCATTCTTGAAAAGAATAAGCAACTGGATAGTAATTCTAGAATTTATAAGCATAACCTATCAAACCACTTAAGATAAGTATAGATTATCAAAATTCTTCTTCTACCGATTATTTCTTTATTTGATTATCCTAAACGTGATCATTTTAAGCATAAGAAAGCAATCCACAAATCATGAAAAGAAATCAAACTAGTTTCATATAATTCTAAAATTCCTACAAGATTTAGTTACTCATTTTACAAGATAAAAATAAGGAAATAAAATCTAGACTAGAGAGTATAAAAAAGGAGATAAGAATAATAAAAACTAAATATAAAAATAAGAACAAGAATACAGAAATAAAGACCTAAACTATGAGCATAAACGAAATTTAACTAACAAAAATAAAAGAGCAAAAAAGTAGAACTACACTATAAAAATGCCAGAAAATAAATTTTATAAAGCAACAAAATAATAAAAGAGCATGAAAGTAAATCTATACTATAAAAGAAAAATGCAAGAAAATAAATTCTATAAAACAATAAAATAATAAAAGAGCATGAAAATAAATCTATATTATAAGGTATGAAATAATTCTAATCTACCAACATAAAAAAATCCTAAAACAAGAATTTCTAAAATAAAAGAAAAAAACTTACATTACAAGGGGTTAGCTCCTTGAAAGTAAATCTTCATCTTCATCCACAGAAAAGAAGCAATAAAATTGAAAAAGGAGGAATAAATTTTTTATTAATATAAATGTAAAAGTTTATAATTTGGAAGATCTTATTAAAGTTTATAATTTGGAAGATCTTATTAAAGATCCTTTTCTCCAAAAAGGAGTTTACAAAAATTTTTGCACTTCAAACCCTCACTCTCTACCCCTATTTATAGAGTACATCAATCAATATTAGACCTTAGATCAAACTTAATTCCTAAGTATAATAATTTTAGCCTTTAATTTGTAACTATTTACTGGGTATCAATACTGGTATCAATACTAGTATCGATACCTATATTGATATAGGTATCAATACTAGCATCGATACAAGTATTAATACTTATATCGGTGCTTCTTCGATTCCGAATTTGGCTAAAATTCTTAGACTTTTTGGGCTTCTATGGGTTGCTTGGCCTGATGTTGGGCTTCAATAAGAGCTTCAATAAAATGTATAAATTTGAAGGAATTGAGTTCTTTTGGGCTCTTATTCATTGCATCTTCGTTAACCTATAAATTAAGATAAAAATACTTACTACTAAATATTTTATTCAAAATAAAATAGATAATAAGGGTATATATGTGTAGTAAAATGCAATGATAAATAGGGGTAGAGAGTGAGGATGAAATATGTGTAAGATTTTATAAATCCTCTTCTAGAGATAGGAGGGCTAGTCTTCGAGAAAGCATTTCAAATATTGTAAAACTTTAATTTTATAATAAAAATTAAAAAAATCCTCTTTTTTCTCATGGAGACTTGAACAAATTTGGGTGTACATAAGGGTGAACCCCTTACCATGTGAGTTTTTAGTTTTAAATTTTCTTTTCTAATTAGAATTGCATGTTTAGGAATTAGTTTGATTTATTTTAAGTAGGTAATAGGTATGAGTTGATAGCTCATTTTACAAAATGAGCTGACCACTCACAAACGCAAGACCCTATGAAGACCCTATACCACCCGATGTGACAACTAGGTGGGCCTAAACACTATTGACGTTAGTGGGTTGCAAAACGAGCTGTCAGGTCATATACATTTTTTAAAAATTATTTTAATTCATGCTTTGCTTGTTTAATTTCATGCTTAGGTAGTTCTTCTTGTTTAATTTAAGAGTAGATTTATTTTCATGTTTAGATAGTTAACTTTTTTTTGCTTTTAGTTGATTTTTATAATTATTTTTTTTCTTGCCTTTTTATTCATGCTTTCTTTATTTGCTCATAATTTAAGATTTACTAAAATGAGTGGCTACAATTCTTAGGACAATTAGGGTAAGAGAAAACTAGTATAAGTTATTTATTAGAATTAGATTTGCTCTCTTTTATGCCTTAAGTTGATTTAAATATTGATTTGTCAATCAAAATAATAGTTAGGAGAATATTCTAATTTGATATGGTATACTTTCCTTAAGTGGTTTGATAATTTATGCTTGTTGGTATTTTAGAATAATTATTTTCAATTGATTATTTGTGCATAAAATTTAATTTTATTTGTAGAATCTATTTGGATAATCTATGTTCATTAGATTGATAGGTTATGCTTTTTAATTTTAACATTTTTCTATACTATAATTTGGTTGTGCACTTGCAATACATACATTTCTCATACACCAAGTTTTTGGCTTCCAAAATAGATAAAAAATAACTCCCTCCCTAGCAAGGGTGTCAAAAGCTTGTTGCGTGCGAAATGGAGTGTTGCAAGTGCAGAACCAAGCTATAGTATCGAAAATGTCAAACCACAAGGAGAGGGTTTCGAAAAACTTAAATACGAAATATTCTTTTTGAAAGTTATCTCAAAAGAGGTTTTTTAATGAAAATATGTTGAAGAAGGGGTTTTGGATTTTTGATAAAGAAAAGAAAATGAAAAGTAGAAACAGGGAGAGAGAGAGAGAGAGAAGAGAATAGAAATGTGATTAAGAAAAGAGAAAATGAAAAAAATTAAAACAAAATAAATAAAAAGAATAAGTGAAAGAGGAGGGGGGGGGGAAGAATAGAGAAGTAAAAGAACTAGAAAGAAAATGTAAAAAAATAAAAGAATTAGAAAAGAAAAAGGAGAGCTAACAAAATAAGGGATTGTCTTAGATTTAGTCTCTCTAACCATTACACCAAAACTCCGAAGTCATGGTGAGGGTCGAGAATTATAGTTTTATATCTAACATGCCCTCGCAGGTTGAACGCCCCTTTTTTTATGGGCTGAAATATGGACTCACGCAGCGGTAACAATTTTTTTAAAAATCCGCACTAAATTTGTGGCCAGCAAGATTCGAACTTGGGTTGCTCTGATACCATCTTAGATTTAGTCTCTCTAACCATTACACCAAAACTCTGAAGTCATGGTGAGGGTCGAGAATTATAGTTTTATATCTAACAGATTGAAAGAGCAACAGAATTAAACTAAAAAATTAGGATAGATTCCATTATAGAACTGTTTAGTAGATCTAGACATTGCTCTCTTTTTTATTCATTTTTAGAATTAAAAAGCATAACCTATCAATCTTATTAAAAAAAATATAGATTATCAAGTTAGATTCTAAAATTAAAATGGAAATTTATGCACAGATAATCAATTGAAAATAATAATCCTAGAATACTAACAATCATAAATTATCAAACCACTTAAGGAAAATATAGCCTATCAAATTAGAATATTCTGTCAACTATTATTTTGATTGATTAATTTATACATAAATTAAATTAAGGCATAAAAGAGAGCAAATATAATTCTAATAAATAACTTATACCAGTTTCCTCTTACCCTAATTATCCTAAAAATTGTAGCCACTCATTTTATTAAACCCTAAATTATAAGCAAATAAAGAAAGCATGAATAAAAAGGTAAGAAAAAAGCTAATTATAAAAATTAACTAAAAGCAAGAAAATCAACTAATTATCTAAGCGTGAAAATAAATGTACTCATAAATTAAGCAAGAAGAACTAACTAAGCATGAAATAAAACAAGCAAAACACAAATTAAAATAAATCAAACTAATTCCTTAACATGAAATTCTAATTAGAAAAGAAAATTTAAAAACTAAAAACTCACATGGTAAGGGGTTGACCCTTATGTAGATACAAATTTCTTCAAGTCTCCATGAGAAAAAAGAAATTTAAAAAGAACTTTTTTTTATTTTTATTGCAAAACCAAAGTTTTATAATATTTGGAAGACTTTCTTAAAAGACTAGCCCTCCTATCATCTAAAGGAGGATTTATAAAAAAATTACACATCTTTCACCCTCTCTCTCTGCCCCTATTTGTAGATTACATAAATCAATATGAGTCCTTGGATTAAACATGGCCTCAAAGAAATAATTTTCGGCCATAGGATGCAAGCTAGAAAATTTTGCACCAGATTTCAAAATATTTATGATTCTGCTGTTGGTTCACTAAAATGGCCACATATTGAGTTCTACAACTCTGATTTGACTCAAACTTGATTTGTTGGATTCATAATTGAAAGGAAGACAATATTATATGATCCTCAACTATATCAAACAAAATTATCCTGTGCACTTTTATTTAAACCAAGTTACAACACCTCTAACTATTAACTATCATGGTCATTTTGCTTGGATTTTTCACGGGGTTTACTTAGCCTTCATTGAGCTGCAATTGGGATTAAGATATCTTCATTTGAGCTCTTACTTATTCTCTTCATTTTTCCTACAAAACAGAATAAAAACATAATATTCATCATTTATTTGCATGAAACTTACTTGAAATAGAGGTATGAAAATGCAATAAAATATGATAATCAATTGCCCCTTTCTATTATGAAAATGCAAAAAAAAAAAGAAGATTATCAACTGCCCCTTACTCTTCTATTATGATGGGAAATGTCCTTCAATCTTTTTGGTGTCCATACTAAAAATTTTATTGTAGTAGTATAGATATTAGGCAGTTTGTAAACAGCCAATGAGTAGTACTCTAAGTTTCAGGTTTGACTCTCCTGAAGAGCATCCAACCGAATTTCATTTTGTGGAATACCCAAGGCCATGCAGTGGAGGGTGCTCCTAAGCCATGCCTGGGGGCTTGACACCCATGGTCCGAAGGATCGTGAGGACGTTCCCTCGCCAAAAAAAAAAGGATATTCGTCCCACAAATCTTCAATAATTTCATATTAGTCCCTCAAATCTATGAAATTGCTCATTAATCTCTCAAATCATAGAGTCAATGCAATTTGGTCACTCAATGACCAAAATACCCTCAATTAATGATTTTTGAAGGATTATTTGCAATTTGACACTTTAAAATTTGGACCTTCTTAAACTTTGATACCTAAAACTTTTTAGACACTTTGATACCCTAAAGTTTACACATTCTTAAACTTTCATACCTTCAGAGATTCCACAAATTTTTAATTTGATATCTCCAAGCATACACATTTTTTTAAAACTCTGATACCCTAAAGTTTGGGGTATCAAACTGTCCAAACAAAACTTTAGGATATCAAAGTTAAATCCGTATAACCTTTGTCATAGCAAAAAGTCAGAAAAAACTTTAAAGTGTCAAAGCTAAAAAAAGTGCAAACTTTAGGCCATCAAAGTTGAAAACTTCAGGGTATTGAAGATATAAACATGTAAACTAATTTAGAGTACCAATGTGCAAATAATCCTTTTTTGAACAAGATGGATTCTAAGAGACAAATCATAACTAAGAGGTATTTTTTGGGTATAGAGGGACCAAATTGCAAGACCGCTTAGGGTTTGAAGGACTAATTAGCAATTACTCGGGTTCGAGGGACTAGTATGAAATTGTTGAAGATTTGAGGGACTAATAGTAGATAACCCCAATAGTGATGAATCTCTGAAATGTTGATCCATCCAAAAGTGCGCCCAAGCCCAAGCCTGGTCTCTCTCCAGTCGATTCGGGTTGACGAAGATCCGACCCGATCCAATTTGCATCGATCCCCTCCATACTCCACTCCGGAGATTTTCTGTGTTATCCATGGCCCTTTCCAAGCTCCAAAACTCCTTTAGAAATAAACCAAAATCTCTCTCTCTCTCTCTCTCTCTCTCTCTCTCTCTAACCCATGAATTTATCTCCAAGCTTCCAATTTCATCCTTCATCTCTGTTTGACTCTCTCCACTCCCTCTCCCGCCTCCAATTGCATCCACGTCTTCAGCTCCTCCGCTGCAAATCCACAAAAGCCCTGAATTCCCACTCAAATCCCGTCTCCAATCAAAACCCAGATGTCAAAATCCCATCTTTATCCCAACCCACTGATAACTGGATCCAAAAATGGCCCAAAACACCCCCAAAACCCCTCCACAAGCCCTCAAAATCCGTCACAGACTACCGCAACTCCACCACCAGTGACGACGAGGACGTGGTGGGCACCAGCAGGAGCACAGGAAGCAGCACAATGGAGAGGATAGTTGAGAAGTTGAAGAAATTTGGGTACATTGATGATTCAGTAGAGAGAAAGGAGAGACCGTTGCCCAAAAAGGGCTCAGTTGAGGACATTTTTTATGTCGAAGACGGCGTTTTGCCCGATTCAAGAGGCGGGCTAACTATGGATTTGAACGAGGAGGCTCGGTTTCCGTGGGAGAAGCCGAGCTTGGAGCTTAAGGAAGGAGGAGGGGAGAGGAGGAAGAGGAGCAAGACGACGGTTGCGGAGCTTACCCTTCCGGAAGGGGAGCTGAGGAGGCTGAGGCATTTGGCGATAAGGACAAAGTCGAAGACGAGGATTAAGGGGGCGGGAGTGACGAAGGAGATTGTGGATTTGATACATGAGAAGTGGGGGAACGAGGAGGTGGTGAGGCTCAAATGTGAAGGGCCGCCTGCGCTTAACATGAAGAGGATGCATGAGATATTGGAGGTTTGGTAGCTATTAACTTCTTGTTCTTTAAATTTGGATCATTTGGTGCTATAAGCATAGTCCTGTATGATTAATGATTGGTGTTGATTATACCTACATTGATCTGCTTTGAAAGAACATTTGATGTTATTTGCTCTGGCGAATATGCAGATTAGAGGATTGATGCATTCTGTTCACTTTCTATTTTCTTTGGTGAAATGTTGCTTGTGGTTAGTTAGAGAAACTAATGAATATGACACACACTAATACGAGTAATGAATCGCAATAGCTTTTACAAAAACTTGAAGTTGTAAATGATTAAGGGAAGCCTTGGCTTCTAGTAAATATCAACCATATTATTTTTTCTTCGTGCAATATGCATATCTTTGATGAAAATTTGAATTTTCTCTCTTTCTCTTACAAGCACACACGAGAGTATTGTTCTTGGAACTATTGTTCTGACATGTAGTTACTACAAAGTTGCTGTTTTGTTTTCTCCAAAGGAACTTTAATAGCTTTCATGAATAAAAACTTTAGATACTATCCCATGTGGGTTCTAAAATACAAGTTTTTGATAATATTAAGTTATTTAGATCGTTTACAAAGAACCATTTGGTTCCTTTTATGTTAAGTGGTTATTGATCAACTTTGTGAAGCTTAGGAATCTTGATTAGTTGGTTATTAATACTTGCACTTATATCAGCCAAAGCCCAATACTTAACTAATAGGTGTCTGATATCTCCATTACATTCACCAAGATTGTTCTCCTGGATTCCAATGCTTGCATATCATCTAAATTTTATTTCATCAACTTGCTTTATGTTGTTGTTAGACAGCATGCTGACATTGTTAATACTTCTGCTAATCAGAGAAAAACTGGAGGGCTGGTGATATGGAGGTCAGGGAGTTCCATTTCTTTGTATCGTGGTGTAAGCTATGAGACTCCACAACCAGTGAAAAACCCATATCACAGTATTCAAACGTCTGAAGTTGGTCCTTTTAGCAATGCCACATATGGTGGTTCTTCAAGGAATTTAAAAGAAATGAGTAGAGGTGATATGGAGGGTCCTCGTGTAAGTCTTCCAGCTCCTTTTGAGAAGAAGCAAGATATAGAAGCACCTCCTGAGGTCAAATATGAAAGTGAAATGGACAGTTTATTAGATAGTTTAGGACCGAGATATGAAGATTGGCCAGGACCTGATCCATTGCCTGTAGATGCTGATATGCTTCCAGGCATTGTTCATGGCTATAAACCTCCTTTTAGAATCCTCCCTTATGGTGTGAGGCCTTCTCTTGGTTATAAGGAAGGTACTGCATTAAGGAGGCTTGCCAGGGTATTGCCTCCTCATTTTGCCCTTGGTAAGCGAGCATCTTATTGCTATCTCCCTTTAATAATTGAATTATTCATATGAATTTGTTGTTTCTTAGCGCTCAAATTCCTCTTCATGTAGGAAGAAGTAGGCAGCATCAAGGTTTAGCCGCAGCGATGTTGAAGCTGTGGGAAAGAAGTTCGATTGCAAAGATTGCTTTGAAGCGTGGAGTGCAGCTTACTACTAGCGAAAGAATGGCTGAAGATATCAAGGTGACGCAAGCTACTGATTCATACTTAACAACTTTTAAATAGCTTTATGCTTATACACGGCATATGTGAAAGCCAACATGTCTGTAAAATGTGAAAAGAAAAGAAAAGCAAAAATCTCTTTGTAAGCACTCGTCAATATCGATTTGGCACATTACAGCTTCTTACATTCTTTACATATGCACCTCTATGGTTGACATCTATAAATTTGTGCACTTGAAATATATAGTTTACCACACATTTAAGTGATGTGGCACGTGGCTCACTGAACGCGCATTTCACTTGCTTATCCCAAAATTACTCTAAATATAATTACAATTGGCACGTGTAACATTATGAGTGTGCCTTTTATATATTCAACCATCTAGATTTGTATGTCTCACTGTTGAAGCTATATTGCACGTTCATTATTCATTCATAATATCTCAACTGATGGATTTATTCTACATCCAATTTGGCGTGAGGACTGAAGCAATATTTGAACAGATACTTTACACCATGTCTGATTAGTCAGCATATAAATTTGTCCAGTGAGTTTTCAGTCAACAGTGAAGTTACAAAATGGAAGCTGGAAACAATGGACAGCTGGCCAATACTTCTCGTCATTCTTTGACAAGAGTGGATAATGACATCCTAAAAACAGGATAAGGTGCATTAGGCAAGCTTTTGCTTGGATTTAGTTGCATATAAACTAAAGCTATTTAATATGTTAAATCAAGTTTGGGCTTAATAATCTTTGCTCTGGTGAAAAATGTTGTACTGTTCCATGTGAAAGGCCTTTCTATCATCTAAAATTGTCTGTTGTTACCAATTTTATTCTGTAACCTTAAAGCATTTTGATTTGTTTTTTGCTGAAGTTTGTGTATTAAATAGAGGATAGCCTGATTGTTTGGATGTGTAGTTCTTTATGCATGTTCTGACATCTAATCAGGATGTTTAGTATGTTTCTTGGGTTCTTTTTTATGCTGGTTGTGCTCTAAAATATAATTGATAACAATTAAGTTCCAAAAAGCTATCTGAGCTACCCTTGTTTTAAATTGAAGTCCCTTCATATACTCACTTTTTAATTTCTTACTAATTCTCTTCTTATGGCAGAGTCTCTCTGAGTTCTTCCTAATCATATTGGTTCAATTCACAATTTTTCTATAAATATATTGCCATGTCCAACAAAATTTTTCGGGTGATTGCAGATGTTAACAGGAGGTACCATTCTCTCTAGGAACAAGGACTACATCGTCTTCTTCAGAGGGAAAGATTTCTTGTCCCCAGAAGTGACAGAAGCATTACTTGAGAGAGAAAGGATGGCAAAGACCCTCCAAGATGAAGAGGAACAAGCAAGACTGAGAGCCTCTGCTTTGGTCATTTCAAATGTTGAAAAAGTTGAAGAGATAGGCACTGAAGTTCAAGAGTTGGGTACTACTGGGACCCTTGGAGAAACTCTGGAAGCTGATGCTAGGTGGGGCAGCAAGATAGATGAAGACCATGTAAACAAGATGATGAGAGCTGCTGAGGCGGCAAGACATGCTGACCTTGTCAGAAAGCTTGAGAGGAAGCTTTCTCTTGTAAGTGTCTCTGAGCCATATGTACTACTTTTACTACATAGATCAAACAAACCTTCTAAATTGTCTTCAATAAAAGAAAGTTGTCTTTTAACAAGATACAGAGCTTAAAATTGTTAGGCAGTCACAACGATTTATGTCATTTCTCTTTCTTTCCATTTCATAACTTGTATATCGTGCTTGAATGCATCTTTTGCCTGGTTCCTAAATTGAAACACTTCTTATTGATTCTGTTAAAATGCCGCAAAGAGGTGATCGCTCGGCATGTTGTCTTTGATATCATTATTAAGTCTAACTACTTGAGGCCTTTTTTCATTTATATTTTTATTTTTTTAATGTAGGTGCTTTGCTCATGTTATCTAAGACATTGTTTATTTCTGCCTTAACTAGATCATAATTAATCCGCTTCATAGTTATTTCCAGTGTCTTTTGGATGACCTATCTCTAAAATATCATGAGAGAGATAGTTAGGATTGTTGTGGCAACTGATGCCTTCTATTGTAACTTTTAGACTGCAGGACTTTATGATCATTAGGCCTGTGGATATACGGTACAGAAACTGTTTGGGGGAATAATAGTTACTGGTTTATAAGCTCGGTAGAAATCACTTACTCATAATTTCTTGACTATTTGTTAAAAGTCTATTGTGTTTACCTTATTTCACAAGTGCATAGTCTGGCATGTACCATAAAGTGAGAAGGGTGAACCTTCTCGTCTTTGACCTCATATCCATGTAATTTCAAGAGGGCCTTTTGATCTCCAAGAAACTTGCTTGTGTGGAAACTCTCCAGTCTTCTAAACAATTTTGATCTGTCTTCCGTTTATAGTGGAACATATAATACATATAATTTGATACCATAAAATGGAGGTCAATCATGTTTTTTCTGTATTGGAGTCCTGTATTGGTGGAATGTGTTTGTTTTAAATAAGTCTTACACCGACTCTGTGTATTTACATTTGGTACCCAAGTATGGACATGAGTCGTGTTTCATGAATGAAAGGTCGGCATCTCCCTGGATCCAGTGAGTCAGTGACATTAACTTTTTCTAGATAAGTCTTGAACTGCATCTGTTTGCTTACTTGTTGGTTATTTAGAGGAACATAATGCCAATAACTAGTGTTCACGTTTATGTAAAAGGGAACTTAATGTTATCCAGGGATTCTTTTGTCTATCATGTGACATGAATCGTCATATATAATCACAGGGTGATGTCTCAACTAAGATTATATTCAACTCTCATCCTTTTATCCAATCCTTTCGTAAAAATCATAACAGATGCTTATGACAACTGGCTGAGATCCCTTATTTACTGACTACCAACCTTTGTGTATACTATATTTCCCATGTATATTCAAACATTTAATGATCGATGAGACAATTTACCCAATTTTATTGGAATAGGAGGTTGTAGAAGTTATGATTGTTCCTTTCATTTCTTGTGATTTCTTCTTGTCTCTTAGTTTATTAGTTTAAAGAAGGAAAAGACGATGAATTCACCAATTTGAATAAAAGCAGTCGTCTCGGATAATGCTTCATTAAGTATGATATACCATATTTTATGACCTTTGCAATTGGTATAAATCCTCCAAACCAGTGTAACCATAGACAAAATATCTTACACAATCTAGTTCAATCATACATAGTTAATGCTTAAAGATAACCTAAAGCTCTTCAAAACATTGTAACCATTAATCCAGTATCATATACATTCTAATTCAATCATCAGCAGTTAAAACTTGAGAATAACCTAAAGATATTGTGCATGCTGTAGTACCTTTTGAATTAAACATGTAATAGTCATATTTAAAAAGAGTGTCCTGTGATATTGTTGAAGTTGCAATATTAAACCATAATAATGGTATAATTTTGTAGCGAAATTGCATGCAGATTAAATTACTATTTACTGTTAATGAACCGCTTTCAGACAGTCCTGTTAGATATGACGGATAGTAAAGATCATTGCTTTTAGTTTTGATTTTGATTTTGATTTTTTGACAGAGATACTTGGCATATTGAAACAAACTTCCTTTTTTATTCCTGTATTAGTATATAAACCGTTTTATTGTCCCCTCAGGCAGAGCGAAAGTTATCGAAAGCTGAAAGAGCTCTAGCGAAAGTGGAAGAGTCATTGAAGCCTGCGGAGCGAGCAACAGAACCAGAGAGCATAACTGATGAAGAGAGATTCATGTTTCGCAAACTTGGTTTAAGGATGAAGGCCTTTTTGCTCCTAGGTAGTTACTAATCCTCCATTTAGAGGCTGTTCTTACCTTTGAAACCAAATATTTTCATATTTATATATTCTACACTTGGCAGAAATATGTTCATATTTGCAAGCCACACATTTCCAAAGCTGTTCCATTTCTTAGAGTCTTAATTGTTTATAGCATAAATTTTACGTTCGTTTTCTTTTTATGAGTTTGAATGCTGGTTTTATAATTAGAATATCGGGTGATATGATGGTTTCAACATGTTAGATAACCGCTATACTGAAAAGCTCAAGCTGATTGGCTGTGGGCCAATAATGTCTCTCAAGTATTCACAAGGCAGTAGAGTCATACATATTATATTATATTTTATTGATTGATGTTTCATATCCTCTTGTTTGTAGACATCACGTCTTTAATATGATGTTAAACTGAGCATATTGAACACTTTCATACTGCTTTATATTCTCTCCAGTATAAGTTTTTACAATGTGAATTGAAAGAAAAGATACTGCTACCTTAAGCCGCATTAGATCTGGTTATTATTATTATTATTTTAAATTGTCTTTGTTATTTTCTGTGGTTCTTAATTTTCAAGTTTTTTCTGATCTCAAATTATTGAAACAACCAAAAACTCCCAATCGCAATACTGATACCCAAAAAGAGGATATTTGTACACATGTATATGCCAACTATTGTTGCATCAATTATATTATATACTTCTTTAAGCATTGCAGATTGTGTTTTTTATTTTCTTGGTAATTTTCTTATTATTTGAATAAGTTTAATTTATTCCAACACTTCTGGCCTGATATTAATGAAACAACAAAAAATCCCAGTACTATACGCATATATTAATAGGATCCAAGATCAGTACAGGAAGATTATGTAAAAATTTAATTTTATTTTTATGGAAGATTATGTAAACATTTAAAGCTTTGGTTTTCTGAAGTTTGCATCCTTGATTCAAAAGTTTTGGGGTTGGCTGTTTTCTAGCTTCTAGCTATTTTTTATTTTTATTTTATTTTTATCATCTTTTGTGCCAGGAACTAATGTTTTGCCTGATACAAATTTGTCTTGAATACAGGGAGGAGAGGTGTTTTTGGTGGTACAGTAGAAAACATGCACTTGCACTGGAAGTATCGCGAACTCGTGAAGGTCATTATTAAAGCAAAAACTTTTGCACAGGTTAAGAATGTCGCATTGGCCCTTGAAGCTGAGAGTGGGGGAATCTTAATTTCTGTGGATAAGATCTCAAAGGGGTTTGCAATAATTGTATACCGGGGAAAGGACTATCAACGACCTCCCTCCTTGAGGCCAAAAAATCTCCTGACCAAAAGAAAGGCTCTAGCCCGCTCTATAGAGCTTCAAAGGCGCGAGGTAATTATAAGAGTACTGTCCATGTATTATTGCCCTTTTTCTTTGGCATATTGAATGGGCTCGTGTAGTTCTTCCTTGCAACTTTAGCCTGACGATTCTCATGCTCCAGCTAAGCATCTTAACATCTGATTATAGTTTACAAACAAGAGGGTTAATTGTGGATTCGCTACCTATACTATTAGCTAACTCTAGATAGGCCCCCTGTAGTTCTATTGTTGCAGATAGACCCCTTGAGTTTGACTCTTTTGACCTCAAAAGAATTTTTTTGTGACGAATAGATTTCCTGGTGGTAAAAGAGTGAGGGAAAAAAATCACTTGGGGGGTCAATCTGCAACAATTGAACTACAGTGGGTCTATTTGCAATTAACCTAAAAAAACAGCACATGACAAGCTTTGGTCCAGAAGCATAGCGTTGGATAAATATGCATTCTTTTTAAACCAAACAATAGTTTCAAACTTGAAATGAACCTTGTTTGAAGCTGTGGAAACTCATATTTTCCCTTCTCATATTCAAAATATCACGCTGATCGTCTTTGTTTGTTTTTTGCGTAACAGGCTCTTAATCATCATATCTCAACTTTATACAGAAGGGTGGAGGCTCTGAAATCTGAACTGGTATATTACTTTCGGAAATTTACTTGCATTCCCTTAACCCCTTTGCTTCGATCAAAATCACTTCTTTTCTCATTGAAGAGATCTTTCTCCTTCTATGTGATTTTCACAGTGCCAAATGGAGGATGTCAAAGAACAAGGTGATGAGGAACTGTATTCCAAATTGGATTCAGCATATTCTACTGAAGATGAAGATACCGAGGTACATTTTCAAAATTTTACTTCTAATTGTTCCAGTTAGTTTTTTCTTATTGATGATTGAGATACATTTCATGAATTCAAAGCGCTAATGCATTCTATACAATTTCATTTAAAATTTGTTCTAATAAGAGATGTTTTAATATTTGAATCAGTATTGAGGTGTAGAATACAAATGATTATGTACCAAGTGATTAGTGGTTGATGGGCAGTTGTATAAATTAGATACGTCCAAGTTAGCACTTTCTGTTAATTAACATGATTTATTTAGATTAAAGCATATCTCTGCATGTTAAATGATTAAATTGAACACAACGTCACCTCAGTTATTTATTAGGGTTAATGGCACACAGACCCCTGCTATATCACCCCCACCCAATTGTGAATAGACCCCCTGTAGTTCTAATTTTGTGAAGACACTCCCTGAGTGATTTTCTCTCTCTTAAAGTTGTTAAAAAGGTTTGAGGAGGTGGGTAGACCCCATATAATTCTATTGGTGAGGATAAACCCTTAATTGCTATTTTTTTTATTTTAAAAGAGTGAAAAAAGTTCACTAAAGGCGTGTATTCGCACCTGGGCCAATACTACAGGGGATATATTTGCAACAAATAGAATTACGGGGTCTATTTGCAATTAGGTGATAATATAGGGGTCTATTTGCGATTAACCATATTTAATATCCTAACTTATCAAATGCCGACTTTGTAAGACTTGTTTGTTCATTATTTGTAGGATGAGAACGATGAGACTTATCTTGAAACATTCAACACCACTGTCGATTCTAATAGTGATGAATACAATGAGGATGATGAAGACGATGAGGATGCTAGCTGTGACAGCAATAGTGATGGTGATGAAGATTTTGATGATGGAAACTACACAGATGATCATGAGCACAGAACTTTAAATAATTTGCGCCTACAAAATAATTCCTGCTATGATGAGCCAATGGGAGAGAGGATACTGTCGAGTTCATCTAAGGAGTGTATATAAGTTAATTTTAGAAAACATGGGGGTTTGTGAGTAACAAATTCATGTGCATTTGGTCAGTGCAGATTCAGGCTAAGCCCTTGTAAATTATCAATTCGATCAACATAAACGAGACAGTACATGTTTGCTAGATAATTGTTTGGTAATTTCTTGAAGCCAAAGGGCTGAAGGCACAAGATCAACTGCATGTGTAAATTCTTCAGCAGTTCAAAATATCATAATATGTATAACCCCTGCAGGGTCTCAAATTTAGAAATTGTTCACTAGGATGTCTTAATACCTATATCTATAGTTGGAAGTCCACAAAAACGCTTGCACCTGTGTTTGATGTAAAAGCATTTCACCATTTGTGAAGATACTGATATTATTTTTATCAGTCATGTTGTAAATGACCAATTCTTGCGAGTAGCCAAGACACTGTTCGGGTAAGAGAATATAATATAGATTGCGAGGGTAGATGTGCCGTCCATGTTAAACGGCATTTCTTCTTCTCTGAATATCATTTCGAAGGATTAATTTCAACGATTTGATTCGAGACTAATTTCTAAATACTAAAGACCGAAGCTTAAAAAAAGGGAAAATCCTAAATGGAAATAAAAAAATAATATCCATATGAAAAACATAGTCAGATTTAATTTAGAAAAGGATGGTTTCATAACCATTTAATGAGAAGTTTGCGTAATATTGATATGTGTATGTACCATCAATTTATCATAAAAAGATGACAAGTGTCATGTCCATGCCCGCATGGGGGTCTGAAACCTTTGGCTGGCATATATGGGTTTTATGTATTTATTTCACTTTTCTTTTGAATATGACCAGACAAATGGCTTACACTGACAATCAATATTGTGAGTTGCATATGAAACCATTATATTTTTTTGCTTATGGATATCAAAATTAGCACATCACCGCTTGAATAGCTCAATTCATCTAAATGTAAGAATGTGACAGTTTTTTTGGTTCATAAGAAACGCGGATAGTTAATACAAATCAAGTAAAGGAGGGACTAATAGATGCTATTTAACCCACAACACTAAAAGCTTGTTGCTACGAAAATTACTAGCTCTATATTTAATTAACTATAACTTACCTCATAAGTGCTTTGTCATTTGGCAGTTGCGTGGTTGCTGTAAAGCACTATCGTCATTTAGGGCTATTCTGATTTTAGTCCCCCATATCTTTGATATTTTAAAAATAATCCCCAATGCTTGAGGTTTTGAAATTAGTCTCCCAAATCTTTTTGTGTTCTAAAATTAGTTCCTAAAATCTTCATATTTTGAATTAGTCCATCAAATATCTAAATATTTTGATGTTACTCCTTTTAGTCAATTTTGGCAGAAACCCTCAATAAAGTATATTTTGCCAGAAACCCTCAATAAAATTTAAGTTGTCTTAACCGTTATAAAATTTGGTATAAATCTCCAATAAAAGTTGCTTCTCATTTTCAAATTTTTTCGAGGCCCTTTTGTAATTTTTTGAACTTGTCATAAAGTTATTAGTAATTTTTGGAGTTTTCAAGGCCTTATTTATAAACTTCTAATTTCTTACAAAGTTGTTTGCAATTTTCAAATTATAAGGGTCTTTTTTGAAAATTTTAGATTATTCATGGGGTCATGGGGTTGGTTCTAATTTTAGAATTTTCAAATGGTTGTTTGTAATTTTCAATTTGTAGGAGTCAGTTAGAAATTTTGTGATTTTCATTTTTTTTTGTAATTTTTGCGTTTAAATGGGATTGTTTGTAAATTTTTTTTCAAGAGGTTATTGTTGCTTTTCGAGTTTTTAGGAGGTTGTTAGAAGTTATTGAATTTTAAGAGTTTGTTTGCAATTTTCAAAATTTTCAGGGTTTTTTGAAATTTTAAAATTTTAAGAATTTGTTTGTAATTTTCTGATCTTTCAGGGGTTGTTCATGATTTTCTTATCTTTTAGGGGATTGTTGCAATTCTCATATTTTTAGGGGTCTATTTGTAATTTTTTCATTTTTAAAATTTTAAAATTTTCTAGGACCTTTTTACATTTAAAAAAAAATATAATGGGGGCTATTTCAACTTTTAGATTTGTCTAGGAGAATTTTGCAATTTTCTCTTACTTTTAAGGTGTTGTTATAATTATCATATTTTTATGTGGTTGTTTGTAATTTTTAAACTTTAAGGAACCTTGCAAATTCAAGATTTTTCAGAGTGTTGTTTGTATTTGTTTATGGGGTTACTCGTAATATTTGGATTTTAGGATGCTCTTTATTTAAATATAATTTGACATGTGTATAATTTTTTATATATGATTTTATGCGGGAAAGACTCTTTACTCGAGTTTTTTCTTTAAATTCACACCTACATAAATGATTATTAGATTTTTTTAATTTATATATAATTATAATTTGATTATAATTATCAGATGTTTAATTATAAGAGTTTTTATTTATAAATAATTTTTAATTTGATGATAATTTTTAGGTGAAAATAAGATAAGCGCCCATGTGTCATCTCTAATAGGACAGAGGGATATGTGGCTATTTATGATATGATAATCCTTTATATTTTTAAGAATAACATATATCAGTTTTTTATTTCTTTATGATTTTATTTCTTTATGAGTACCAGTACCACTAATTTATCATTATATATAAAGGAGAGAAATGAATGTAAACTAATCCTAAAGACTATATTTGTATGCAATGTTAAAGACTATATTTGTATGCAATGTTCTTTTGGGTACAAATAAGTGGTAATTCAAGAAAATATAGATTAGGGGTTTTTTTTAACCAAAAAAAAAAAAAACTTTAAAATAGGTTGCAAATATAAAAGCCACTTTTCAAGTTCAATTTATACAAAAACCATCTTTAAAGAGGTTTCCGGTTGCAATTAACTACCTTGACCTATTTTTTGATGAAATTTCAATTGAAATCTCCAAAATATCGTTAAAAATACATGTGGCAAGCACATGACGTGTACTATTAACCAAAAGTTAACATATTTTTCAAAGAAATTCGCCAGGACATTTTGTGGATTACAATTAAAATTTAACCAAAAAATAGGTCTCGGTGGTTGATTAAGACCAGAACCCTCTTTAAAGGAGGGTTTTGTATAAATTGTACTTGAAACAGCATATTTTAAAGGTGGTTTTTGTGAAAGAACCTTGTAAAGTAGGCTAAATTTTAGAAAACCCCCTTAACTTTGGACGATAACCCTCATAAATTTCAAAATATCATAAAATCCCCTTAACTCTAGGTGTTATCAGAAAAACCAATTCAACTTTCACTGTTTTACCAAAAACAAAAAAGACCCTAAAAAGGTGAACCACGATTTTAACTAGCAACAACATCCTCATAATTTTACCCGTGCATGTGAAACTACGCTTAAAGAAATTGACAAAAGATTTAGGCCCCGTTTAGCAAAACAACGCAACCTTCCATATTTTTCTTTAATAGTAATAAACTTCATGTCTTTGCAAGCTAAACCTGTTTCAAGGTAAGAAACGGAAAATTCAGTTTTTGCACATGATCAGCGACAACTCAAACAGATCAAGAAACACATGCATGGATGCATGCATCATGTACATTCATATCCTATGATCAGTCCTCCAAATCTTTTAGATTCACTACCATCGCATTCAGAATCCGACTATTATGTTAACCGTCACTTAACCACCCTCTTGATTAACATCCAAGAACCCATCATGCCTCCTCCAAGAATTTGATCCCCCACAGCCTTTTTGCTCAAGAATGTAAAGTGTGACTATGCCTTCACCCACAGAAACAAGACCAATGTCGCCGTTTGCTTACTGTTCCAAATTGCATTTCAGCCGAAAGAGGAAGATCTTTGGGTAGATTGATTCGCTTACTTGAACTACTGGCAGTGCTGAATCTGACGATTTCGTCAGATTTACTGGTGAGCCAGAAAGCCAGGCCAAGATCATCTGAAACGCCTGTATCCCTCCTGATGCGAGCTGGCGAAATATCTGTGGGGAGTTAGCGATGCATAACCAATATAGGAAGTTTGCACATTGAACAGATTGCTTTATCTCAAATGTTACTTGCATGAAGCTAGAACTTTACTGGTTAAGGATTACATCAAAGATTGCAGAACAAAGAACTGGACCCGAGTCTTGCATATGAACAATCAGTTTCATACACGATCAAAAGCTACTTATCAAGAACTTATACAAACTCTCAAATTCATAAGATATTTGAACATTTTGGGTCTTCTCAAATGTTACATACATGAAGCCAGAGAACTCTCGAGTAAAATATACATCTTACAATACAAACAAGAGAACTGAACTCAGTCATTTATAAAAAAAACCACGAATCAAGAACTTGATCAATCATGTCTCAGACTCGCAACCAACCAAGATTAAGAAACACAGGCATACATCAGTGCCTCTTATCAATCCTCCTCATCCTTCAAACGACTACCTTCCTGCTCCCCGTCGCTTTCTCCCTCATTCTCTTCAGCAGCGCTTTGTCCTCTTCAACATGGATGGGCCGAAGTTAAAGGGGGAGCAGCATAGGGAAGAATATCAGAAAGTGGATGAGGAATCATATCCCATGCTTAATCACACAATCTTGCATTCTGGCCATTTTCATTCCCAAGTTCCCACAGAGTAATTTGCCAGTCACCGGTCAAGAAAGAAACATCTTTGCCGAACTTGAGAAGCTCTGGCGTCGGCTGATCAATGCAGGTTAAAGTTCCACATTCCTCGCCATCTTGGTTCACATCCAAGAACCCATCATGCCTCTTCCAATTATGTGATCTCCCATAGCCTTTGTTGTCATGTGTAGAGTGTGACTATGCTTTTATCCATGGAAACAAGACCGTTGTTGGTCTTGCTTATCTTGCCTGGCTGCATTACAGGCAAAGGAGGAAAGAGAAGAATGAGATCTCTGGTTAGATTTTATAGAGGTGCTCCTCACTCTCTTTTAAACTTCGCAGAGTGAGCTAGGACCTTATTAAGTAACAGGTTATTTCCATAAATACGAAGTACAAATAAATGAGATAATACATCCAACAGAGTAAGCATAGGTGTTACCAGGGATTTAAGATTCTTGGATTAATCAATATTTGCAGTGCACAGCATCTGAAATGTGAATATAAACTTTTCAACTAAGAAGCATTGACACGTTCACAACAAACAAAAGTCTCTAAAAGAGTAAAGTAAAATCTGAGAATTTTATAAGGCCTTGAAAACAACACAGCTTTTCAAAATTTTCTTTAAGGGTAATAATCTTCACCTTCAAGTTTTTTTTAAAAAATAAGAAATTTAAACAAGTTAAACCTGTTCAGAGTGAGAAGTTACATCAAGTATCATATCCTATGATCAACCCATCCCATTAAGAAACACTCTTATATATAATGTTAACCCTCACTTAACCACCCTCTGCAAGAATTATTACATCAAGAAACACACTATATATTATGTTAACTGTCACTTAACCATCCTCTGCAAGAATTATTACAACCCAACTAGCCCCCCAAGAGCCTGTGTAAAACCAAACCAAAGCAGAGTAATAACTAACCCCCTCCACTCCCATCCTCCTCCTTCAAGGCTTGAAGAAACAAAAGAAAGCAGCAGCCCCAGGTTCCAAGAAACAGAAAAAGAAGGAGATCAAAGAATCGAAATGGGTTCTTTCATATCTTTTCTTAGCGGAAAAACCTCTGAAGATCCTCCCTCATCGGAATCTTCTTCTACAGCTGGGGCCACCGGCATCTTCTACAAAGATTTGCAGAAAGGATTCACTTTCAAGACTTTCACCCCCAACCCACATCTCCCTGATCCCTGCTTCTTCTCCATTCCCTCACCTTTCACCATCTGCTCCTCCTCCAATGGCCTCCTCCTCTGCTACAGCTCCCTCTCCAACACCTACCATATCTTCAACCCCTTCATCCATAATCCCTCTACCAGCTACAGACTCATCCCCAGCCCACCAAGATCCCACAATTGGAACAATGCACAGCTTCGAATTCCAAATACCTCTCCTGCTGTTCTTTCTGTTGAAGCCGCAGGAAGCGAAGCCGCCATTGTGTTCAACATCATATCTGCAATCCATGAGGGCGCCTGCAAATATTCATTCGACTGGTATATGTCGTCAGCAGACCGTTGGAATACACGAAAGGGCTTGATAAATATTTCACATACCTACATCAGAGAGGATACAGGTGTTTCTAATGATAAGGGTATGGGTTTTTGGCTCACCTATGATGGTGATGCAATTATAGGGTTTAACACTCTGGATGGTTCGACTTTGAAAATCAATCTTAGAGAATTGCCAGTACAAATTCCCGATTACCCTATGCAACTAGGAAAGGTTGACGAAACCAAAATTGGGCTTGCTGCTGCATACAGGGAAGAGTTCGCTTCTACTTATGAAACCCGAGTCATTCTTTTTACTATTAAAGTCAACAGAGAAGGGGGGTCATATTCTTGGGGTCGATACAAATTCTTGAACGCAAATTGCTGTAGAAATCGCTGGCTAGGACTTGTCAGATTTGAGAGAGATGTGCCTCTATTGATGAGGAACAATCGAATTGCACTGTGGGAGGTGAGTCATTGGCTTAAGAATCGTGCAAATGCAGGCCTTCGTCAGATTCCATGGCTGAAAATCCCTCTTCAAATATGCGATTCAGTTCCCTACACTTACTCCAACATAGTACCTCCCAAGAGTACATGGATGTCGAGACTCAAAGGAAAGATTTTTGTATGGGGATGGTAGTCTTATTTTAGGGAAAAGGATTGAGGATTTGAATTGTGTAGATAACCAATTAAGTTCTTGATTACTCATATGTGCAAGACTGATTTCTTTCCAAGTGCAAAGATTGATTGAATTTGATTCTTGTTAATTGTTTGATGCAATTCTTAATCTGTTGTTTTTTTTCCAATATTCCTGCATCTGAAATAGCGATCTTATTGTATGCTTTGATATGTATATGGTGGTCATTCTGATAATCTTGCTTTATTATAATTTTATGATTGCAGCTTGTTAAGATAGATTATATTTCCTCTAGGTAAGATATTGGTAAAATCTGGATTATTCAAGATAGGATTTGTAACGAGTTTTCAAAATAAGAACATGATTTTTAATCCTCAAATTAGACCTAATGCTCTAGGTTTCTAATAGTTATTTTTATTTTTAATGATTTATCTACATAAAAACATGATTTTTAATCCTAAACTGGACCTAAAAATCTAGTTTATTAGTTGTTTTTATTATAAAACTATCTCTTCGTTAAGCCATAAATACTTTTCAAACGATAAGTGTTTAATCAAAATTGATTTTTAGCAATGAAACTAAATCCAGCCTAATCTAGCTCTGTGCATGGGTATCAGCTTGGGAAAAAACTGATACCCAGTCCTAAGGCGATTAACAAGACCCTGGTATTGTCTAAGACTTCCATTTGGCAACCTGAGAAAGGTATATTTTTTCCAGGGACGATATCAATACAGATGGTTACTGGGCATCTGGTATTGCCTAAGACTAGTGCTAGGTGCTTGAAGCGTTGATACAATTTCGTGGAGACATTGATACAGTCGACTAATGCATGTCTGTGGCATGATAGATTAATCTTAGGGACCTGAACAAAGCCAGGTGTTTACACAGTGAGGTATGATGGACGTCTGTTTGGTCTCCGACCAAAGTCTAAGACATGCATAATAGGCTTACACATGTTTATAACACCATGCACGTAGGCTAGTTCCTGTTTTCTTATAGTTGTTCTTTCTTATGATGATTACCAATGCTTCAGATGATATACACATGATTAATGACATGATATATAAACTGGCAGGCATATATCACAGTCTTCATAAAAAAAAAAAAAAACACATTGAAGAAACATTTCCAATACAAAGATATGCAACCACATATAAAACTAGTCTGAAATTAGTCATCTTACTGCATACTTTGATATATTAATATGAAGGACATGCTGATAATATCTTGTTTTATTATATTTTTATGGTTGCAACTTGTTAGGATAATTTATATTTACTCTTTGTAAAATTTTGGTAAAATCTGCATGCTCTGAATAGGATTTTTAATGATTTATCTTAATGAAAACATGATTTTTAATCCTAAAATTAAACCTAAAATCCTAGGGTTCTAATAGTTGTTTTTATTTTTAAAATTATACTTTCATTACACTATGAATGTTTTTCAATGATAAGTATTTACTATGTTACCTGGGTACTTCTAATGTGAAGCTGTACTCGTACCCAACCTCCTTGGACACTCCTTGCATATATGCATACAATTTTTTGGACATATACTCAATTATACAATACATGTTTTGATTTAAAACACTTGTCATACATTTTTGACATATATCCTACACTTTCACATCCACTTCTTGAAACTTGCTGGTCATAGGTCAGGGTTCCAAATTATGATTTTGAAGGGTTGTTTGGATGTCTAGTTCAAAAACTATAGTTTCCAATTTATAATCCACATAATAAAAGAAACATAAAAATATTACAGGAATTTTAATTCTCATCCTTATTCTCATATAAATTATAAATTCCAATATATAATACATGTGTATATAATATTTATATTGCCATGTCCTCATACCCTCTCTTTTACAAATTTGCCATGTCTCATACCCGTACCTGTACCCCTACCGGCACCAGTACCCGTACCTGTACCCATGCAACATAGAGTAATTAACCAAAATTGATTATCAGCAATGAAACTAAATCCACCCTAACCTAGCTCTGAGCATGAGTATCAACTTGGGAAAAAGAAAAACTGATACCCAGTACTAAGGCAACTAACAGGAATGTTGCTAAGAAAGGTCTATTGTTTCGAGAGACGATACTCTACAATCGATTATTAGGAATCTGGTATCGCCTAAGACTTGTGCTAGGCGCTTGAAGCTGATACAACTTTCTAGAGACATTGGTGCAGTTAACACATTGGTACAGGCACCAAAACTTCATCCATTACCTGGACATATTTCATTCCCAGATTTAACTTCACAAATATGATAAGTATGTGCTTTAATGCCCCCAGAAGAAAAAGGGAAACCACATACGTGATCGTGTTAAACCATCCATAGTCTAAACTGATGACACTACGATACCAAAAGAAAGACCACCTGATTAGACTTTGCAAGGGGTGAATCCCTTGAGAAAAAAATGCATGTCTGGGTGTGTGCGCAATGCATCATGATCAACCTGCTCGATAATCTCAGTGTGCTAAAACATTAAAGATTGTTGATGCGTCTGAGCACCAAACAGGTATCACTAGTAGTTACAAAGAGCTGGAATCCTTCTCAAATATGCCAAATATTTAGACACGCTGTTAATAGCATACATGGAAGTCACTGAACGGCCCCCACCAACTCAAATAAAAATTGTAACCCAGCACATTCCTAGTTTATGATGCATGAAGAAATAACTGAGAGAAAATACACAATATATCCATTGGATCATGTGGCTGGAAAAGGTAGTTTGATGATCACATGGTTGTTACTTGCCAAGAAGGATTATTCTAAAAAGGTTTGTTGAGAAAGATGAAGTAGTTTGACAAAGAGATGCAAATTTTCAACTTTGCTCTTTATAAATACTGTACAAGAAACTAAAGTGACGGTTTAAAAACCAGTGAGAGAAATGGTTCCTTAGTTGGGTGGAAGTTATGGTTCTATCTTGTACTATCCTGGAGATATACATAGGAAATGAAGACTTCTAGATGTTATCTTCTTCTGAAACAAGTAAATGCCTTTATTGTACTTTCAGCTAAAAAAAAAAAAAGGGTAACTAAGCAAAGCTATAGGTATAGTCATTGCAAAACAACAGAAATAAGGTACCATCGATGTAACACTAGTCCACAGAGTTTCCATATATCTCATACAAATGCTCTGGTGGTTGATGTGGACTGTCAAAGCATTTTAATTAATGCAGCAGAGTTTATAATTCCATATTAAATCACAAAATTACCTGGAAGAATTTATTCCACACACTGGTCTGTCCAAGTCTCAGATGATGCTTACCATGACTGATCTGTGATCTTGACAGGAAGCCTTTGCCTTCACTGTCCAACTCTTCATCTTTAAGACCGTCAGATGCATCCAACACCCTTGTGATTTCTGACTGACTAGAAACCGCAACTTTCAGAACAGAAACTTTCAGAAACATTCTATGCATAAAAAATAAACATGCATGTTAATGGACATAGAGGACACATGAAAATTGGGAGTCATTATAGTTAGATTTAATCCCTTGATTGAATTGCGATCTCAGCCAAACATTTTCTAAATTCCTTCCTGACGAGTAGTAACTTTTATCAATAGTCAGCTGCTTTGATTAACTCATTCAAATTTAAAAGCCTTACAGGGTTCAAAAGAAAATCTTCTTTGGATGCCTTTTACAGGGATCACTTCTAATTCAACTCTTCCACGAAGTCCGATCAACGGGTACATATCCGAAGAGAAGCTGCCAACCAAGCAAAAAAGGGAATTATGCCTACTATTAAATTTGCGAAAGAGAACAAATAAGAAGATAATTATTTTTATCAACATGAATGGAGAAAACATCACCCCGGAATCCAATTTTAACTGGAATCAAATTCAACAAAACATTTAAAAAAAAGCAAACAGGAAAAGAAGAGAAAAAAACAAAAATATGCATGACACCTCAAAATGAGAAATCTATTTCTACATGTGTAAATTATTCAAACATCACTTCAGTAAGGTTCTTGTTTGTTGGTTTCACAGCCATGTTTTAAAGTAGTTAAAAAAAACAAGAAAATGCAATCCTAGATAAATTTATTTGGTTATTTTCTAACAGATAGGTTAAGCTGAATTGATTTTCAGTACTGTAGTTTACATCGGTGAATTTGACGATAGAAATTTCTATCCCTTTTGTTCGGTTCAACATTTTTAAAAATCTTAGAAGTTTAGGATGTTACGAGAAAATTCAAGCACGACCTTTGGTTGCTTCAAAAACGGCACATATCTCATGACCACTTCTGGAATTTGTAGTAGGAAATCCTTACTTGTATGTGGAAAAATTAAAGCTGGAAGTACAACTGCAGCTAATGTTTCGTCAACACATCAAAGCAAATGATGCCACTTGGTGTATGGAAATCATGGATTCCTAATTACAACAATTGAAATAGATAACATATTTTGTGAGTTGCTATGAATTGCCAGTTACAGGAGTGAATACAATCCAGTTACAAGAGTGAATAAAATTCAATGTTTTCCATTTTAACTTTCACAAAAATATGTGAAAGCAAGTCCCACTAGTTTCTGAAAGAGGGTCCATTTATACATGAATTAAGTAGTAAAAGATGGGATTCCGAAAAAAAAATCTACTCAAAATCAAAACAATAAGACTCAATGAATTAAGCATCCCAATTACAGGTAAGGTAACCATATAGCATGAATTGAAGTTGCAATTCCATGATTCTTCGTGTCATCAAATTTTAAAGTACTTGAATATGCAATTAAAAAAAAACATAGATAATGAAGTAATGATTCATGATTAAGTAATAATTCATCAACAAATAAATTTTAAGTCAGAGGAGAGTAATAGTAAAGAAGAAGATGAAGTAATAACTCCAATACTTGTACAATGGACAACAAAAATTCCACAATAGGAAATTGGACCACTACAATCTTTTTCATGCTAGAAATGGTAACCTTACTTTTGAAAGAAAAGGGAAAAGTGAGAAGAAACAACAACTAAAAATTCATCTAACATGAAACTAGAAAGAAAATAATGTACATGCTGATTTAATACATGGAACAAGGACTACATAAAGTTGTTCAATTATACCTAAAACCAAACCAATATAACATAAAGTGCTAGTGCTAAAGGTAGCTTTGTCACACCCCGAAACAGCATTGGAAGATAGACATGGGGTTAGTGATAGCAGCGACCCGTGCAAAGACAAGTCTCACGCACATGTCAAGCCTAGCACTTTATATTACATAGCTTTTCACAAAAAAAAAAAAAAAAAACTACTGATGATGGAGGTTCAAACAAACCATTTTCATAACTAATACTTACAGTCTAAAAGCTCACCATGATAAGTGGCTTACAATAACCCAAAATATGTCATCTGACTATGCTCAAGATAAAAGAGAGCCTTTTCATATATTGCCTCCTAGCAAAGCCCTCATCCAAAAGCCAACTTGTAAACAAGCTAAATGGGATTTGAAAGAAATTTGAAAACAACGTAATGAGCTAAAGTTCAGTGAGAACATCTCCCGCCAGGGTTCCTAGATACCTAACAAAATAATAATTCTCAAGAATAGGAGAATTATAAGTTTTGCATCTATAGTTCTAAGATGACAAAATATTGTATACAAGTAACTCATTGTCAGTATTTTCAAGAAAGAAGGCAGTAATTTAAAATTCTTTCTTACATGCAAACTGAATAAGTTGTTATGAATTCCTGAATCAAACTTTTGCAATCAAGTTAAAAATTAAGAAAACAAAATGTGAAAATTGGTGTAAAGCAAACAAATTAATGTTTTCTCAAATTCACAGTCAAACGTCAGAATCTCAAATCTTGATGAGTCGTTCACATAGTTGCAAGAATCACCTTATAGGTCACATTAAGGCTACCAATATTATAGCCTAGTAGCATGGGAATGCATAAAACGCATCACATGACAGATAATCTCGAGAATAGAATGCACCTAACACTGCCATAGACCGTCGGCCAGATCAGAATACCCAAAAGGGCCAAAACAGATTCAGAAATATCCAAAAGGGCCAGATAAAGATGCATTCACCACATGGTAGGCGCAGACAAAACACTCCATAGTGGACTTTCTGAGGGTTTTGAAAACATCGAGAATTATTTCTCAAACCAAAAATAGATCACTTGTCAGAGTCATGAACACTTTCCAATCAAATGGACGAGCGTCAAACTGATCATCTCAATTAAAATCGTTTTATGGAATTCACTTTTATTTATTTGTTTCAAATGCCAAATTATGGAAAATTTCTTGAATCTGTTAAACCGTTGAAACTCATTCAAAACACTTTTTTCTTCAATAGCTTTCAAATAAAGCAATATTCACAATTATTTGAGATCGCATGAGAACCAAAATCACTTCTCAAATCAAATTTACTCTTAATATCTCGTATGAATCAAATATTCACAACAGAATAGATCAACTCACATTTCATTTTATATACATGAAAAATAATAGAATAATTTGTTTTCGAGCACAAGATCAATCAATTGTACTCATGCAAATTTATATTATAAAAAAACTAGTGAGAAATGAACTCACCTCTCACTATCAGAGTTTCCCAAAATGATCTCCCTCGATATCAATCAAAACCTATAGTATACAATTAGAGGGTAATACCAAACTAATATAGATGCATACTAATCAATTCATAATCTAGGTCCAAATATGACCAAATGATGTTTAAGGCCCATAAAAAGGGTATACATACGATTATTACTATCTTTAGCAATTTATCACACTTTTTATAACATTTCTTTACTAATTGATGGACCACTTAACAAATTATAGAAAAAAAAACAGGGCGCTAGAAATAATTATTCAGGCCTATTTGTAACTAGCTTGTACTTTGTTGGGCCTGTTTGCAATTTGTGGAAGTAGCAGGGGTCTATAAGCAGTTATTCATGCATATTCAAGGTCTAACTCAATTCTTTTTGGGCCTGATCACAAACTTCAAGGCGCTAACTATATTCAAAGTAAATCTTCTTTTATTCCAATTGGGACTTATCGTTTGCTTTGAGGCCAGGGGGGTAAGGTAAAATTTTCCTTTTATCATATTTCTTTTGATGTTGATTGTTACTCTTTTTTTTTCTTTCAATTTTCCCCCTTCTCTTTAGTGTTTAAATCTCAGAGGCTATTCTTGATCTTTTCCTTCTCCACAGGCGGCCTAATGGCGATACGGACCCGCCGACGACCTGAGATGGCTGGCGGCGAGGCCCACGCCGGATCTAGGTTTTCTTCTTTTTTTTTTTCTTTTTTCTTTTTATTTCCTTCTTCTTCTTCTAAAACCAACAATCTTATTTCAAAATATCTGTGCTAACACCAAAATCAAACTTGCTAACCCTTAACACCATCATTTATAGTTTAATTAAAGGTATATTTTGACAAGAAGGACGAAGGATTATACCTTAGGATTAAATTGGGTTCAAGGTAGATTGCTTCTCTCCTTTACCTTTCATTCTCTTCTTCACTCCTTTCACTTTTCCAGCAAGCATCTCCGGAGGAGGGTGGGTTTTGATGGGAATATATATTTTTTTTCCTTCGATTTTTCTTGTGATTATTTCCCCCGTCATAATCTTCTCACAAATCGGTGCTGTTGTTTGGGGTTACTACAAGTTTAATTGAAGCTGAAAAAGTAAAATGTTGTTGGAAAAAACACAAGCTAGATTCCAAGCACTTATTAAATTACAAAGTCCATATCTTCAGTTCGGAAAATAACTCGACCAGACACCAAATAATTCAAATCACAGAAATAGCTCAAACTCAAAAGCATTTTCAATATTTTTTATTTCTACTGCAAAAACCAGTATTTAAGCCAAAGATTCAAACTTTTAGCCAAAGTCAAGCGATAGAAGAAACAAATTATTGACAAAATTACCTTTAAACGCCAACCTCCTCACTTTCCCAAAATCAACAAACTTCTTCGATAACTGTGTGAACGAGACCGGAGAGGTCTCCTCCGACGGAACTACCGACGGGATGGGATCACCGTAGGTAGACGGTGAGGGAGCGGGGTTTTGGGGCCGGTTATTTATTTATTTTTTTTTGGGGGTTTGGGGCTGTTTTGGGGCCGATTACTTATTCGTAGTCCACCGTTAGAATCGTGTTAACACGATTAAAAATACCCATGTTGACAAAAATACCCCCCAATGAAACTAACCCCACTTCTATGTCGATGACAGATAATGTAAGTAGCATTGATGTGGTGGGTGTTAAAGATGATGTAGATAATGATTGCATTACCCAAGGGGAAGATGTAAAACAAAGGAGACAATGCAGACGTAGTGAAGGGTGTAAAGAAAGGGGGAAATGCAAATAAGGGAAAAGAGAAAGGAAATGATGACAGGATTTTGTTTGGGGACAGTGATGAGGATAATGACGGATTTTGTTTGGGGAAATGCAAATAAGGGATAAGAGAAAGGAAATGAAGATTGGATTCCTTCTAGAAAGAATGATATTGGGGATTTGATTCCTTGTACAGAGAATGATATGGAGGATTTTGAAATTGCTGTAGATGTCTAAAGCTCCAATTGGTGACATTGAAGAGGATAAATACGATGAAGTTAATGAGAATAGAGACACTGATGATAGTGTTGACAAAGAGGGTGAAGAGGGTCAAGAAGAATTTCAAAAGTTTATTGGTCAGGCCTCGAAAGTGTACAAGAGATGGTGACTCTGGCATAGAGGCAAGTGAGGAACTTCTGAGTCTTCTTTCTTCAGATGAGGGTGATTTAAGAACTTTCAAAAATCAATGGCATCAATTTAGGGAAGAAAGAGATATGGAGGATCCAAAACTGTACATTGACATGCAGTCTGCAATTCGAATGAGTTTAGAAATCTTCTAAGGAAAGCTGCTTTTGTGTTTAAAAAAATGAGGGTAAGAGAATATCAGTCAAATGCAAGAAGGAAGGATGTCTTTGGAGATGTTGGGGTACATGGATTTCAGATCAAAGCAAGTGGCAACTCTAGTCTCTTCATGACACACACACACACACACACACACACACACGCACACGCACATGCACACACACACTCGTGAGAGAGTGTCTGACAATGCTCAAGCTACTTGTACTTGGCTTGCAATTGTGGTAAAATGTGATCTACTTTGTAACAATATTTGTGAAGCCTTTAATAAGTTCATACTAGAAGCT
Source organism: Asparagus racemosus (assembly GCA_037177215.1). NCBI lineage: Eukaryota > Viridiplantae > Streptophyta > Magnoliopsida > Asparagales > Asparagaceae > Asparagus > Asparagus racemosus. The sequence continues at coordinate 25,125,599 of JBAKGM010000365.1, read as the reverse complement.
GGGGACAAGCCTATAATTACTTTGATGGAGATGATCAGAAGGTTGTTAGGGAAAGATTTGTCAATAAAAAATAATTGTTGAAAATTGGGATGTGATGTTTGTCCTAAGATTGGGTCCAAGATAATGAGCTGGATAGGAGATCAAGGGAGACTTGTGTGTGTCGTCAAACTGTGTTGGGTAAATTTCAGGTGGATGAAGGTTTAGGTTATCTAACTGTTAACACAAAAGATAGGACATGCAATTGTAGAGAATAGAATGTTACAGGCATATAATGTGTACATGCTTTGCAATGCTTGAAGATAGAGAGAGTTAATCCCCTTTCCGTGTTGCATGATTGCTTCAAGATCAATAAGTATAGAGCTGGTTATAGGGGTGAAATAAACCCTATCTCTGATTCAACTTATTGGCCAAAAACTGGGTATGAAAGAATATTTCATCCACATTTTAAAAGGACAGCAAGAAGACCAAAAAATAAAGGAGGAAAGAAGCTGATGAATAGAAGAATCAAGATCAAGTTAGAAGATGTGGACAAGTGAATACATGCTCAAACTGTTAAAAATCTGGACGTAATATAAGAGCTTGTCCTAATGAAAGAGTTGAGATATCAAAACCAAAAAAAAGAGGAAGGCCATCTACTAAAGATAATGCTGAAGGATCATCAACACAACAAGGAGAAATACCATCTCAATATGTTGGACCAACTCCTACTATTGGAAGAACAAGGTCACCATCTGCTAGAAATAGAAGTGGTTTTAAATGAGGGGTTTTAAAATCTGCTGGAGTAGCAAAGGCTGAAGATATTTTACATGATGCAAGAGGACAGTTGGCGACCCCTACACAAGCTTTTTGTGTAAAATATAGATAGGAGGGTCAAGCTTCACATGATTTTTTATGTATAGGGGCCAACTTCAGTTGGGGAGGGTGCAAAAGTTGCAAGAGACATATTTAATAAATTTTTGGTAGTGATGCACATGCCATGAATCTATAATATAGACTACAAATGTGGGGTCAACTAACAAGGTATGGTTCAGTTACATTACATGAATTTTCAATTCAAGCAAAATACTACTTTAATAATATGCAAATTTCTTTTCTAGCCATATGTTTTAAATGATTTCAAAGTTGTACATATGGCTACATCAAAAGAACCAAGATCCTTCAAAGCAAATGAGGCTTCAGGCATGCAAGAGTATTTAAATGCATACTTATGTTGCTAAATTATCATCACCACTTCATAATATTGTCTTTTGTGTAGATCAATCTAAAGAAGTTGTACTTCAAGATTATGTTCCGAAAAAGAGAAAACCAGTGAGAAAGACTAACTAGAGATTTGTGCCTTCAAGATTTATGGATACATTATCACAATCCAAGGTAAAGTTTCTAAACATAGCTAATAATGCATACATACATACACGCGCTCGCGCGCGCGCACACACACACACATATGCTATTGCTAATTAATTCTATATAACTCTAGGCTATTGCTAATCATGGACAAAACCAAACAAGTGCTCCCTCAAGTACAGACTCCTCAATTCCTATAGGTGGTGCGTCTCACATACCAACCAGAACATTTGTGACAGGGCCAATGGTTATTGCTGATGGTGGATTTAGGGGTAAGGGTGGATTCTTGGGGACTCAAATATTGAGAATGCATGGTACAAGTGCTTCCAACCATTTTGAAGCCTCCAAACCAACTAGAGATTTCTCCAAATTGGCAAATGAGATAATGAAAGGTCTAGATGAAGCACTTGTAGTAATAAAGAACAAGAAAGATGGTAGGCGTGACAAAGCAAACAAGGATGGTCTGCAAAGAGCAATCTGAAACTTTATTTTGACAACTTTTGTAACATGTGTGGATTTGGGAATCAAAACTATGTGAAGTTGATCCAATTTTGTGAACTTGATGCATGTTTGTCATTTGATACGTTTCGCTAGTGAACTAGATGGATGCTTATGGAATGCAGATGCTAACTTGTTATATTTGTGAATGGATTTCATTTTTTGTCGAAAGTTATGTGAATGAAGTATGTAAGTGATGATTGAATAGAGTATATTAATTATAGTTCAGATTTGTTACTGATTGATTCATATGCTTTGCGATCATAAAATATACTGTTGATATAAATGAATATTAGAGGGATTTTATGGAAAGATATCATTTAATGATTGGATTCCATAGATAAAATTAAAATGTGTTCAATAAGTAGTTTTGTGAATTTTAGTCCCACATTGACTAATTGAATGCATTTTAGTTGGTTCAAGTTAACATATGTGTTATATATAGTATAACAAAGGTGTTAGTATTGTACACTCGTGTTGGTATAAAAGCGAGCGTGCGAGCAAGCGAGAGGGACCGTGCGTGCGGGCTCATGCGTGCAGGCTCGTGGGCGTGGGCCGGTGCGTGGTCTGGCGCCTGTGCTAACGTGCGCTCTTTTTGCACATACTGTCTTTAAAAGAGCTTAAACATTTTGCATGTGCTTACTTAAAATCAGCTGAACGTTTCGTACGTTACAAACGTTACAAGGATTGAATAGGTTTTATTGCAGACGTTACAAACATTTCAATAACTAGAATTCAAATATTTGTCAACTGTGAACCTTATAAAATGACCTCTTCTGTTCATTTGTAGGGATACAAAAAACAAAACAAACTCTATTCTTGTTTTCCTTTTTTTACAACTCTAAGCTATTACGTTTGAATTATTGGCGAACTGAAGTGGTAGTCGAGGTATTCAATAGAAGAGAGCGCTTCTGTGGACTGAAGCTGTCTCATTCTCGGAAGATTTGTGCAGACCCAACGCTACAGTAGGTTGGGTTTTAATTGAAGATATGTCTTCTGTTTCTGGTTCTATTGCCTTTGTCCTTAAAATGTATATGTTTGGAATGCCTGAAAAGTTTGCGGGCCAATTCTTCAAACATTGGCAACAATGTATGAAGATTTAGCTAACGACTAAGGGGCTGTTGGCAATGATATGGCAATGATATTAACAGAATGCCCAAAACTAGATGAAAAAGATCCTAATAGTACAGATAAAATTGTACAGTGTACGGAGAAGGACCAGATAGCCAGAGGATGCATTTTTTGGCAATGTCCAACGTGCTCTTCGATGTCTATTGTTCTTCATCGGCCATTGCAAAGACATTATGGGATGAACTGGACAGAAAATATAATACCGAAGACCTTGGTCTTGAAAAATATTCTGTGTCCAAGTTTTTAAAATTTCAAATAGTTGAGGGTAAATCTGTAACAGAACAAGCACATGAACTTCTTTTTATTCTTCATGCGCTTCGAGAAGCTGAAATGGAGCTTCCTGAAAAATTTCAAGTTACGGCAATAATCGAGAATTTTCTAATTCTTGGGAGACTTTTGGAATGTCTCTCAAGTATCGTAAGGAAAAAATAAATCTTGATGACTTGATGATTGCTATAGCTATTGAGGAAGAGCATAAAAATCAGAAGCATGTTGTGCCTGTTGAGCATCAACCTATTGCAAATGGTATAGCTTTTGAGAAAAAGTTTAAAAACAAACCTAATAGCAAACCTGATGACAAAATCAAAGCCAAACCTAAGATCCAAAAGAAACCAAAAGCAAACAAACCATGTTGGAATTATGGACAGATTGGTCATTGGGCTAAATCTTGTCATTCAAAGAAAGTTAAAGCCAATCCAGGGTCTACTAGCGTGCCTCAGGTTAATATGGTTATGACTGAGCTTGCTGAATTTATCGAAAGGTATGTTTCTATTAAACCCGAGTTATTAACTATTTATGAACTAAGTAAATAGTTGGTAGACACTGGTGTAAATGTACACATTTGTGCTGATAAATTGTTGTTTGTGTCTTACCAGCCTGCAAATAGAAATACCATGAAGATGGGGGAACCAAACTACATCTAAAGTGTTAGGATATAGACGAGTAGACTTGAAGTTCCCTTCAGGGCGAGTTCTATTATTACACATGATGCATCATGTTCCTGCTATTCAATGCAATATTATAAGTGATTCAAGTTTAGTTAGGGAGGATTATGAGTTTTCGTTCAAATGTAATAAAGTAGTTATGTTGCATACTAGATCTTTTATTTTTAAAAGCTATGATTCTGATGGAATGTATAAGGTTAAAGCAGAACCTGTTTTTAATTTTGAAATAAATAAGATTTTTATTTTCGATTATCCAGTTAGTAACAATATTGAATCATCTGATATTTGGCATAAACGTCTTGGTCATGTTAATTTTAATTCTGTAAAAAGAAT
>JBAKGM010000365.1:25085595-25096663 GCA_037177215.1 Asparagus racemosus | reverse complement strand
TAAGTAGGGACAAGTCGACGCCTCACACGTGTCACCAGGTTAGTCTATTCTTGTGAAAAAGATGAATTCTACATATTCAATATCGTAGCATAAAGTCTAAGAGAGTTTCATTCTTTTAGCACAACGTTATGTGCGGGATGGGTTATACAATCCGCACGCTAGCCCGATTCAAACGGTAATCGGTAAAGGCACGCTAAATCCGTTGAGGGTTGAGGGTTTGCCAATAACCCCAAAGTCGACACCTCACACGTGTTGCGGTTTTAGTCATTTTCCGATTAATAAAAAATGGGCACCAAGGTTCATCTTGGGGAATGTTATCCCAAATCCTAAAAGGGGATAAAGCCAGCACCTCACGCGCGTCTCCAGTTTAGTCTTTTTCTGATTGAAGAAGACACCAAGTTTTATCTTGGGGAAATTTATCCTGAATCCTAAGAAGTGATAAAGTTACGTCTAATACGCGTTGCTGGTTAAGTTCTTAGCCACTTTTTAAAGAAGGAAAAAGAACAAAAGTCTGCATATTCGAAATTGCCGCAGGTTGTTAACAAACACCTCAATCCACACCTTACCCGTGTGGGGAATTTTATCCTGAAACCTAAGTAGGGATAAAGCCAACGCCTTACACGCGTTGCCGGTTTAGTCTTTTTCTGATTGAAAAGACACCAAGATTCATCTTAGGGAATTTTATTCTGAAGCTCTAAGAAGGGATAGAGCCAACGCCTCGCACGCGTTGCCAGTTTAGTCTTTTACTGATAGAAGAAAGACACCAGAATACCAGTCAGGGGAATTTGATACCGAAGTCTAAGAAGGGATTAAGCCGACGCCTTACACACGTTGCCGGTGGGTAGTCAATTTCCGTAATACTTGGCCTAGTCTACGTATTCAATATCGTAGAATTAAGTCTAAAAGAGTCCCATTCTTTTAGCACAACGTCATGTGCGAAATGGGTTTAAATAATCCTCACACTAGCTCGATTCAAACGGTAGTCGGTAAAGGCACACCAAATCCGTTGAGGGCTAGGGGTTGGCCAATAACCCCAAAGTCAATGCCTAACACACGTTCCCAGTTAGTCTTTTATCCGCAAAACAGTACGAAGTCTATGTAAATTGTCATAGCACCAAGTCTAAGAGAGTTTCATTCTCTTAGAACAATGTCACGTGCAAAACGGGTTCAAACAATCTGCACGCTAGCCCGATTCAAATGGTAATTGGTAAAAGCTTATCAAATCCATTGGTGGCTGAGGGTTTGCCAAAAATCCTATAAGTATTATGGTTAATTATTTCTAACGAAATAAAAGAATCATGATAAAGCGTAAAAAAGAGAAGGGAGACATACTTTATTGATAAAGATTGAAGTTACAGTTCCTTAAGCATCAAATTTGTGACAACAGATTTATTGTTTCAATCCAGACACTTTATCGATAAAAGCTTGCTGAAGTTCCTCCTGTACCTCAGCCCTGAAAGACTCCTCACTGGTGTTGAGCGTCTTCGCATTCTCCTCCTCAATCTCAGCTAGCTTCTACTTCGAGAGCTCAAACTTCTCAGACATGACGGCAAGAGTTTCCTCTTTCATCAGCTTCACGACACTCAGGCTCTCATTTGCCACCTAAAGCTCCTGCTTAAGCTCTACTATCTTCGTCTCGCCCACGGCGATGCAAGACTGAAGATGACCCATGGAGGATGAAGTCTCAGCAATGGCGACCTCTAAGTGGTGTGCCTGGTCTCGCTGCATCTGGACTTCGAGCTCGGTGAAAACACGAGCATCACGCCAAGCTGCCAGACGAACTTCTGCCTCCGTGGCTATATATGAAGAGAGCCCCGCTACCTCCAAATCCTGCAAAATCTAGAGCTTGGCCTCCAGGTGATTGAGATCATCGGCAACGGCCTGGGCTAGCTCTGAGAAACCTGCATCTCGTATCAAGGCTATCCTAGGGTCAAGGAATGGCCGGAACTGACGGAGAGAAAGTTCGCTGTTGAGAAGCGTGTCTATCACTGTGGCTAGGTAGGAGAAGAACGAACGGACCAGTACACGGATGATAGGCCTAGAGGGATCGTCGTCCGACATCAATGCTCTCACTAAGTCATGAAGCATTGCTGAGGGCCCTGCAAGCAGAAGGAGGAGGGTTAAACACTCCGAAACTAGAAATCGGTGTGAGTTCTATCGGCTAAGCAGTCCGTACCTGTTGAGACAGTTCCTTGCCCTAGCAGAGCCGTCGAAGGAGTATCAGTCGGTGGTGCATCGACCGTCACAGTTGATCCCTCGACCTGTACATACGATGCAATATTAGCTGCGGTAGCTGGCTCTGGAGGAGCAACGAAATGAAGAGTTCCTATCACCAACAAGAGACGTTTCAATTTCTTAGAATTATAGTTGTACTAGTCAAAGTTGGCTAGTCCTATGATTATCGAAAAAGGGGATCCACACCTTTAGAGGAACCAGCCTCGATATTCCTGGGAATTGCCAGCCCAGGCTCAATGTCACCAAGAAGAGAATCATCCCGGGGCGAGCCACACATCAAGTCATCTAGGGATATATCCATGGGCAAACCATCGTCATCGAAGTCCTCTATCGAGAAATCTGACATAAGAGGACGTGAGTGGAAGAAGCGAAATCAGGAATCCATACTGGGCTAAAAAGACTTACCTTCTGCGGCAGAGTTCGTCTCCCTAAGCCCCGCTTCCAAGCTAGCTTCTTGCAATTTTTCTAAAAGAGCAAGAAGCATAGACACGATTAGGGGAGGCACAAATTCTGAGTCATTCAATTCCCCTATTCGCCATCTAAATGCGGGATTGCTAATGTTAGATGTACCTAGAATTGCCGATTCAGGTTCTATGTTGGTATTCTCAGGCTCCCCTGCCATAGCTTCATGCACTTGCTGAGATAAACTGGGCTCGGCAAAGTCGGGAAGGGGAAAATCAAAACTGGTGTCACCACCCCCATATTCTCTTGAACAGAAATGAAAACCGTGAGCTTCAAAAGCAAAGAATTGAGTAATCAAAAAGGCTGCAAGTTGGTCGAGCATTACCTCTGTCGCTGACAGAGTCCTCGCCAGTCAAGTCCACGTCGAAGGCCCGAGAAGCGGAACGGGACTTGTGGGCTAGCTTCTTTCGCTTAGATTGAGCCCCTGCTCGAGGCTTCCCCCATGACGAGGGCGAACCACCTCCTTTTCTGATACTCCTGGAAGATTAAGCTAATGTCAGACCAGGTAACTATAAAAGAGAAACAATAGGGCGTAAAAGAGAAACAATAAGGCGAAAAGGAGAAGGAGAGAGTACCAAAGTTCTTCTCATGAACTACGGCTTCTGCCTAGTCCTCTCCTAAAGTCCCAGTGGCACAACTGTGGATCTCCTCCTTAGTCCCATCTGGCTGATGAGTCTGGTGGCGCTTCCTCTGTGCTCGAGCAGCCCTCTGGATCGTTTGAGTGTCAGCTCGGGCGACCTCTTTGGCCCTCAACTCGTTGAGAGACTTCACGGGAATATGCTCATTGGCTGCCAAGAGCCACCTGCAGTATAGGTATGTCGACTCCAGCTGGCGATCAGCACTCGGAAGGCTAATCTGGCACCAGTGCATCCCTCCACGCTCCACAGCCATGCTTGGACGCCGTCCACCAACCCACCGCGAGTCCGAAGCTGTCGGTTCAGATTCCCAACATAAAGTTGGTCATTACCAAATTGACGAGCGAAGTAAGAATGGAAATATGGCTCAATGTAGCACTCATCCCTCACCTGAAAAGTGAGATAGCCCGGCCTGATAATCGTCAGCCAATTGAAGCAGCCGATATCAAGTAGAGTCTGGTGTGCCCTCGGTTTCTCTTCTAACGATTGGAGTAGGGAATGGATTGATCTGCGAGCCTTGGTGCTGACATCATATCATGGCGATGAAGGATGAACCAGGCCATCAAGTAGGTGTATGGGAGCTCCACTTTGACGTGAGGAACCTCATGTGATGGTGCACCCTTTTCCTGAATGAAGGTGTTGGTTATCTGACAAAGCCCACGGTGAATGTTAACCACCATCACTGGAAGAAGGGATAATTCCCTCTTGTGAGCAAGCTGAACCGTAGAATAGAGTACCTCCAATGGTAAAGCATTGCTAGACTGGTACGACACCACACATTTCTTTAGCCAGATGGCAAGAAAGCCAGCCAAAAGAGTCACCAATCAGATCGGCTTCACCGCCTGCCATAAGAAGGTCGAGAACTTGGTTCCTGCAGAGAAACCGCTCTCGGTGTTGCCCGGGGTATAGGATCTGGCACCAGATTTCTGAATCAACTCATTGATTTCCAAAGGAGTGAGAGGAGACAACTCGTGAATCTCTTCACCAGAAAGGGCATCCAAATTACTGAATAAATAGCTTGCAAACTGCTTCAGGCCCATCTGTGACTTCATCTTTGCTAACGGCCCAATCTGTGCCAGGGCAATATGATAGTGGCAGGTGAGGTCCCACAAAGTGTCGTAGCGGCCAAGCATGCGATCCCTCAACTGGCTCAATTCTCGATTTGAAGGGAAGTACTCCTGATATATGGTCTTCCCCATGGGTAAACCCAAGACCCGATGCATCTCATGGAGAGCCAATCCTAACTCACCATGTCGGGTCAAGAACGTGTTCGAATCAGGATCGTAGAGCTCAGACAAAGCGAAGAAATGGCTGGCGCTGATCAGAAGCCCGTACATAGTAGCACGTGCCGCAGCATATAAGCCACAGGCACGAAGCTCCTTGCCCCATCGGCCAATAACGTAACTCGTCAGACAAGTCCACCAAACACTGTCTGCAGAGTGAACCCAACTGTGGAATCTGTGATGGGGCACCGACATCTCTCATCCCAGCTGTGCAAGACGATTCTTCAAAGTCTGTGCAGTCATGAAAATCTCATCACGGGGCGATGAGTCTAACCCCAAAACATCAGGACGTAATCCGACAACACGGCTCCTGAGCGAGCCCATGACCGGCTGGTGGGTAATAAACGCGCAGTGAATATAGTCGTGCTCCTCTGTTAGGTGCCACGACATCTCACGCGCCATAACCTGGTGCCTCAGCTCAGTCAAACAATGATGACGGGGTATCCATGGGAGGTATAAGAACCCTCTGTCATCCTTGTGCAGCCATTGCTCACTCTCAATGAAGGTTACATCCGGATCCTCGATGGAGTCATCAAACAGGTAGTCCGTCTTTCTCAGAGGCTGAGTAGAACTGGTGTCCCTCACAAGTGGTGCGTCAGTCATCAACAATCTCAATACACGAGGGCTCCCCTCAAGTACCACCTGGGTCACCTCCACAGGTGTATCCAGTGTGAACTGGGGTGAAGTAAAAATGGCAGGGTCATTATGTGGAACAGTGCTCGCCGCGGCATGCATTAACCGCATGAGAAAGAAACACACCAGAGGGATACTCAACCGAAATAAAAAAATCCAGTCAGGTTAAACTCATCCATAAAATACACTTGGAGAGAAATATGAGGCGTTGAACTCATCTCACAGATCCGTGAGATAGAGTCACGACCTTATGCCGGATGCATCATGGGCTCGTAGGACAATATACCTCGTCACATGAATAAAGTAACGGGATATCCTATCCTACCGACCGCAATACAACGTAGAATCATTCCCGTCATCGGCCGAAATGTAAGCGTCAATCCTCACTAAGGAGGAATCAAGGCTCTTCCCAATCGCCTCACCAAGGAGAACGAAGTGGGGACGCTATATGCGTATTTAAGTTGTGTACGAGTCGATCCTCACCAAGGAGGAATCAAGGCTCTTCCCAATCACCTCACCAAGGAGAACGAAGTGGGGATGTAGTATGCAAATGCAAGCTGGGAGTGTGTAAAAGGACGTGAAAAGCTCACCGGCAAACGATGAGGGTAGGCCCTCACGTGAAGCGGTAGATGGCTGGCTCCTTGGAGCGCGTGATCTTCCCGACGACATTGAAAGTTAGAAAGAGACAAAATAAAGTCTGATGCGCAGCTGAAAAAGCTAGAAATATCAGCAAAAATACTAAAAAATAGTAGAAAGAACCCATTTTGGTCAGGTCATGGCTCGTCGGCCATGGTCGAAGCACCAACGGGTGCCTTGGCAGCACCGTGGCGCCACTAGGTGCCTCAGCCTAACCGAGGCACCATGAGGTGCCTCGACCATGACCGAGGCACCAACTAGTGCCTTGATCAGGGCCGAGGCGCCCAGCGCTTCGTGGTGCCAAGGCGCTTGGCCATGGTCGAGCCACCTGGCCGCGGCTCGGCCATGGCCGAGCCCTACCCCTATGCGCACGCTGAAAACAAAAAAAAGAAGAGAAAAGAAAAAAAGAGAGAAGAAGAAATATTTCTTAAACCCTAACTCTTTTTTCATCCAAACCCTAATTTTTGTATCAAAACCCTAGCCTTATACACTTACCCGAAGATTGAAGAGTGTTTACGACACAAGGCGAGAAAGCAAAAGAGAAAAAAGACAGGGAGGCTGGCCTAGGTTAAAGGAAACGAGGGGAGAGGGGTTTTTATAATAGCCCCCAAGTAGACCCAAACCAGTTCTAATTAGGACTCTAATTAGACCCTAATTAGGAATTCTAATTGGGGCCCTATCCGGATGCCAAAACAGTACCAAATTAGCCCGTTAATTGGCTCCTCCTCTCCCCCACATATCTAAGGGATCCCGGACATTTATTAAACAAAGTTATTACCTCATGAAGGCCACTTCATATCTGGTTCAATTAATTAAAGCCCCGGAACTACTCCAATAAAGTACACGAATATAAACTATTTCCTATTTCGCCAAGAAGTTCCTGAAAAATATTTTTATTTTAAGGATAACTCGCCCTACTCCAATAGGGTATTAAAGTTGTGATCTTTTTTAGTTAGTCATTGTAAGCCTTATAAAAAGGCGTGATTTTTATTTAAATTTTATTGTAAAAAATAAATTTGTAACAGATTCATTTGCAATGACAATCGACATAACTTTCCCTGCGAACACAACCAAGGGGCTAACCGATTGGCCAACCAAGGGGCCAACCAATTGGCTAACCAAGAGGCCGACCAATTGGTTTTTAACAAACTTGTTTTGTGGCTAAGATTTAATTCTTGAAGCCCAAGTAAAATCCACTAGTTTTTGTTACTTGCTGTAGGCTATAAATAGGGGTAGATGGTGAGGGGTTTGAGTGTGAACTATTTCGTAAAACCTCCATTTGGAGAGGAGGGTTACTCTTAATTGAGAAGGCCTTCCAAATTTGTAACTTTTTATTGCAATTAATAAAAACATATTTTCACCCCTTCATATTTTCTTTTCTTCTCTTTGTCCAAGGATGAAAAGAGGATGAAGATGAGGGTTTATTTTTTATTCTTTTCTTTTCTTTTCTAGTAATATTTTCTTTTCATGCTTGTTTAATACTTTGTAGAGTAGATTTATATTCATATCTTTATTTTCATGTATTTACTTTCATGCCTTTACTTTCTTGCATTTATTTCTTTTCTTTAATTCACCTTGAGGAACCCTCTAGGGAAAAACCCTTTTCTAAGTATGGAGCTAATATTTATGAGAATTCTAGAAATTATTTGAAACTAGCTTTATATCCTACTTATTCATATAATATTGATATTAGCTAAGTGGATCTATTCTAGATTCCTTATATCTTTAATTAATCCTCTATATTTTACATTTTTAATCTTCCTCTTTGTTCTTACTTTTTATTTTCCTTTATTACCTTCCTTATTTTCTTTCATTTTATTCATCATTTTTTTCTTCTCTCAATCTTATTTTCTTTTCTTTAATTTACCTAGAGGCTAGAACCCTCTAGAGAATTGATCTTTTCTAAATGTGGAGCTAATATTTGTGGAATTCTAGAAATTATTAGAAATTAGCTTTATATCCTAGTTATTCACATAAGATTGAGATTAGCTAAGTGGATCTATTCTAGATTCCTTATATTTTTATTTAATCCTCTATATTTTACATTCTTAATCTTTCTCTTTGTTCTTGCTTTTTATTTACTTGTTTTATGTTTCTTTATTATCTTTTTTATTTCTCTTTATTTTGTTCATCATTCTTTTTCCTTTCTCCATCTAGTTTTATTTTGTTTGCACATATTCACAACCACTCTTTATCTTTCCACTCTCAATCTCAGTTTGTTTGCACTCAATCTCAAACACTCTCTTAATCCATCTACACTCACTTTCATCATATTTCTTTTATTCACACTCCTAATGTCGCGCACACAACATAAAAACCGATATTGATTAACTCTTACAACACCTTCCTCGTGAGATCGATAACTTTTTCTACTATAACTTCATAGTTGTATGCTTGCAACTTTAGGTACACTTATATTTACCTACCAAGTTCTTGGCACCGCTGCCGGGGAACGGTATTTATAAATAAGATTTTTCTATTTTGGTTCTTTAATTTGTATGGTTTCTTGTGAAGGAACCACTTTGAAGCTTGAAGATCACAGATTGAAGATTGAACATTGAAGATTTACCTTAAAAAAGCTTGGATGCTTTTGCGTGGGTAACTCATCTTTCTAGTATTTTCAATTCCATCCATTTTAGTTAGTTTCTCACAATTAGAGACAATTAGGATCTAAAAAGAAAAAAAAATTTACTTTTGTCAACCATAATAAAATTCACCCTCCACTTAGGGATTTACTAATAAGAAAATAATTTCAAAATCTCCTTTTCTCACATCCATTTGATTGTTAACCTTAATTAAAAAAAGAAAAAGATTTTATCTTTACATCCTTTTGTAGTTTCTTTTAATTCTTAGAGTTGCATTGCATATAATAGCAGGAATTCACCAAAGTGATTTGAGCATCTTGATTTGGTACTCACTTGAAAATATTCTTAAGGGTAAAAACCCATTAATCAAGATAAGGTGAGGGATTTCATCACCCTTACCTTAGCCCACAAATCACTAATTCCTCACTACACAAACCCAACCTTTTAAAACTCATTAGACGTTGGCCCCTAAGCATTCGAGCTCATTAAGGAACAAGAAATCCTTAAGTGAACCAGTTCAAGTTTACTTGGAGTAGTTGGTATCTAAGGCAATGTTTAGGAGTTGCATAAAGCGCTCCGCGAAGAACGAGGTACTTAATTGATCTTTGATCTCCCTCTATTACTATTCTTACCTAGCTAACTGACTGAGTACACTTCGATTTTTTCAATAAAGGAATTTTTGGTTAGGAGCTGGTCTAGTTGAGTCTAGGCTTAACCCTAGAATTTAAAGTGATTGGTACAAGTGATTGCATTGATTTGTTTTAGTTAGGCTTTTCGTTTATCTTTTTCATTTTTCTCATCATCTTTTTAATCTTTTGGATTTTTTCCTCTTAAAAAAACTAACTTGTGTTTTTCTAAGAATGTTTTTAAAAAAATTATAAAAAGAATTTATTTTGGTATATGCAAACTTGGATTAGGGATAATACCAATCCGTATTGATTCATCTTTTGAGAAATGGCCAACCCTAATTCACTCATTCTTCAAGATGTGTGTTATCCAACTAGAAATTCAATCCCATCTTTCATTAAGCTCCCCGATATCAATGGAACAAGTTTTGAGCTTAGACCACATTTCATAAACATGCTTCAAAAATTCTTAGGAATCGAAACCGAAGACACTTACATTTTATCTCCGAGTTTGAGGAAGTGTGTCTCATGATTAAGATGAGCGACTTATCTGAAGATGCGATTAAATTTAGATTCATTCCATTCACTCTTAAGGACAAAGTCAAAAATGGTTGTATAGCTTACCTACAAATTCTATCTTAACTTGGGATAAATTTGTTACCATTTTTCTAAAGAAATTTTTCCCTATCCACAAAATGATTAAGCTTAGAAACAGCATTCATAACTTTAAGATTATCCTGGGAGAGCCATTCTGAAAATATTTTGATAAATTTAAAGATCTTCTTAACTAATGTCCTCACCGCGATCTTGAAAAATGGCGATTATACCAAATCATCTATGAAGGATTAATTATTCTTCAAAAACTTCCTTAGAATCAATATGTCAGGGGATTTCATGAAGAAAAATGCCGATGAAGCCGGAAATTTTTTAGAGAGTTTATCCGAGAAAACCATGCAGTGGGAACATTGTGATGATAGAGTTTCATTAGTTTCCCAACCTAAATCCAGTGATTTTTCCTTAGAGACAAACATAGCCTCTGAAGCAAAGATAGCTACAATCATGCGTAGGTTAGAAGCCTTAGAAATCAAAAAACGAGCTCCAGCTTAAATCAATCAAGTTTCTCCCTCAGGTTGTCACAACTGTCTTTCTCCATCCCATGTTTCAGAGAAATATTCTCTCTTAAGAAACAGTCAACCACTAGGTCAGGTAAACGCTGCATTCTAGCTCCTGTGAATGATCCATTTCTCTAACTTACAATCCAGGTTGGAGAAATCATCTAAATTCTGCATGGAATTAAGGAAACTACTCCAGAAATTAAAATTTCACTCCTTCTTCAACTCAACAACTTCCTAGGAGAAACACAGTTCCTTTCAATTCTTAAATCAATTTTCAACAACCAAATCTGACATATCTAAATTATCCTCCTCATCTTCAATCTATGAATCATTCTTATCCAAACTCTGATCATGATAAACATCTCAATACTTTAGAAAAGAGTTTGAAAACCATGATTAAAGCTTCTACACAGGCTACCAACTTATTGACTCAAACATCCAACACTTTGAATTCCTTTCCAAACAAATTGTCAATTCCAACACTCAAGCCATAGCTAGATTAGAAACTCAAATTGGACAAATAGCTAGTGCTATCAATGAGAGAGAGAAAGGAACATTTCTGAGTCAACCCGTGACCAACCCTAAGGACACGGGACCAAGTTCAACCTACCAAGTTTTTGACAGAATCTTGGTAGGTAAATATAAGTGTACCTAAAGTTACAAGCATACAACTATCAAATTATAATATAAAAAGTTATTGATCCCTCGATGAAGGTGTTGTAAGAGTTAATCAAAATCAGTTCTTATATTGTGTGCGCGACAATTAGGAGTGTGAACAAAAGAAATGTGATGAAAGTGAGTGTGGAGGGATTAAGAGAGTGTTTGTGATTGAGTGCAAACAAAATGAGATTGAGAGTG
>JBAKGM010000365.1:25073123-25085495 GCA_037177215.1 Asparagus racemosus | reverse complement strand
GCGTAAGGGTGGGGTGGCTTTGGCTGCCGCACTTGACCATGAGCCAAGTGCGCGCCTCCGGCGATTTTCGCCATTTTCTGATGTTTTCTGACTTCTCCCGACATTTTATCGACGTTTCATCTGTTTTAGCTTGTATTTCATCGTTTTGTTGAGTCCAGAGTTGAGTCGGTTGTTCCGTCGATTCGTCGTTGCTCATGTTTGCGTCGACGTTCGAATCCGATCGACTCATCGAGCTGATTTCCCACTACTTTGGAACGTGACCGTCGAATTTATTCCGCGGTACGTCGTTCCGTTGATGCATACGCTATGTCGACGTGCACTCCGTGTCGACTTAGTTCGGATGTTCGTCGACCCGCTTCATACGTTCGCGGCATTATTACGTCGTCAGCTGTTTCGGTTGCGTCGGTTGACGGTTCGTCGGTTGACGATTCATCGGTTGCGTACCAACTTTCACGAGTCAGGTGCGGAGATTGATAAGCGATTTTCAACGCCTACAAATAGGGCCCACAACATCCATTCCCCAAGTCTCAAATGGCCATTATGTAGCCGAAGGATGCAACTGTTCGGGAGGTTGATGCATGTAATTTGCATGGATTTGACACGCGTGGCACTTTCGAGCGTACTCGATCGCGTCGTTGATCATTGTTGGCCAGAAGTATCCCATCCTCCTGATATGGTCATAGAGCTTGGGACCAGGTTGATGCGCTCCGCATTCACCACCGTGCGCTTCCCGAAGGACCTCATCTGCCTCCTTACTTGAAAAATGTCGGAGTAGAAGGCCGTCGTACCCGCGACAATATAACGTCTGGGTCTCTGTGTCATAGAAAAATCTCGGGGCTCTCCGTCGGATAGATTCTCTCTCCTTCGTGTCCTCTGGCAGAATACCATGCAGGACGTAGTCAATAATAAGAAAGCGCCAATCTCGGGGCTCCAATTTGGTCTGGGTGGTGTGTACTTCTTTGGTAACCACCCCCTTGTCTCCTTGTACCTCATTATATATTAGCACGAATAATTGATGAGTCCTGACTGTAACTAGCTGCTCAGTCTCGGGAGGTTGTGCCAATGATACCGCCAACACCGCCAATGCGTCCGTGTAAGAGTTCTGAAGTCGCGGGATATACTCAATAAAGAACTGTTCAAACAAGTCTGCCATCTCAATGGCTGCTTAGTGATAGGGAACAAGATCTAGATTTCTGACTTCGTAGTCACCACGGATCTGTTTGACTATCAGCTGCGAATCGTCGTATGCTTCGAGATACTCGACCCCCCAGCTCTTTGGCGAAATTAAGCCCAATAAGTAGCGTGCTGTATTCAGCCACGTTATTGGGGCATAGTTTGATTAGTGAATAGGCTCGGGGCATGACATGTTTTCCCAGGGAAACTAAGACAACTCCGACTCTAGCGGAGATTTTAGAACATCCGAGGGCACTTGCCACATTAGTAGCTCGAGAAGCTCCATCAAAATACAACCGCCATATTCATTAGTGCGATGTAGTGTTGATCTCGTGAGCTTCATCTGGCAGGTGATCGTATAGCTCGGCTGCGTCCGTCACTGGGTTCGCAACCAAAAGGTCGCAAATTGCTTGTCCCTTGACCGACTTCTGTTGTTTGAAGTGCAAGTCGTACTGAGACAAGAGCAAGGCCCATTTTGCTAATCGCCAGCTCATGGAACCTAGTTGTGTCATGAATATCCAGATAGGTTTTACATTGGAAATGACATAAATCGTCTGTCCGACCAAGTAGTGCCGTATTTTCTGAATCGCGAACACTAATGCTAGGCACTGCTTCTCGATCATCGGATAACGAGACTAAGCACTGACTAATGTTCAGCTTAGGTAGTATACTGCCTGTTCGTGACCACTGTCATCGTCTTGCGGGAGTAAAGCGCTTAACGAATGGTCTGTTGCCTTAGTGTAGATCAGAAACGATTTACCCGACTGCGGTGCGACAAGAACAAGAGGCTTTGCGAGATACGCTTTGATCTCTTCAAAGGCTATTTGACAAGCGTCGTCCCAAATAAATGACACGCCCTTTTTGTTCAGTTTGGAGAATAGCTGGCACTTTCCCGATAGATTCGAGATGAATCTCTGAATATACGCTAATCGCCCTTGTAACCCTCTGAGCTCTCTCAGATTTCTCGGAGGTTGTAAGTCTTGAATTGCCTTCACTTTATCAGGGTCGACGTGGATGCCCTTATTGGTGATGACGAAGCCAAGGAACTTGCCGCTGGACATCCCGAGGAAGGATTTGGCAGGGTTCATTTTCAGTTGATGAGCCCGCATGAGCTTGAACATCGTTCTTAGGTCTTTAATGTGACCACCCTTGTCGCTGCTCTTCACGACCAAGTCATCGACATAGCATTCGACAATTTTCCAGAGATGATCCTAGAAAATCTTAGTCATTGCCCGTTGGTATGTAGCACCGACGTTCTTCAGGCCGAACGGCATCACCGTATAGCAGAATATGCCCAAGGGCGTTCTGAATGCTGTGTGCTTGGCGTCATCCAAGTGCATCTTGATTTGATTGTATCCCGAAAAGCCATCCATGAAGGACATTCTCTCAAATCCACACGTATTGTCAATAATGACATCGGTGATCGAGAGAGGAAAATCATCTTTGGGGCAAGCGGCGTTCAGGTCTCTATAGTCAACGCAGATCCTGATCGTCTCATTCTTCTTTGGTACCGGGACAATATTTGCCACCCAGTCCGGATGCTGCACTTCTGTGATGAAGCCTGACTCAATGAGTTTCTTTACTTCTGACACAATTGCCTCCATGATTTGCGGACGAAACCGTCTCTGCTGCTGCTTAATAGGTTTGGCATCTGGCTTGATTTTAAGGCAATGGGTTGCCACATTCAGGTCGAGTCCCGGCATATCTTCATAGTTCTAGGTGAACACGTTGATATACTCCCTAACAAGAGCGATTAATTCTTCCTTTTCTTCTGGAGGAAGACTACCGCTCATGAAAATTGGCTTTGGGTTGGCTTCGTCGCCCATATTGACTTGGACTACCACATCCTCGGTGGGTGGTTCTCTTTGCTCAAATCGGTCCCCATACTGTTCGTTGAGGTGATGAATCCACGGGTCTTCCCATGTTGGCATCTCCTCATCACCCTCCATGGTGGTATGGTCGGCGATCGCCATATTGACCATCAGAGCTTTGAAGGCTTCGCCTAGGCTGACGTCAGAATCCCAAGTGGATGAATCAGACGAGCGTCCATCTTCTTTGTCAGATAAGTGGTCATCGATTAACCAGGCGCATTCATCTTCTGAGGAGGACTCGTATCTCAATCCTCTTCTGTATGCATAATAATTGTCCGGCTTCCCTTTTGGGACATATGCCGCTTTGGGTGGGACTTGAGGACATCGTCCGAAGCAAAGACCTCCTCCCTATGCCAGATCGTACCCCCACTTTTTCATGATATCCAGCGTTTCTGGGCTATATTTGAATGTGTTGAGTACAGGTGCGTTGTCATCAACGTCTTCTCCTAGGAAGTGATTTGGCGTCAGAACCGCATCTCCCTTTTTGTAGATCAAATTTTTTTCACTACTTGATCTTCCTGGGATGAGGAGTGTCGTCCCAAAGGAGTCTTGAAATTGCTTTTGCGTTATACACGACGACCATGTTGGCAGGTGCAAGTCAGGATCATTGTACAATCTTGTCATTACATCAATCAAAGACAAAGGGTACTCTAAATCATCATTTATTGATTTGTCAGCAAGTTGCCAATTACAATCTTAATCTGACGATTCTTCGTCGTCAAGATTGATTACAAGGGGCACAATGTCGTTCAAAACAAACCCGCCATTATAATCAAGCCCAGCCTCGGTATCAGCTTCCCCACCGTTGTCCGTTGTTCGCGCGGAAAAAAGTTGCTGACTTCCATTGAATCTGCAATTGAACTCATTACAAATTTATTGAGATTTTCAACGCCTACATCCGTGCCTTGGGCCGATGATTCAGTATCGGACTCGTTGCCGTAGAGGAGAGAATCAGTAAAATAATTCTCCATCCCCTTGAACGGCTGCTTGTCCACGACCACCGTCTTGACTTCATTATTTGTGTCTACATATTTTAGACACTGATGAAGAGTAGAGGGAACTATAATATTATTGTGGATCCAAGGTCGACCCATAAATAAGTTATAGGAAGTCTCATCATCGATCACATAACATGTGAACTCGGACTTCAAATCTCCCATCTGGCACTTTACTCAGATTTTACCAAGCGGTCGAGACCCGCTGGTGTTAAATCTGTAGATCACTGTGCTGGTTGATGCCAGCTTACTAGCAGGAGTTATGAGGTTGTACATGAGGCGCAAGGGCATGATGCTCACAGCGAAACTCAGATTAACATGGATCCGGTTAACTTCACTGGAGCTGATGTACCCAGTAAAATACAGCGACCTATCATGCTTAGAATTCCTCGTCTACATGTCCTCCTTGGTAAAGGTGATGCAGGGGAGGTGCTTGGCAGCCAGGTTGCAGTGTTGTGCCGATGACTCCGGTTCTTCAGGAGATGGCTTGATCTGAATAAGGAATACTTCAGAGTCAGAAAGGTCTCTTGTAGGGCTTTCCGGGTCTCCTTTGACAGTCGTAGAAGCTCGTAGAGAGTGATTCTTGCTAGTATGTTGGCCAGTTGAGCCATCACATTGAAGCGATATGGGGAGCTAGAGTTTTCCAGTTTTTATCTCCTCCAATTGGGCGATTGAACCGAGGCTGCTTCGGGAGTTGAACTTCCTATGGTTGCTTCTCCTTTGACTTAGTAGTAGCTTCTTGGCAGGTGCTTACTGTTGTGCCTTTTCGGCGTGAGTGAGGGGAATTATTTGTACCCCAGTTCTGACAGCGTCTTAGCGTTTGGATCGGGAACTTCTGGGTACTTGTACTTATACTCGTGCCCGCTCCTGGTGGTGTGGGCTTCAGGTTCCTCCTCGGATAGCTGGAGTGTCGCCATCTGCTCGTCAGCTCCCTCCAAGACTGTGGAAGTAGCATGGCATAATTTTCCTTTCCCCCTCGACTTTTTCCTAGATGAAGAGGAGGCTTCCCATTGATCATCTTCAAGTAGGTCTGGGTGGACCCACAAAACGTCGCTATTTGGGGTTGTATATGGTACGAGTCCTTTTTGGCGTTGTTTGTGCGGATTATCATTCACCGTCTTCATCGCCACCTTCACTACAAGCTCGGATTCGAACCACGTCAAATGTACCGACCCAAAGCTGATAGACACCGCATTCACTCCGACCTTCTTTTCCTTGGACGGCTTCATTGTGATGACTCCCACGTCAATTAAAGCTAGGATTTTATCCTTGAGGCCGAAGCATGATTTGGTAGGGTGGTGAACCGCCCTGTGGTAAGCGTAGTACCTCAGGTCGTTTGTCCTCTTCGCTTCCTCCTGATTTTGGATCGGAGGGAGCTTGATCTTGTTATTCTCCACAAGATACTTGAAGAGACCGGGAATCTCGTCATCCCTGAAAGAATAGGACTTTAGGAATCTCAGCTCTGTGGCCCTCTGCTTATGCATCCCTGGTTGCCACTGCGACTGCCCTTGCTGTGGCGTCTGCTGTTGCTGCTACTGCTGGGGTTGCAGTTGGAACGTCTGGTTGGCGACCGCCATTCAAGCCTGCTCCTTCCCTTTGCCGCGCGGGACAAAGTTGCGTTTTGGGGCATCCACTGCTGGCTGGCCTCTTTTCGCCTTTTTCCTCTTGAGGAACCATTCAGCCTGCTCCCCGCGCGCTTTCAGGTCCTTCCATGTGGTGGAGGGTGCTGTTACCATTGCCTCGACAAATCCAGTGATAATTTATTATGGCAGGTCTGGAGAATAAACTCCTCCGTAATTGGATCCCGACAATTCATCACCTCGTTCCGGAATCGTTTGACGAAGGTATCCACTGATTCTCCGTCTTTTTGCTTCTCATAGAGCAACGTCCCGATGGATATCTCAATGTTGTTGTTGAAGAAGTTGGAGAGAAACATGGACTCTATGTCATCCCAGCTGGTAACGCTGCCCGGTTTGAGACGGCGGTACCAATCGAAGGCAGCTCCTTGAAGGGTGCTAACAAATAACCGAACCATCAAGGGCTAATTTCTAGAAATCACCCCTAAGTGAGACTTGAAGTAAATCAAGTGCTGAGTGGGAGACCCCTTTCCGTTGAACGGCATGAAGTTGATCAAGCTGAACATTGACGGATACGGGATCGACTCCCACTCCCTAGGGTATGGACACAGTATTCTCATTTTCTTAATTTCTTGAGCAGAGATCAATGTGTTGATCTTACTCTCGAGATCTTTGATTTTCTCATTCTCTGGGATGGCATTGCCACTGGCATTCTCCTGGCTACCCCCAGCGTTTCGCTCTTCAAGGGGCTGTCCAGCACCGTGCTCTTCTTCCCCGTCCGTGTCGTTGTCAACTTGATTGACATTGTTGCGACGACTGGTTTCACGTTGACGGTTCGTCAGTGCCTAGATTTGCTTGTCATGGATTTCTCGTATCTACTGCATGACCATCTCCATTTCAAAATTAAAGTTCTCTTTTTGCTTAGCCATCGCCTCCTCAAGCATCTTGGCTACTTGCTTCGTACTGATCATTAGGGCTTCTTGGGGTTGTCCCTCGCTGGAAACCGTGTTGTCAGAAGCCATTGCGGAGCCAACATCTAACACTTCATCATCTGATGGCAGTCCCTTCAAGATTTTGTCATAATTGGAATGTCGGATCATCTCGGTGCACAACCGAGTAAGCCGGTCAGATGATCAGGGACCGGTACGATTCGACGCCCCGCTACTTGTCATGTTGTTTGTGACTCTGGGCAGTTCGTTACTTTGAGTCGTTGATCTTCTTCCACAAACCTTGTTCTGGACTTCAGCATTCCGCCACCAAGTCTATTGAAGACAGAAACCCTATCTGGAGTTGCTTTGATGTAGCTACACTCTGATAGCACTGCCTTGATTAGCTTGGAACAGGGGCAATGCGTAGGTTTCTCGGGAGAACTCCTCTTTTGGGATATTCTCGTACCCCCGACACGATAGTACAGCTCATCGGCATGAGTGCTAGAGCAACCTATCGCGTGTTAGCACGACCTCTCGGGTATAACATCGTCGTCGTTGGACAAAAACATCTCCTTCTGAGGACAGACTGCTTCATCAAAGCTGCTAAGAGTGACTCGCCTTGACGTTCACCTGCGTGGGCGTGAAGTCTTGGCGGACTCTTGGACTTTGATTCTTAGTCTGGTTGGTGAAGCTGCAGGAATCTCCCTGTCCTTGTTGAGGTGGGTGTGATCTTCTACATTAAGAGTGACCCGTGATTTCCTCAACGGACCCAAGCGTTCCTTAATGGTTAGCTTGTTAGCCACAGTAGGAATTAGCTTCACCAAAGATCTGGATGTAGACGCTGGAGGCAACCTCGGCACCGAGACAACTTGGATTGGGGCGCTGGTGGATTTTGACTTCGATGTCCGGGCAGTTGGCATTAAGGTGCCTTCAGCTCTTGGTTTGGGCACCGGGGCAGGATTTGAATTTTCAGCGGACTTAGGCTTGGATGCCGTGTTCGCCGGGGTTGGAGCACCGACAGACTTGGGTCTCCAGGCCGAGCGGCTCATTGGTGGTTTCTTGGCCACCTCTTCCTTCTTTAGTTTGCGGGCTTGTTGCACCAAAGCCTGAGCCTGCACGAGGAGTGTGCGGCGCTTCCGGATATGCTCCTGAGGCGTGGAACAGTTCTGTTTGAGCCAGACCCATTCGGTTGTCGACGGTTTGGAGGGGCATCAATCACTCGAGGCTAGAGCCTCTACATCAGTCTAGATCTTAGATCCGCCTTGTAGTGGATCCCATCCGTGGATTGCATGGCCTTGGCGAACCTGTGGGCCATGCTCTGTCGTCGCCTTTGTTGTGCTCGCTTGGAGAGCGGGGGCACGCCATCGGCGGTCATCTCAGACGCTGGGGGAGCTTGGGCTGCGGGCGCCGAGGAAATTTTACAGCTACTGGCGGCAGCGGGGTTGGATTCATCATCCTGGGACTCTGTCTCTGAGGCCCAACGGATTGTCCTTGTAGCGGAGATCTTTTTGGAGCGATGGGGAGAAGCGGATTTGGAGGAGGAGGAGGAGAGATGCTCCTCAAACTTGTGCTGGTCAAATTCGAACTCGACCTCTTCTTCCACCGGGATCGAGATCCGAGGCTGCGACACTACGATCTCAGATTTGAGACCGTTGGCTCCCACTGTGGTCGCCAGCTTGTTTGCGGGGAAAGTTGATGGATTGATTTTCATTGCTGAGCACATTACATCTTTATGGGATTACAAATGAATTCAAAAAAAAGATCACCTTTTTATAAGGCTTACAATGAAAAGATCAATAAAAATTACAACTTCCTCCTTTAGACAAACGCGGGGTCTCTATTTTCCGGGACCCTCGCTTGCGTGGGATCTTTGCCTGTGCCGGGGACTATTTTTTCCGTCCATGGACTGCCGTGTGATCAAATCTAGACAATAGATCTACAGATTTAGAGGATTGTTTCACGAAGGAAACAACCGCCGACCGGGATCAAACTCACAAAGGACAAGATCACCGTGTGGGTGAAATCAACTAAGCGAAGTCACACACGAACGCTGAGATTAAGACGTAGCTTAATCTGGAGGGTGGATCTAGTAAACCTTACTTGGGTTCGCCTCGATTCTTCCGCTCTCTGTGTAGATCAGAGTTGAGATGAGTTCTTTAAGACTTTAGATCTGATTTTCCTCTTGGCAAAGACTCAGGTCTGTGTGAAAGCTCCTTGAGGAAATTTCTAAGCTCCAAAGCTCTCAGAGTCAAAAAATTCAACCCCCCAAAATGACAACACCTGCCTATTTATAGTCTCAAGGGGGGAATGAATGGCTCGGCCTTGTGGCTGAGCTACCTCGGCCACAATGCCGAGCCACCTCGGCCTTGTTGGACGAGGAGCCTCGACCACCAAGGTCGAGGAACCTTGGCCTTGTGGCTGAGGAACCTCGGCCACAAGGCCGAGCTACCTCAGCCTTGTTGGCTGAGGAACCTTGGCAACAAGGCCGAGTTTCCTCAGCCAACAAGGCTGAGTCTCCTCGGCCTTGGTCGGGTTGCCTCGGTCAAGGCTGAGTTGGCTCGGTCTTTTTGGCCGTGTTCACTCGTCCGCCAAGTTGTTTTGTGGCTCTGGCTACTTTTTTGGTCTTCCGGTTTAGGTTTGTCCAGTTTACTGACTTCGGCGCTTGATCTATTCAAATTCGTCGGCTCTGGAATCCAATTATTTGTCTTCGTCGACGCTCAAGTCCGGTTTATGTCATTCTTGCGACGCCGCAGCCTTATCATTGGGCTTGTGCCTTAACGATCTATCGTTGTATCGTCTGATGGGTCGTCGATCGTCGACTTCCTGTCACGAGTTGATTTCGGGGTCTTATAAGCAATTTTTAATGCCTACACACGGGTGGTTTTAAGGGAACCAAACAGCCCCTAACCCGACCTCCTCGTGTTTGTTTGCCAAAAAAAAATGAAAAGGTGAAAGCCACGTTCTTCAAAAATTTGAGATGTTTGTTTGGCTGAAAGTTTCATTACAAATAAAAAACCTTCCACGGTAGAGTTAATACATGTTTAACTAACAAAAAAAAAAAAAGATTTAATACATGTTTAACTTTTCCTTAGAAAGGTCGAAGTCATGCTGTTGGAAATATAAGAATCACTCATAATTAAAATATTTTATTATGTACAAAAGAAATTGAAAGTTGATTCTAAATAAATAATAAATGATATCAACTTTATTTTTCTAGTTTCAACAGCAAACTTGTCTTTATAAACAAAGAAGTTTTTTTCACTTTCACTTTTCATGTTTCAATTACCGCGCCCCGCACCCAAACCTACCCCCCACCACCGCCCCAAAAAAAAAACCAAAAAAAAAAAAAAGATCTCCAAGAAGAAGAAGGAAAGAGAAAAGAAAAAAATTTGTATGGAACATGTAGCGGGAAAGTTTTATTGTCGTTTCGTAGAAATAAAGGAAAATTTTGCAACGTTAATGAAGAGGCTTGACAAAGATCCTTGCAAAAGAAATATAAAAGTAGATTCAACATTTTTGATAATCTGATCGTTCGACTACCATCTTGGTATCTCTGTCAATGTATTCAAACTTTGAAATTACAACACAGCTTGAGGATTTTTCTCTTTGAATAATGCTTAGTAGCTGACCATAATATCACGTACAAAAGTAGAAATGAAATCAATCTCAAACTTTTTCGATAAATAGATTTAATATCAAATAACTATAAGGGAAATAGATTTAGTACATCTCGACATCTCTATGCCCAAACTTGAACCGGCATCAGGATCAATTATAAAAGCTTCCTTTTCCCTTTTTAGCACATTGAGAAATACTTATACCTGTCCTCTTAAAAGTACCTATGGAAAACTATTAACTTCAATTTGTTGCGCGTATCTTTATGTATCTAGTAATCATTGTAATTATTGTGTCATAGTGATACTTTGATGAATATGATTTCTATGTAAGCACATCATTTTTTCTTCCCGTGAAAGACTAGAAAGGCTGTCTCGTTCATTCCCTCCACTCACAAACAACTCATCAATACCACGCACTATCTCCTCCCCCTTCACAAAACAACACGCAGAAGCACAAAACCAAAGTAGCCGCCCTACAAAAAAAAAAAATAAACAATTCCCAAGCTCATCCTGACTTTGAATGCCAGCTCAGGGCTCCCCAGCTTCTGAATGCAGGACACCCCCAATACTCCCATATCCCCATTAATTTGCGCAACAACAAAAAAAAGGACACTCAAACTTCCACATTAGTCCACACTGCCTTAGCATCGAGTCTTTTGTCCTGTCCGTTGGGCGCTTTAAAGGAGTCGGTGAGATTTCTTTATTATCTTTTATATATTTCTTTGTGATTCCCAGCAGCGCGTCGCGCATGTCTTTTTCCCAATCAGGACCCCACTTTCTTCCATGCTTAAATCTTCAAGGACTTTTTTAAACTTTGGCCGTGGAAGGTAGGCATTCAAATATCTTTTCCAATAAAATTATTTTCATTAAATTTGTACGAATTATCTTGGATAATTTTTTAAAAAATAATTTATGAAGTACGCAAATGCTATTTATATTAGACAAAAATAATACATTAAATGTTAGTAAATAATGTAATTAAGAAAGTAAACTTTTATTTGTTAAAAGTAAAAAATAATCAGCTTATTCTTAAAGTGTTAGTGAACTCTCAACTTTCCTCTAAATTATCAATTTGCCTATTTCCCTTATAAACTATGTGTATGTGTCCAATATGGTTATTTTGTGAGGTCAAAGGCCAATGCTTATCATATCAACGATGTGACAATATTTTTATATTTCTTCAAGGGTAATTATTAGTGTGCCTTTTCTCCCAACCGAAAAACTTCTCAAGTTCATCCGAACTTTTTTACCCTTAACCCTTTTTTGAAATTGAAACATTAGTTTTTAAATTTCAAAAAAAAAAAAAAACAAGAAATGAAAAAAAAACACTATAACTACATCGAACTATTAAATATTTGGCCATGGGCTAAGAAAAC
Source organism: Asparagus racemosus (assembly GCA_037177215.1). Taxonomy (NCBI): domain Eukaryota; kingdom Viridiplantae; phylum Streptophyta; class Magnoliopsida; order Asparagales; family Asparagaceae; genus Asparagus; species Asparagus racemosus. The sequence goes on along the minus strand of JBAKGM010000365.1, from coordinate 25,073,957 downwards.
AACAACATTACGCACACATACATAGTTTAAAGGGGAAAATAAGTAAATTTGTATTTTAGTGGGAAAGTTAAAAATTCACCAATACTTTAAAGGGACTTTGATCATTTTGTCTCTGTCAAGACAATGATAAACAAGATAGCATACAAATGATTATGATCAGAGAAGAGTAAATGCATCTTGTTACTACTAGCCCTCATTTTACTTTAAAAAGACACTTGATCTTTAGCAATGAATCCGATAGAAGAAAGAAATGCAAAATTTTCAATTAATTAATATGTAATAAATGATTACAATTTATATTGCTAAAAGAAGGATATATTGCAATTCCTTTATGATATAATTACTTAAGTATAATTGTCTGACATTACCAAATAATCTATAATTAAGAAAGTTTTATTTGATTATCAAACTAAAGTTAGAGAGTATGCAAGAAAAAAAAGTTTAGGGAGTATGCAATATTAAAAGTTTATGAATTTAAACGCGTGTTTTCCCCCTATGGCCCGTGTCAATCTCTCAAGTATTTCTTATCTAATATAGTCCTAAATTGAGAATTGAATCTTTAAACTTTAGCCACCGGACCCACCCCTCTATCTATATAACCCTTCAAAAGTCCCACACTTTTTCTTCACTCAAAGCTTCTTTGCTTAACTCATTCAATACCAAAATATGTCTCTCTTTTTCTCCTACTTCTTCTCCTTCCTTCTTCTTCTTCTCTCATCTGTCACTGCTTGTGATAGGTGCTTGCATCAATCCACAGCTGCATACTTCTCGGCTTCCTCCTCTGCTTCAGGCACTAATCCAACTCAATCAACTTCTACTTAATACCCTTCACCA
>JBAKGM010000365.1:24995657-25015882 GCA_037177215.1 Asparagus racemosus | reverse complement strand
CTATTTATTGGCTTGGGAGCATTAAGTGGGTGAGTTAGTAGGCTTTAACTCCCCTTAAATAGATGAGTTAGTGGTCACTAACTCTCCATTAAATGGGTGAGTTAGTGGTCATTAACCTCTTCATTAAAAGTAGCTTCTGAAGACAGTAATGGGTGAGGTTCACCAACAACGGCTGTGGGCGAGGTTTGCTAATAATGGCCATGGACAAGTTTCGTCAATAATGGCCACGGGCGAGGTTCGCCAACAATGACCATGAGCGAAGTTCACCAGAATGGGTGACACGGCCCACGTGGGCTACTGGACGAATCTCGCTGGTACTTGGGTGAGCTTCGCTACATCTTTGGTGAGCTTCGCTATGGCTTCGGCTTCGACAAACTTCACTACCGCTTCGGCAAACTTCACTATGTGTCCTATATGGACTATTTGGGTGAAGCTCTCTAGAAGCTTCACTTTGACTTGTTCTTGAGATCGAGTTTCATTATGACTTGGGCGAGCTTCGCTATGGTTTGGGCGAGCTCTGCTGATAAGTTCAGATTTAACTCTGAATCTGACTTGAACTCATTTATTGACTCCGCTTATTTGAGGATACTTGTTGACTCGGCCCTGAGTCCTTCTTGAGGATTGACTCAGACTCAGGTCCTCTTTGGCTCAGATGCACTCATGTTCGCATGTGATCTAAGAGAACTTCGCTGTAGCCTACCATACGCTGATGCTTGAGCCCATCTGAAGTGTTTAGCCTATGAGTGTTTACTTCTTAGACTCCGGTTCAGCATTGGTCCTATAGAACATATTTTACCTGTCTATACTGGCCAACGATGATTGCAGGAAGCAGTGGCCTACGCCAAGAGATATCATGCATGTCAATTTCACACCGACTTCCTAAGTCAACGACCGGAAGAATTACATCCAATTGTCGCATCATGACCATTCGAGACATAGAGTATAGATATTATTAGGCCAATTTGCCTGCCATCTACTAAAGGCCATCAATTCATCCTTGCCATCACTAACAATTTCTCCAAGTGGGATGAAGCCATCCCGCTCAAAGAAATCAAAACTTCTAACGTGGTTAAATTCTTGAAACACCACATGATCTATCGATTTGGTGTCCCTCGAAGGATTGTCCATGACAACAGTCTGACCTGAAATAGTGTTTAGACTCCAACTTATCTTTTAGTTACACATCCTCGGATATATTGCATCTGTGACGTGCAATAAAAGTAACAAATGTCTTTCCTAAAGTTTTGTAAAGCTTAGGTAACCACCCAGATCTATCGCTCCTAGGTTGACATAGTTCCAGCTTTCCTGATCATAGAGGTTATCATACAAAGGTGAATTCCATGTTCTACTTAGTAGTTATCTCAATTGAATCTTACTTAATAATAATAACTAGGATCCTCATCAAAGAGATATATCTAAATCTCGCGTTAAGAGCATCCCGAAAGCTCTATGCATTCAGATTATCCTCATAATCCTTGATAAGATTGTCTCTTTTTGCAATCCACCTAATGAATCACTTCAATGATATTTTTGCTTCTAAATCATGTACTGACAGGCTTCAAATCTCTGAGTCCGAGTTGAACCATGTTTATATTTGGATATTACCACCTCAGTTCTCACCAAAATCTCATGTTCTCCAGAGAAAATGGATCTTCAAACAAAAAGTATCTCAAACTACTCAGTTCCACACCAACATCGAAATAATTATTTTTTATGCCTTAAGAGAAAAATTAATACACTCAAATTACGGATACATTAAGATTATTAGCATTTACGTGGAATCGTGTTGTTCCCTAAAGAACATTCCGTCTCATCAAACATTTTATACCTATAATAAAATTATATCCTAAGCAAAGGGAAGAAGGCCTAGGGCCCCAACCACGGTGTTCAAAGGTATATCTTTTAAAATAGTTATAAAAGTTTTTTAAATGGAATATTAGATTTCTTATAGATAGACTAGATTGAGTAGTTAAATCATAATGTCATCTCTATCTAAAATCATCCACTTGAAATTATTTGTTTTTAAATTTCAATATGCATCCGAACATGTAGCATGAAAAATATAAACAAATAATTTCATTATTTTTATTTAATTATCCTATTTTATCTTGTCAATTTTATTAGGGTTTTTCATTTCTCATGAAATTGGTATACTCCCTAGGTGCTCCCACTAGTACAGCTACCCATTAAAATCTCTAAAATTCTATTAGGATTTTGTAATTAAATTTTTTAGCGTATTAAAAATAATTTTTCTAAACTTTCAACGTTAAAATTAAAACTGAAAAAACAACTCTATTATGAAATCTATGTGCTTCTCATCAAAATTTTCCAAATTTTCAAAAGAAAAATGATTAAAAACAAATTTCTAAAATTTTCCCATAAATTTTCAGGTGTTTTTATTGTTTTAAACAACTTTGTGATTTAAAAATAGATTTTTGGAAATTATCTTTTTTTAAGGAAAAAAGTCTATTTACTTTTCTTCCTTTATGGTTTCTAAACCCTAGGTGTTGGTTCATGGTGGCGGCAGTGCCCAGCATTGTCACTGTCGAGAACTCAAACCTTTTTTTAACAAAAAAGACCATTGCCAACCACCATGCCCTACGGTCGTAGGACACTTGCCTTAGGCACCTACCACCGAGGCTTGCTCCCTCGACCGCTACCGCTGTTAGCGCCCTAGCGCTAGCGGCCTGTGGGTTGATCAAGATTTCTTTAAGAAAAGCATCACCACCAACACCCATGCCCCTGACGCTCATGGTAGGGGATCTAGGTTTTTGCAAAAAATATAATTTTCAAATAACAAAACAAAGGTTTTAAAAATCTAAAAAATTAAAAATATTTTGTAATATCGAAAAGATTTAATAAATTTCTAATTTATTAAAATTACCCACTAGTTCAAAAAAATTAAATTTTTACTAAATATCTAAATCTCGGATGTCAAAAATTAGATTTTTACACCAAAAATTTAAATGTTTTAATTAAAAACAAATTTTTAGTTAAAAAAATATAATTTCTATTCCAGAGAACAAGATCACCATCAAGAACTTCAGATCTAATCTTAACAAATATAATATGCAATCAGATCTAAACCTTAAAGAATATCAAAGATGCGAGCAATCCTAATCTCACTCTAATACCAATGTAAACCATGCATAAAAAATAAGAATACTTGAATCTCTTGTTTAAAGATTGCCTATCCCGAATCTTTTGAAAGGACCCCCTACACGTCTAATTTTGATCTTCAAACGGAAGGCGTCCACGCTGATATGGCGAGAAGCCCTACCATATCACTTGGCGTCTAACGCATAAATCACAGAATTCATAAAGAAGAAGGAGATGACATTAGTGCATATCTCTCTATCTCTCTAATCTCTACGCAAGTGCGTGGGTGTGCACACACATATATACATACACATACTGATGTGTGTGTGTATACATACATACATACACACACACACACACACATACATGTGTGTGTAGATTGTATGTGTGTGTGTGCATGTAGATATAGATACATACATACACACACATGTGTACATGTGTGTGTGTATATACATACATACATACATACATACATACACACACACACATACACAGAGAAATACGAGGGTAAAACCCTAACCCTTTAGGATTAGGAACCGGTTTATTAAAGAACCGATTTGAGCCCACTTAAGATCCACCCACTCAATTGGGTGGACCCACTAATTACTACAATCCAATTTGGTTATTCTTTTACATACCATAGGAAGTCCTAGACACTTGATAGGAAGTTTTCCTTCTGTATAACCCAATTCACCAAGGATAGGAAGCTTGATCTCCTCAGAAACCCCTCCAAAAAATATTGACCACTTGCTAGTATTGGCATTTCTTCGATCCACTAAATTAGCAGGATGCAAATTATATAACATATGTGCAAGCAATATTAATAAAACTGTTAACACTATATTGTGAAATCATCATTAATATTATATTAATGGAATCACTAATATTGTATCGTGCAATCAGAATATTATATCAGAGCAATCATCAACTTCAAAATCTACATTGTCATAGTCACCTGGCTATACATGATTGTTTTTCCTATTAAGGGACCATATCAAGGACATTCTATAGGAACCTTTTTTTTATTTTGTCATATTAAACCCTCAAATCTTTGTTGAGCGTATATTAGACCTCCAAATCTGCATATTTCTCAATTAGATTCTCAAATCTTTTGTGTTGTTTCAAAAACGCCTCTTGCTTAGGTTTTTGTTGTTTCACTATCATTGTTAGTTCTTTCTTTTTTTTTCTTTTCTTTTTCAATCTTTCTTCTTTTTTTATTCTTAAATTGGTATTATGGAATGGTAATAACAGAAAAAGGAAGGCACGTGACCAGCTCGTTGTTCGATCCTAAGCTGCAAATAATTAGATTAAAACTAAATTATAATTGTAGTAATAGGATTAGAGGATACAGGATGTAGTAATACAATATTAGACAAAAATTCAAACATGAGTAAAAGAATGGACACTAAACGTAATAGGATTAGTGGATACAGGATGTAGTAATACAATGTACAAGGACAAAAATTTAAGTACTAATTTTAAATGTCTTATATGTTCTTGGTTATCTTTACTATGTACAAGGACATCATCAATATATACGCTTACAAATTTCTTATATTTTCCAAAGATGTTATCCATCTTCCTTTGGAATATGCTTGGTGCATTTTTAATCCTAAATGTCCCAAAGGACAGGTAAAAGCTGTCCATATGACACTATCTTCATGCATCCTTATTTACCAAAAGCCTGACTTACAGTCAAATTTACTAAAAATATTATGGCTTTGGTTTGCATTTATTATTTCAGTCTTATCTGGTATGTCATATCCATCTTCTATAGTATTGTCATTTAATCTTCTATAATCTATAACCATTCTAGATTTTCCTCTTACTTGTTCACTGTATTTATTTACTATGAATGCTGGACTCCGATGTGGGCTCTTGCTTCTTCGGATCACTTTTAATTTCAACAGATCATTCATATGCATTTCAAATTCCATCATATTTTCGTTTGCAGCTTCAATTTTCTTCTTCTTCCTTCTTAAATTTCTAGACTTGTTGCTGGAGATAAGCATTCTCCAACTCCATCTCATTTACTATAGCAACCAACTTGTGATTTGGGACTGTTGGCTCCAGGCTTTTGTCAGCCATTATTTCTTTAGGTAATGCCTTCTTGACAAGATTCTCTTCAGCAAAATATGCTGACAAGGCAAGGAGGGCCAAAGTCATCTGGGATTTATTACGAGTATTCCAGGCATAATCTATCAGGATCTGTTGTTCGGAGTTTAATTTTTCTTTAGTCTTTAAAGATGTTTGGGGATTGACAGATTTGAGTTTAATATTCCCAAAGGTGAAGGTTTGGGTATTGTGAATGTTGGCTTGTTGAAGAGCCAGGAATTGCTCTGTCATAGCCTGATGTAATTCTAGGGTAATTTGGGGTTTATTTGATGTGAATGTTTCTAAGTCATCTTTAATCAGGGCTTTTGAATACGATGGTGCTTTTTCCATCTTTAAAGGTTAGGTAATATTAATGGAATCAACCAAGATAGAAATGAATCCCAAGTGGGATTTATTCAAAGTTAATTTGTCTCAAAGAGACTTAATAGTCCTGCTGCCTGGGAATTAATAAGGCCTTTAATATAACCGTCGCCTTTAATTCTCGCAAAATAGAGTAAATAGAGACATTTTTCTATCTTTTCTGGTCAAATGACCTTAATGGTTAGCATCAAATAAATCCATCGCTTTAGTGCTTGCAAAACAAAGTAGCTTTGGTCGAATGACCTTAATGATTAGTATTGCTTCTTTATAGAAGTCTTTGTAACTTTTGGGAAGTTACTACCCATCAATGAATTTGATAGGTCTTTATCGGAGCCATTTGCTCTCGGACTAGCCAGATAAAGAGGTATCTGGTCCCCTTCTATTTTTATTATATTTCCTGTAATCATCTGCTTCATTCTGTTCATCAGACCATTCAGCTATATTCACTTTATGAGTTATAAATGGTACTATTACCGGGGCGTATATTTCTAATCCATAAGAACACCTAAAGATTTTGTTAGTGCGGTATTGTATTTCCCTGAAAAACTTATCATTTAGAATTCCTTTGACATTTCTTGGTAAGATTTGGAATTTTAATATTCCTGCTTCAGGTACTTCTATATCCTGGTACCTTATTATCCTATTTTTAGAGGGTTGTTCATTGTTTAATGGATCATACTTTACATACTTATTATTATGTCTCCATACATCTTTGTGCCATATATCAGTACAATACACAAATGTTTTTAATTCCCCTTTCATTTGTTCTATTCCCATTATGTTTGTGGATTCTCTATCTTCTTCTGTTATCCATAATTGAATATTGTAATCTTCGTTTGTTTGTGATTTATATATTTTCGGGTTATTACTTGCGTTTCACTTACAAACTCAACTTTGTAATGTTTAACCCTTCCGAACCCATCATTACTTATTGTATTAATATTACATTCTACTAGCTTGTACACATAATAATTCATTATCCTAAGAGCCTTGACAAAATGTCTGTGGCGTAATTATCCTTTCCTTTTATGTGTTCAATTTGAACTTTATAATTACTATTAATCAATCTATCACTAAATTGTAACCATCTCCTTTGGTTTATCTTTTTGGTGTGTTTATGGTGATAGAACTTTACTATTGCTTCACAATATATTCTTAATGTAATTTCCTTTTTATTAATAATAAAAAGCCTAAATTATCTAGGCCGTAAAGTATAGCTAATATTTCTTGCTCAATACTACTTGTAATATTTTTCTCTCTAAATTGTCCTGCAGCATATCTACATATTTTTTCTTCAGCTTTAGGAGCATAGTTATGGGGTTTACATTTTAATATAGCTCCCCATCCATTTTCACAACCATCTGTTTCAACTATTATATAATCTGTATCAAAGGGTAATTTTAATTTTGGTAGCTATTTTACCATTTGTTTGATTTTTTTTCTATTTGATTATAATCTTCTACTTTGAACTGATTTAGTCCTGTTGTTCCTAATTTGCTGTATAATGGACCCATTGTTTTTCCAATGTCTTTTAGAAATGGTCTAGCATAATTTACTAAAAAATTGAGCTTTCTTAGTACTTATAATGATTCCATGTTTCTCGATTTTCCTCTTACTATGAGTAGAATAGAATTTATAATAGGACTCAACCTATTCTTAAATTGGTTTTACAAGATGATTATTACAGAAACAGGAATTAATATATTAACACTACCATAGATACCCTTTGTAGGAGAAGTGGTAGAAGTTAGGACGACAGAAACATTAACCAAATAAGATGAATGCACCTGCAAGGATACAAATACAAGATGTCAGTGCAACAATATTTGCTTAAAGGGGATGATGTTGGAAGCATACCCCAAGAATATATTGTCTTATAAAAATATCTACAATATAATAGAAACAAGAAATGTAGAAATAGATGATGTTATAACCAAATTAGAACAGAGTGGAATATTTGGTGAAGAACCGCAAGCCCATTGGAAGAAGAAGAGCTAAAAAGATTAAAAGAATATGTAGCCCAAAAAGATAAAGATAAACAGGAAAGATGGGGAGCGTGGAAAAGATTCCCTCACATTTTACACGCTTAGGAGGAAGAAATTTTATCCATAGTATACTCTGATGCTATGGGTGAACAAATCCATCACCAGCAATTTTTCAGAAAAATAGCCTGCCAGAGCCAATTACTTAGAGGTATCACATTCATCTGTGAAACCTATGAAGATGATGAAGCCTCTTGCAAGGGCTTCAATTACCTAAGCTGTCAACATGAAATACTGGATTGACACAAATTTGAATGGAGAAAAATATGCCTTATAAAAACTTATTAATCTAGGCATGGTGAGAAGATTAATTGTCACCAAAAAATCTCAATTAAGGTAGCTCACTGTGTTGGAAAAACTCAGATTAACACTAGCAGCCCTATATGAAGAAAATAATAAGGCAGCCTATGAGATAGAGTTTCAGAGCATCCCTCCATCCTATTATCCCAATCATGTTGATGATGTTCGAAGCTTTCTAACTATTAGAGAAGTTGCCTATGGAGGAGACTGCTATGTGTGCATTCCTCAAAATCATATGATTTCAGAAGACTCAGTTGATATACTTGATCAAATTAATGTGTATAAGGCAATGGTGTTCAGGAAGCCATACATCATTCAGCCAGGAATGTAATTGATTACTGAAGAAAAGAACACAAAGATTTATGGTCCTTGGAGGTTCGAAAATATGTTCATTCAGACTTCATTCTCTCAACAAGCCACTAATTTCCCTACAGAAGCGGTTTATTTCTCAAAATTAAAAGCCTACCAATTAACCAGGCTTGAAGGAGACATATTAACTGGACCATACATAGCAGACGGCTCTGAAGAAGGATCAGTCCAAAGGTCTGCTCATATCAGCGATACAATCGATGACAAAGGGATTCCAAATTTTGCCAACGCGATGGAGACTTAGAGAAGGAGACTTCAGATTAATCTAGAAGACCTTACTATGTAAGCGTCTACATTAAAAAGGGAGGATTACATCCCATTAATCCAGATACTCCCCTGGAAACTTTTGTAAATAGTGATGATATGATAAGTATTGTAATATAAATATATGTAATAGTGGGAGAATGTCCCCACAAAAACGTTTTGTAAAACTATAATAATACAGGTAAATGCTCCACAAAAGAAGATTCGACCGCCAGTATAAATGCTCCACTAAAAGAAGAGTTGACTGCCAGCAAAAGAAGATTCTTTGGCGAGTACAAATGCTCCACTAAGGAAAAGAGAAATTCTCTGGCGAATACACTTTATCGCCAGTAATTTCCCATGCTTATAAAAGAAGAGAAATTCTCAGACAGAAGAAGCAGGAGTTAGAGAGTGAGCAGGAGAGAACTTGTAAGTGTGATATAAGAGTGATATAATAGCGTGTTTATAGGAACTGAAAGGGAGTTCCAGTAATCCAGAGTCTGTAAAATTAAGAAGGTATAATATTTCCTAGTTCTTTTTTATTAAAGCTATGATTAGCTAATTATTGTCTTTTTGTTCTTGGGTAGGACATCCTGAGTAATGTAATGATGTTGTCCTCGAATTTATCTTGTCTGTTTTTTTGATATCTTACCTATATGTTAGAGAAAAGTTTGAGGCCAACCCTATAATATAATGGTGGTATGTCTAGAATAAGCAAGGCCAACCCTATAGTATGGGTCTACTCTGGTAATCTTGTAATCTTTTTTAGGTATTCTAATCGAAGGGGAAAAAGTACCGCGTAGGCAAGAGGGCCATTAGGGAAAAAGTACCAACAACTGTAGGAATACCTAAGAAAAATTTTAGATTATGAACTCAGACACAAAATCATGCAGAAGGGGCGTAGTAGTTTATCCATAGACATATGATTATTTTGCGGAAGGGATGTAGTAAAACTATATCTAATTTATGGAGGGAACCCATAGTAGATTTAAACCCATTGGAGTTATCATAAAAACCATTAGATATTTTCTAGGATACAGAATTTTGGACACGAAGGCTTTACCTAAGAACAGAAAAGAATAATTTAAAATAAATACAGATTGATTATTATCAAGATTAAGAGAGTTAGAAGAAATGACCAGTAAAATCCAGAGAGACTTAATAGATATATTAGCAGCAGTGACTAATATTAGAGAAATAAATGAAAACCCCGTACAAGAATTAATCAGACTAGAACAATTAGAGAATAAAGCAAATGAAATAAGAATACAACTAATGAATAATGGGGCAGAAATTGCTAACGTATTAACTGAATTATGCCACAGAAGGGCTTGAATTCTATTCCAATAATTCATTTTAAATAATGAACGAAGAAAGAAAAATACAAACATTAGGAAAAGAAGTAAGGAGATTGAGTACTATAACGGATTATATTACTCAAAGTGAAATAGAAGTTGGAAGAGTTAATAGAGATATAGCTGATAAGCTATTCAAACTTAAAGCAAAAATAAGAGAAATACAAATAGACATAGAAAATGAAAGAGAAAATATAGAATCAATGATAAGATGGGAAAGAATGAGAAAAGAAGATAACAGCCAAAATAATTGGGTAAAATTAGCAAAGAGAAATGGCAGGGAAGGTAGTGATAATAAAAAGCTCCTTCATACCCAAATCTTCCCTCCTTAATTTTTTAACTCATCCACATTCAAAGTTATTTTCTTTCCTTTAAACCCAGCAGCTATCCATTTATTTTTAAATTCGCCAATTTCAAAAGTTCTACTATGATTTTTCACCTATAAATTTAAAGTTTTATGCACATTTATTTTTAAACTCACACACTTCCAAAATTACTCTTGGACCCGAAATACAAAGTTGTTATGTTTTGTCTTTTCACATCCATCGTTGTATTGGAATTGTAGATGAATTTTTTGCTTATACACCAAAGTCTAAATCCCATTTATTTTTAAATGCTTTAACTTCCCCCTCCCCCAAGGGATTTTTTTTGCTGATAAAACTAAAATTTACACCAATTTACTTTTAAACCCACTTGCTTTTAAAATCACTCCAAAATTCAAAATACTCCATTGAATTAAGCTTAGACCACTTTATATTTTAGCAATCTGATGTATAATATAAGTTGCTATATTTTATTATTATTGGCTCTGTTTTTGTTCTAAACAATTAGATAAAATATATTTTTACACCAAATGTGTAAATTGTTATTAGTTTTGTTCCTTTCCACACTAATGCTGCGGCATTGCGAATTGTAGATGAGTTTGCAACTTGTAAACCCAAAATATTACTCCTATTTAATTTTAAACTTATTCATTTCTAAAATTACTCTTAGACACTAAATACTCGATCAAATTAACTTTAAATGCACTTTGAATTTACAGTTTGATACACGGTGTAAGTTGTTATATTTTATTACAACTTGTTATATGCATATCTTGTTCTAAGTGGTAAAAAAATACAATATAACGTTTAATGAAATTCTTAAAATCATTATTATTTTGGTTTTTTGCAATAATGTCGCGAAATTTTGCTCGTTAACTCCTATTACAAACCAATACGATTAGGCCACCCTGAACCTTACAAACCCACTCGCAATGGGCCAAAAGAAACAATCCATGACGGCCCTCTTCTACACGCAATACTGTGCAACCCACTCGGAATGGACCCAAATCAAAGAATCCATGACGGCCCATCTCCAACTCAATATACCAGCCCTTCAAATGCTACGAACGCTGCTGTTGAAGCGAGCAAAACGCAAGGCAATAGTATAGTCTCATCCAGAGCTGGAAGGCGGCGGGCAAATGACCGCAACGGCATAGAGGATACTACTACTAAAGATAAATTGGAGAATCTCAACTTATTTTTTAAGTACTTATAAATGATAAATAAATAAATAAATAATTTCATCAAACTTGGCTTTAGACCATTATGAGGATGAACATACTTACAAGCTAAAATAAGTTATTCTCCAAACATGCGAAAAGTCCTTTGCTTTTATGCCAATAAAATCTTCTCCAAGTTTTGGACTTGTTTGGTTGGTTACAAAACTAAGGAAAACTACACATAGAAAACTGACATTGAAGGAAACCCATCAAAATTTGCTATTTTCCTTCAATTTCCGATATTGGGATGGGGAAATAATAAAGTTAATTTTCAGTTAAAAGAGCATGCCAGAACACCCGAATCCCCAAAAAAAAAATTCAGTCTCAAAACACTAAAATCGGGGGAAGACATGATTTATCTGAATAGAGTGAAAGTGCACACCTACTTTTGGGTTTCCGTCTCATCTCCATAATTTCTAATTCTTTTCAAAATAGTCCTTAGCATGTGTTATATTGGTAATAGTCCCTAATATCTACATCAAATGTTCATATGTGAACATTTTGCAAATTACTACCTCAAATCTTTAAATATTTTTTCAAAGTAGTCCTTCACATCTTTAAATGTCTTGAAATTTCTCCCTTAAATGTTCACATTTTGAAATTAGTCCCTCAAATCTTTAAATATTTTATAAATTACAACCTCAATCTTCAAACATTTTTGTAAATTAGTCTCTCAAATCTTTAGACATTTTTATGTGATGGTATGTATGTTGAACCCTCGGTTTTTGTTGCCAACAATTTTGTCTGATATGGGTGGTAAACACACCATGGTGACCACAACCACGGTTTCTTCTTCTTTTTACATTTGAACCAAATACTAGAAAATGAGGGAATCTATTCACACATCAATTACTTTCTTCTTTTTTCAAGTTGAACCAAACTAAGAAAAGTGGTGGAAATTACTTTTATCCCGTGTTTTTTGGTGAAACAAGAACAAGAAACACTTTCCATAGAAGTGAAGGAAACACAAAAAAGTGAAGGAAAAAGCAGACCCTTATAAGAAAGCTAAAGGTCTCACATCACTTTTAATGTTTATATGAAAGCTAAAGGTATCACATCACTATTCACGAAAGCACAAAGAACTTACTACATATTTATCAAGTGGTCAAAGTGGTTTATGACCACTTTTGTCATGTTTGACGAATTGACTTATTTTACTTGTTGATGTCAGATATCAAATAAGGAAATTTAGTTTGAATTATGGAGAGTTTTAGGGTTCCTTAGTCGTCTTTAATGCTTGATTATTGAGCAGATGATTCGATCCTGCACACAAACAATATGTAAGAAGATCAGAGTTGAGTTCTCCAGGGGTTCCTCTGATGATCAAGTTAGTATCGATCTTAATTGGAGGAGAAAATATGATTGTTGTGTGTTATGTTGTAAAAGATTATGTACCTCCGTGCAGTAGGCAGTGCAGCTATTTATAGCAGACCTATGAGAGTTTGTGTAACTTCGACCGAGTCCAAGCATTCAGTTTATTCGGTTGATACTTTATAGGTGTCGGCTGCGGGTGGCATGAGTCACATTTGTGATTAATGCGATGATGACAGGGACAGTAAGGTGCTGACGAGGTCCGATGAGTCATTAAGACTTTCGGGTGCGGATGTAATGATGACTCTGATCATGCATTTAATGTGATGGTGATCGGATGTCGGCGAGGGGTTCGAGTATGACCGTCTTTCTTCTCGGCATTGCGAGAGGGTCGATAAAAGATGCTTTTTGATTCGGCCATTTTGGATTGAGAGCTTTTCGACTCGGTCTTACAAAATAAAAATGCGTGGAGTTGGCCTTAACAAAGAGGAACGAGTGAGGACGCCTCTTGACTAGGCCCTTCTTAGAAAGGGTCGAGTGATGACGTTATTGGACTCGTCCTTTATAGGGCCGAGTTAATTTGGTGCATAATTAACTCGGGACACACATCAACTCCTGGAGTGAGATTAACACTTAGTCATTTCTGTGATATAACATTACTTATAAGCCACCAAAAAATTAAAGCTAGGATATCTTTTGGCAAACATGTCGAGCACTTATCAAACATATTCTTAGCTTATTTTTTAGTGGCTTATAAGCCACAATGCTTGACCGTGTAAAAGACCAATACCTTTCTTCACTTTGACTTGTCATCCACTTGATTTATAATCCAGTTATGGATCTATTTGTGAATTATTAGCCAAGAGGATTATATCCAAGAGTTGCCAAACATGTTTTTATTCTTTTGGCTCTTGAGGGAAATTAACGGTGGTAAGTTTTTTAATCTGTTCTTTTGTGCAACTAACGAAATTAAAATTTTACATATTTGACCATTATTTGAAGTTTACTAATTTACTATTATCTATTGAGAGACCCATAAGTACTTGAAAAAGAGTTTATTCTTCTAATTAACATCAAATCCAAATGAATGGCATGTGAAATAGGCTCCATGCACTTCCTCCGAATACAGAAAAAGGGGCAATTTCCTCTCAAATGTTTACATCTTACATTTTCATACGCATCCATGATTATATTATGTGCAACCAAATTGACACTACTTCTGCAGCCCATGACCATTTTACTCAAACTTCTCAAGTTGCTTGAACTGTAGCAACTTTAAACACAAGCAAAAATGAGTTACCAGCCGCAGATTCTCACTTCATCACGAAGAAAGCAAACCAACCTCTGTAAGTCACCTCACCGACTTCTTCATCCCCGGACCAACATCTCACCGTTAATTTTGTTACAACAACATCCCAACAGTTAAAAAAGTAAACCTCGCATAAACAATAAAACTTTTATTTGTATTTTCAAACAATAGTTTTCTCCTCGGGTTTCGGGTCTCCATCCCCGCAAGGTCAAGATTCACCAGAATAACAAGATACAAGACACAGGGACCTTCTAACAATTTCATGATATGAGAGACTAATGTAAGAAATATGAAAATTTTCGTGTGCTGTTTGGCAAGGAGTTAAGTGAGAGGTTAAGAAAACTTAAGTCTTTTTTAACTCGCCAAACACAAAAAATCTATACAAGTGTTAATATGAGTTAACCCTTTATAGTTTGCCAAACACAAAAAATATAGAAGAATTAAGCTAACCCTTCTAGATGGATTAAATAGATTAACCCCTCAAATTGAGAGGTTTACTATTACTGTTATTTAGAAGAATTAAGAGTTAACTCATCTCTTTATAAAGCAAATAATCAACATCTCCATTATTCCCAAACTCTAAAAACTATCACAAAAGTGAAAATAAAACTTATTTAACGGTTAATAATTTAGTCATTCGAGTTATCGGATAGTCTTAACTACATTAATCCTTCTTCTTAATCCCTCTTTCTTAACCATTTGCCAATCGAGGCCCATGGGCTAATATCCCAAAAAAGGGCTGCTCCATTAATATACTCAATCACAACCGTTAAAAAACTGTTAATTTTGTTACAACGTCTCAACTGTTAAAATACTACCCTCACATAAAGAAAGTTTTACTTTATTTCATTTTTTATCAAAACAATAGCTTTCTCCTTGGCAGCGGGTTTCGGATCTTCTTACCAACAATATCCAGATCCGCTAAATCCCGAATCATCTCCACCACAAGATCCTTAAACACCAGCCGCTCGATGTTCAGCACCGCATCCGACATCTCCGCTGACGTGTTACCCCACCCGTGGTCCCCACGCGCCATGTCACTCCTTATCGCCCCGCACGCCGCCGCGTTGATGTCCTCCGCATCCGCCTTCACGTCCTCCGCCGCCTTCACCTCCGCCCACACGTCCTTGATCAGCTGCGCCCCTTCAGACAGCGGACGGCGGCGCGAGAACGACTCCCATGGTGACACGTGTCTCTTACGGACCAGAATCTCAACCACGGCGTCGAAGAGGAGGCGGCGGTGGAGCGCTGACCCAGTCAATGAGTCCGTTGCGCTGTGACGCTTCTCGAGGAAGTGGAACACGTCGGAGGATGACGTGGCAGGATAACGGTCATAAGCTTGCAGAACGTTGGCCACGTAAGCGAAATCCGCGTACTCGGATTCGGGCACGAAATCCGGTCTAGACCCGGTAACCCAATCTTCACCCCACTCCGCCAACGGATCTGATTAACATTAAAAAAAACAAGAGATTAGATACCACAGGATACAAAGAGGCGTAGTTTAGCAGTAGGAAAAGGGCTGAACTAACGTGCGCCCGTACCCTTGAACTCGATGGACCGCTTCCTGACCGGAGACGGCGAGCTCTCTTCGTTAAGATGGGAAGAGTCAAGGACCGAGACTGGGCTCGGTTGCTGGTCAGTCGCGGTAAGTTGCTCCGGGGAGGTAAATGCTGCTATGCTGTGGAGCAGCTTATCGCATCTCTCTAACAAACTCCGACCCGCTCTATACTCCATCCTCGTCCTCTGAAAAATTGAATAAATATTCAGAAAATAGCAATTTTAGGTTCTTTCCGGCAAAAACAAAAAAAAAAAAAAAGTGCGAAAAACTCTACCTCGAGATCAAATGAGCTAATGCTGCTCTCAGAAATCGTAGTAGCGGTATCGTCCTCCGCCGGTGAGCACACCCTCTCTTTTACTGATCCCCGATTTCTCGGCAATCGGGAGGTGACCAGATCCGGCGCTGTTCTCCTCGGACTTGACCTAGGCGAGGAATTAACATGAGAACTTCTCCCGTTTAAATGATTGTTCAACGGTTTCCTTGTCGGATTCGGATCTGGTGAGGATCTCGGACTCCGGCTTCGTACAGGATTCCTTCTTCCGTTGGCTGATCTCGAAGGCTCACTCTCCGATCTTCTTACTGGTCTCGGAATCGGCTTCATTACGACGATCGGGCGATCGTTTTGCTGATTTGAGGCTTTAGAGTTTGAATGGAGAAGCCCTTTGAGCTGTAAAGCTTCGAGGATTTGCTTTAACGTCTCTAGATCTTTCGCTGGTTCGTCGATCCCTCGCATTCTTAGCCTCTTCTCGATCTCGCCGTACAGAGATCGAGATCCGGCCCGGTTTGGCTCAGGGAAGAAGTCCTGAGCGTTGTAGTAGCTCCTTCGTTGAATGGCGACGGATTGCGATTGTTTTGCTGGAGGCGGCGTTTGTTTTGATTCCGATCTGAAATCAGCGGATCGGAACTTGTAAAATCCGTCGCCGGAGAAGTCTTGAGGCGGAGGAGGCTTTTGGAAGAAGCTCCCTTCGACGAATCGCTGCAGATCTCTCGAGACTCGCGATTCAGACGCAGATCGCCGGAGCTCAGCCTTCTTGATCGGTTCGCCGCCGGCGTTGGAGTCAGGGAGAGCTTCGAGGCCCATGAGCCTTGCGACGACGCTCGGAGACCGGCGATTCTTGTCGGAATCGGCATCAGCGGGATCCGACTGGTTCGATGAGTAGATCGCCGGAGTTGTACGGATATCCCGAGGACGGAGGCGGCTGTCGAGGGAGAGCCTCGGAGCTTCTCGAAGCTTCCATGAGTTCTTCATCCCCTCTTTGAAATCGAACACTGGAAGAGGAATGGTGGACTTCGCCGGAGGCGTCTCCGACAAGTTCTCCGGCGAGGATGGGAACATGTCTGATGCCTCTCTCGCAGAAAGATCGGATCTTTCCGATGGGGAGGTCGATCCAGTGGCCTGAAATCATCAATCATGGGTGAGAAACAACCAAAATGTAGGCTTTTTTTTTTAAGTTAAAAAAGGTGGAGTGATTACAGGAAATGAGGGGATTCGTTTTGGGCCGTAGATTCTTTTTCCAGAGATAAGCTGATGGCGATCGAAGATCTGAAAGAATCCAGCCATGCATCCCATTTGCCTCTCGAGATGCTTCTCGAGGTTCTGCTCGTCGGAGACCGGTCGGAGGACGCCGGGTGTCATTTTCCGGCGAATTTCTCAGGTGAGATCTAATCTAAAGCCCTAATTTTTATTTTTATTTCCTTTTTTCCCCCTCTCGGTGTAATAGGATTTCAGAACGACTCCCGCTATTGGAGATTTTAAAGATGGAGGGGCTTACGAATTGACGGATCTAGCCCTGTAAGTTAGAGTGAATGACGGATGAGGACCAAAATTTTGGGGTTGGGGGGTGGGGTTCGGGATTGGGGTTTTAGCGTTTTGTATCTCGCGGGCTTTTGTGTATACGTGTCAGTACCACGCGTCCTACGGGAGGTTGATCTTCTAAATTATCAAATTGTCCTCTGGCTAGATAACTAACAAGGAAAAGTATACGTTAAAGTGCTCTAATCCTAGCTTTATATGTGAGTACATGAAAATGCGATTCAACTATCTATATACAACTAAATCTCAATTTTTATGCCTATACTGGATTACATCCACACTAGGGAGTCGGTGGGAATCGGGAGTAAGGAGGTGTGTTGGAGAGAAATTTGGAGCAAGGAGTTTTGCCCGAGTCTAAATTATATCTACTTTATAGGCAAGTAGATTTTGTAATGACTTGTAAGTAAATGTGCAACATGTATTTTCGATGAAACCCAAATCTGTACCGGATCAAAGTACAAATGTATTTCACTTAAACTCTAGTATATACCAACAACGCTTTAGAAAACAAGATTTAATGATACGCATTAAACCATGAGCTATGATGATACTTGCTATAAACTATCTTAAACAACAAGGGAAAAAAAAAACTATATGTAATATTGTATGATTTATTTAAATATAATTACCACCGTGCCTCTTGTACATTGTACTTATTCTTGTTTTCCACTCAAAAGAGTCACAAGTTTAAATTAGGTAATAAATAGTTTTGATTGTAAATGTTAGTTCTCCTATATGCATTAGAGAGAATCAGCCAAATCTATCCACAATTAACAAGGGTGCGAAGGAAAGATGGAATTTTGCCAAATTGTCATCTTAATTGAGGAAAAGATGGAAGTAAAAGAGCAAAGATGTGAGAACAAATGGGTAATAGTGCTCAGAGGAAACAATGACACATAAGGCGGAGTGTTGCATGATCTATTATAGATTATGTAACATGTATGAAACGCAAACTTATCATGGAGGCGGACCTTAACAAATTGACATTTAGCTGCG
Source organism: Asparagus racemosus (assembly GCA_037177215.1). Taxonomy (NCBI): domain Eukaryota; kingdom Viridiplantae; phylum Streptophyta; class Magnoliopsida; order Asparagales; family Asparagaceae; genus Asparagus; species Asparagus racemosus. The sequence continues at coordinate 24,997,469 of JBAKGM010000365.1, read as the reverse complement.
GAAGCTATATGCAGATCCTATAGCTAGCCTCAATTCTCTCCATCCATACACATGTTGGAAAAATATTTAGAGAAAAGTTTGAGTTTCTATTTTATTTGTTTTAATTAATATTATTAGAAGCTCTGGACTCTCACCCGAGTACAAAGACCGGCCATCTTCCGGGAGCTTTTACCGCTAGGGGGAGAGGATCGACTGCGTCAGGGTGATAGGCGGATCCTCTATTTTCTAGGGCAGTGATATCACGACTGCACCCGATCAGGCCTGAAAGTTTTATTTTTTTAATTTCATATTTATATTGATTATTTACACTTTTAATACTTTGATACAAAATATCCAACAGTCTAGAAAATAGAGAGGTTCTAATTACCTTTCTAATCTTATGATTGTAAAAGATTTTTTTTAATTATATTTCTTGCCTCCTTATGGGGAATAATTTGTTTCCGCAACTCACACTATAATATGTTATTCTTATACGATAACTTGTTAGTTTGTGTAGTTAAACTCTTTAATCTTAATTTTTTGTTCAGTAGCCAATCTTGATCGACTAGGATTGATGGAATATATCCTTTACATATGTTTCAAAGCAATATGTATGTCATTAGAATATGTTATATTCATATCTGTTTCTGAACTTTATCATATAATTTGATAAATTTGCTGACATACCTCTATTAAATGTGCATATTCATTACGCAAGATATTTGCTTTTTGAATTATGCATTAGCATGTTTTTATCATTAATCTTTTATTTTCTCCCCTTCCAAATGTGTTACATTAACCTCATTTATAACTTTGTGCTTGATATAAGTTGGTTGTTACCAACATATAAATGCTCATTAATATATTTTGCTTTATTCCTTCTATGTATCTTAATATCTTAAGCCTTTCATATGAGCTTACGCACAACGATCATGTGCATATACACAGCTAGCAATCACTAGGTTTCATTCTTTTAGACATTGCCATGTATAGAATGTATGAGGTGTAATTTCTAAATGATTTTTTTGCCGAAGTGGTTTTTATTTTATTTTATTTTTTTATTATAACAGCTATATAGAGACTTTACGTAGAAAAACGCCTCTTGCGATGTCCATATTATGATGAGAACATTCAAAGGCTTCTTGATGCTCTTGCTCACACTCTTATAGATCCATATATTCATATTATTTTTTTCTATTGCTTGCTTTCACATGTTAAATTAGCTCGCGTGAAGATTCTCAGGGGATCTAGTCTTTATGCAAGGTCCTCAAGTAGTGTTTTGATGCACATGTTTTGGGTACAATTAGTCCGTTACATAAGAAGCCAATAAAGTTTCTTTATGTGACAATTAATTTATTAACATTTTCTCCTTGGCAGCTATGTCCCAAGTTAGTTTAGCGTGCAACACGATTATTGCCATATTAATTGTTTGTTTTAATTGTACTAGTGCATCAGTGCATGTCGGTAAGAACATATAGCCGACATAGAGGACCACGACCAAATTCCACTTAATATGCCTAATCAAAAGTGAGGCATATCAATCTCTAAACAAAGCAAATCAAGAGTTATGTCTTCAATTTCTTTTAGAGGTTTCTTCATTTATACAGTGGATTAGAATTATATTCTGAAGATTATCAAAATATGAACACGTGCCTCTCTTCTAGAGAATTTTAAGGCAAAATATTAACTCTCAAGAAAATGATGTTTGTTCATTTGAAAGTTCCTATATGTGATTGCAAGAATTGATACATCCAATCATGTTACATGTATTGTAGCACTATTAAATTAAGGCATGTATGCTTCATAAACTGGTTATTCAAAATTATCAAAATT
>JBAKGM010000365.1:24960904-24971436 GCA_037177215.1 Asparagus racemosus | reverse complement strand
AGAGAGAGATAGAGAGAGAGAGAGAGAGAGAGAGAGAGAGAGAGAGAGAGAGAGATGGTATAATGGCAGGACAGAGAAGGATAAATTAGGAATTTAGGGTGAAATACATATACATAAAAGATATTCTTGGACATGAGAGACTGGGCCATAATTTTCATGTTTTTAGGGGTTAAAGCACATGAGAAATAATATATTGGGCAAGGCCACCTTGGATTTTCATTTTTGAGGCCTTGACACAATTTTTCCTTAAAAACATTGAGATAAATAAATGTTCACAAATGTTCAAATATGCTTGGACTTACAGCTCAATAATGGCTGAGTTTTTTGTGTTAATTAAGCCCAAATGGCTTGGCCAAGTCCATCTTTTTATTAGCTCTTTTCAACCCTATTAAGTCGGTAACAGAGGCTATGAATCGATGAGTTTTTGTACGATGCTCTATTTGCTCTGAAATTCTATTTCATGGGTTAAAGTTAAAGGTGAAGACATGAAGTTACATTTGATGATAATGTAACCAGTTCAACACAGGTTAGAGTTTCATTGGATGATCGTGTCGTCGCATTTTTTTATTTGTGTGATTTTGTTCATCTGTGAAATGGCTGACACGTTCTCTCCATTAGCCATTTGCTATGAGCTCGAGTTGGTCTTAACTAGATGTCATCAAGGTAGAGATTTGTTAAGAACGGTGTCATATCATTCATTTAACTGTGAGTTTGGTTGGTAAAAGACATGAGATGATATTTAATTTCACATTGGAAAGAAAGTAAAATGGATAGCGGTTAAATTTTTTGACTATTATCTCAGAAAGAATTAATCGGCTGAGTTAATTTTCATAAGTAAATTGAATTTGGATCCTCTCCACTATCAAAAATGTAGCGGAGAGACAACTATCTTATTAATATGCGTTGATTGATCTAGTGGGAGGTTATTATTCATTTTAAATGTAGCACTCATAATATTCCACATGAATAAACTCATTCTTAATTTGTATTCGAAGACAAATCATAGACTTCTACTAAATATATTAATGATATTAATAAGATAGTAGTCTCTCTACTACATTTTCATAGTAAAAAAGATTCGCATCTAAGTAGATTACCCTAGTCCAAATCTGTTAGCAGCCTTACATGCAAGCACTTACAATATTCAAGAGACTGATTTAGAGTGTGTTTGCTAGATTGTAACTGTAGTTGCAATGTAACTAACATTTGCATACAACTGAGATGTTGCAATTGTTTGGTTAGGTTTTTAAATTTTACAACTTGCAGTTGCAACTGTTTGGTACTCCTCATGACTGCTTGTATGCAACTTGTTTCTTACTTTTAATAAATTGAGAATAATTATTAGTTAATTTTATATTTTTTAGATATGTTTTGTAAATATAACTATTTTCTAAAATATATATTTTTAAATATATCTTTTTCTAAAAATAACATTAGTTAAAAATAATAAAGTTTATAGAAAATATATTTTCCTCAAAATATTTTTAGAGAGAATAACAATTTTTAAAAAATAGTACCTTTGAAATATTTTTTTCAAAAAATAGCATTTGAAAAAATAGTATTTTTGTAAAAGATTTATTTTACCAAAAATATATATTTTATGAAAAATATCAACAAGCACTATTCTCTGAAAATTAAATTTCTTGAAAGTAATATTTTTGAAAATTTATATTTTTGGAATTGAAAATTTCAAATTTAGTTAAAGATAGTTTTTATTAAATTATTTTAGATTTTTTATGAAGCTCTTCGACATTTTGAAATTTTAAATATTGATATTGAAAATTTATTTTTTTAATTAATTTGGGTTAGTTGCAACTAGATTACAATTGTGACTTATGCTCAAAATTGTGTATGTCAGAAGCTACAACTAAAGGGGTATTTTTTTGAAAATGCAATTCCCACTACAACATCAAATTGCAAAGAAACAAATACTTGCAACTAAGTAAAAATAATCAAGTTGTATGCAACTGCAGTTACAATTCCTCTTTTTACAACCTTTGTTATTATTATTTTTGGGCCATAACTTCTAGCAGGTCCCCAGGCAGACTTGATTATTTATTTATAGGAAAAGGAAAAGATTTTGGGTTGGGGGGGGGGGGGGATTAAGGTCGAAACCCCATACAAGAAAGATATTCTGGAAAATAAAGGTGGGAACTCGATGGACTATCAATTACAATGTGATATGGCTTTCTTCCTTATATTTGGGAACACACGCTTAAGCATATGTGGTACCACTGGGACATCGGATCGGACTAGACGATTCGTTTTTATTTGCGTGTATTAGTGGAGAATACATATTCTATCAGAATGCGACATAGTGCAGAATAATTTGAACCTTAGAAGGGGCATGAAGGGCGTGGGGGATTAAGGTCGAAACCCCATACAAGAAAGATACTCTGGAAAATAAAGGTGGGAACTCGATGGACTATCAATTCTGGTGTGATATGGCTTTCTTCCTTATATTTGGGAACACACGCTTAAGCATATGTGGTATCACCGGGAGATCGGACTAGACGATTCGTTTTTATTTGCGTGTATTAGTGGATAATAGGTATTCTATCAGAATGCGACATAGTGCAGAATAATTTGAACCTTAGTAAGGGGCATGAAAATTACCATCCTGCCACCCCCACCACTCCTCCGCTTGCGTACTCATTGGTGGGACTCATGATATGTACATTGTTTCTAAATGGAAAATTTATTTTTAGAGACCGAAAAAAGATGTATCATGAATATTTGGCAAAGGGCAGGATGGAGTGAACTCCCAAGTCACTTCTTATTCCATTACTAAAATCAGTTCAAAAAAGGACCAAAAGATATGCGTTAACGTAAGTGAGAGTGGATGAGAGAATTCGTGATCCAATGTTACATCAGATATCTATTCGTACAATACAAAGGACAGAAGACTTTGGGGACAGAAATCATTTCTTTTTACAACTCCTCAGAAGTCAAAGATTGCTTTCTCATCTTACTATCAGTTTTTTTAAAAACTTTTTTATATAAGTTTATATCAGAGGATTAACGAGCATGTTTTATGATGTTTTTCTCTTTATTGCATTTGAAAAGGTAAATATCTGTACTTAAAACTGCTCGTATTGTTCATTAAAGATTTAAATGTGTTGTTTCTTGAATTAGTTTTAGCTTTGTATTTAAGGAGCTGTTTGGCAGCCCTTAGAAATTGAATCATAATTGAATTTAGACCAGTTGTGAGTGTTTTTTTAGCGAAAACTTGAGTCAAATTGATCCAGTTTTTATAGGCCAAATTTTAATTACTAAATTATTTCTGCCTTGAACTACCTCTCTCCTATTTCATTCCAGAGATGATTTAGAATATAATTGAGCCAGGATTGATCCTAGTTTAACAAGCAGCAACTACATATGATTCTATGATCATCAATACTTGGACAAAATTTAGTCAATTGTTCTTTCTAATTCAATTCGAAAGATTACTTAGAAGAAATCAAATAACTTGATTCGTTTCAGTTTTAACCCTCATCTCAACGCAGGCTTAATGCATTATAGGTTTTCCTATTCCACAATTAAGAGTGTGTCTAGTTGGGTGAATTTGAAACACCAAATATTTTTACAACACTATATTGTCCCAACACATGTTGTTGGAACACTCTTGAAATTGAGGGCTATTCCAACACCCCTATTTTTTTTTTATACTTAGTTTCTTGTTGCAACACCAAAACATTTTGATGTTGCAACTACATCTAACCAAACAAGACTTTTAGAGTTTTGATATAGTTGGAACAACATGAGCTTCTAACTACACCAAAACAAACATACCCTTATATATCCTCATTTGTTTTTTTTTTGAAGCGTATACACTTTGAAGTTCTAAAATTAACTTTTTAGTACCATTATTTTTTGAGAAAGACAACAAGGCGAGGAGCCTTGTTCATTCATTAACTATAATATATACATAACAGCCGAGAAACACACCAGACATAGTATTTGTTAGCACACCCAACATAGACAAAATAGACAAAGTATAGAACACAAAACAACCGAGAACCATATTGTTTCAGAGAAAGAAAGAAACTCCAAATCCTATGAGCTTGCTGGCTGCTGGTGATGCTGCTGACCAAAGTTGTCACCGACTTGGTCTTGGGCTGACCAAAGTTGTCACCGATTTTTTAGTACCATATTTCATGCAAAAATAAGACAATTTCATGTCCATGTGATGTAGATTGATATCTACATGCCAATTTTTAAACTTTTAAACTCTTAATGTTTATTTAAGTAGTATGAAATCTACCGAATTATATTTTAAATCTACCCCAATTCAATTTTGAAATATAATTGAAATACGTCTAATCGTAAATGCGAATAACATTAAAGATAAACAAGTTCTAAAGTTAATATATGAGTGTCACACTGGAACATTTGATAGATGTTCTCACGTTTGCATTACAAAATGTACTAACAAAAAGCTTAAAAAACGTACTAACAAAAAGTTCAGGATTTATAAGTGCTACCCAAGACATATGAGGATTTGTTTAGCTCAAAACAGGGTACATATGAGGTATTTAAGTGCTAATTAGCCTCAATCTTGCATCATTTCTGTAAACGATTCCTCGTACAATTGACAAGCAGAGCTAAATTTGCATTTTTCTAGAATTTTGTTTCCTTTTGCATTTTACTAACACACCCTCGTTAATTAAGTAATCGATGTACCTCACAGTCTTTAATTTTCATTCATTCCCCGTGGTTCCCATTTTGAATATTTAATTCTTAAATGCTCATTCAATCAAGTCGGAAGGCATACGTCCCATTCATTCAGAATAGTAAATATTTCTACCAAACGAACCGTATGGATGATAGTCCACAACTAGAGAGGTCACACGTTAGGTTCACATGCCATTTTAATGCGCTATTTTACCATTATTATGCTTGTTTAACAAAGTGTCCTACAGAAAATGTTAGTTTAAATTCTATGTTATTTGGATATTTAGGTATTTGGCTTCACCCCGGTGAGATAAGCACACTTTGGGATTCAACAAAGCTAATATTTTCGATACAAATCTGCATACCCAGCACAGTTATTTCCCAGCGTTGCCTCTGTGATTCTTAGTCAATATATTTTATTTAAGTTGCATTCATTACATTTGATGTAATGTAAGGATTAGGAGAGAATCAAATTATAGTATCAATATTAGGGATTTATTTGGAATAATCATTTTTTTTGGAAGATAAAACCACTAGAAGCCGATATTTTTATGTCGTGTTTTTTCCTCTCTTTCTGTGTTTAATCATAGGCAGATAACACTATTATTTTTTTTCCCCTTTTTTCATCAGCAAATACAACAAAAAGCCTAGTAATTCTGCAATTATCAATTTGAAATAAAACGTTGTTCAAGTATAAAAAAAAAAGAAAGAAAAAAAACCTTTTAGGCCCCACTTTCACAAAGGGAACGTGACTAAGCCCCAAAACCAAGTCCACATGTGACTCAACCTTTAAAGTGGATTTGAAATGCAATTAACCCCAATATAATGTGGCAACTCATCATTGATTTTTAAAAATATTCCTCGTATTACCCCCTAACTACAACTTGTTTTACCACTGGCTCGCCCCTTCGTCAACTTGCCCCTTCATTGGTTTCAAAATTTTCTAGGGAATTTTCTGCAGATTTTGGGAGTTTATTTGCAATTTATAAAACTTTTTAGGGGTTTTTAACAAATTTTTGGGTGTCATTTGCAAGTTTTGAAACTGTTTGGAGTATTTTCTATAATATTTTCAGGGTTTACTTACAATTTATAATTTTTTTGGGGCACGGGGGTTGTGGGGGGCGGGGAGGGGATTGGGCTATTTACAGTTTCTATAATTGTATGGGGGTTTTCTATAATTTTTGGGAGTTATTGACAATTTTTAAAATTTTCTGGCAGATAGCACATTGCTCGTGAAGCTTGAGATCCTCTCTCAACCGGCCGTGTTGCCAGCCCACGGATCTCGCACATTTTCGCAATTTTTCAAGCTTATTTGCAATTTTTAAACTCCCCCCCGGGGGGGTTGTTTGCAATTTTTGTAACTTTTAAGGGGATAAATTTATTATTTAGTTGTTAAACTTATGAGTTAGTTGTTACATTTATTAGTTAGTTGTTAAATTTATAATTTAGCTGTTGTTGATGTCAGATATCAAATAGGAAAATTTGTTGCGGATTATGAAGAGTTTAGGGTTCCTCAATTTTCTTTGATGGTTGATTATTGAACAGGCGATTCAATCCTGTACACAAACAATACGTAAGAGGATCGGAGTTGGGTTCTCCGGGGGTTCCTCTAACGGCCAAGTTAGTATTGATCTTAAGTGGAGGAAAAAAGTACGATTGTAGTGTGTTATATTATAAAAGATTACGTACCTCCATGCAGTAGGTAGTGCACCTATTTATAGTAGATTCAGGAGAGCAATTGTGTAACTTCGGCCGAGTCCAAGCAGTCAGCTTTTTCGGCTGATACTTTATAGGTGTCAGCTGCGGGTGGTATGAGTCACATTCGTGATTAATGTGACCGTGACAGGGGAAGCAAGGTAATGACGAGGTCCGATGAGTCATTAAGACTTTTAGGGTCGATGTAATGATGACTCCGGCCGTGCATTTAATGTGACTGTGACCAGTTGTTGGTGAGGGGTTCGAGAATGACCGTGTTTCTTCTCGACTTTGCGAGAGGGTTGATAAAAGACGCCTTTTGATTCGGCCATTTTTGATTGGGGGCTTTTCGACTCGGTCTTACAAAATGAAGAGGCGTGGAGTCGGCCTTAACATCAAGGTCCGAGTGAGAACGCCATTCGACCCGGCCCTTCTTGGGAAGCTTCGAGTGATGATGTTATTTGACTCGTCCTGCATAAGGCCGAGTCGATTTGGTTCATAGTTAACTCGGGACACGTGTCAACTTCTGGAGTGGGATTAACACTTAGTTATTGCTGTGATACAACAGCTGTTAAACTTATTGGTTAGTTGTTTAATCTTCTAATTTAGATGTTATACTTATTGGTTAATTGTTAAGCTTCTGATTTAGATGTTATTGGTTAGTTGTTAAACTTATGAGGTAGTTGTTAAACTTATTAGTTAGTTGTTAAACTTCTAAGTTAGATATTAACTTAATTATTAGTTGTTAAACTGAGGAGATAGTTATTAAACTTAGAAGTTAAGGTATCCATATCCACACTCAAGGTTTTGAATATAACTCTTTCATATGGTTGAAGTTATTTTAACCTTAGATTAAGAAAATTGAAGTTAATTTTGTACAATTTGGAGGTATAATAAGTTTAACAACTATCTCATAAGTTTACCAGTAACTAATAAGTTTAACAACTAATCAACAAGTTTAAGCCCTTGAAAGTTACATAAATTATAAATAACCTCTGAAAAATTACAAAAATCCCACCAAAAAAATTTAGAAATTGCAAATAACCTAAAAATTATAGAAACCTGCCAAAAAGTTTCAGGAATTGCAAATGAACATCCAAAAAGTTACAGAAATCACCCGAAACATTTTAAAAATTATAAATGACCCCCGGTAAATATTGTAGAAACCTCCCTCACAAAGTTTCAAAAAATTACAAATAATTCTTAAAACTTTTGCAAAAAACCTCCATAAAGAAAAAGAGGGAATGAGTTATTTGGTACTTGGATGTGAAGGTTAACACAAATGAGAGAGAAAATTAGAAGATGTGATAAGCTATTAACTGACGGTAGAAGGAGGATAAATAAAGGAAAAAATGCTATAAAGCCCTAATTTTGTAAAAAGTGGTTTTTCTGAATTTTGAGGGAGAAGCGCACGTTGACTAAATTTTGGGTCATAGTCACATTCCCTTTTGAACATTGGGCGCATTAAAAAAAAAACTATACGACATAATAATTTACCAAAATATCAATTGAAGAATGGAGAAACATAGAAAATTAAAGGTGTGGCATCCATTATCGCTAAACTCCTCATGCATTTGGACTGCTCTAAACTTATGAGCTAGTGCAGGTTCTCATGCTTTACTCGGACTTTAAACCAAACAAAAGAACATGAATGCAATTGTAGCCCCCTAACCCAACCCTTTCTGGTCCTTATTGGACACAGGTGGGTGAGGGTCTAGCATCGGTGTGCCCCTCCCATCAAACTGGCCCAGGACCACTAGTTAGAGGAAGGGACAAATCCTAGAGATAGCCCTTGTTTACAGAAAATCATATAGAAAGAAGGGTAAATGTTTCACTACATAGAAAAGTTGATATTGTATTGATTCTGATTGAAACTTTTTGACTCTTTTACCCTCGGAGAAAGAAATAATGTTTTTTTTGACAAATAGACCCCCTGAGGATACCAGAGACAAAAGAATTTCACTTAGAAGCTATCTGCAAAAGTAAAACTAGAATGATAGGAAAGTCCAAAACAATTGTACAATGCTGGAGAATTGGATAATAAGCGTGGAAGTCTGGTAAGGATCTATCTAATTAGATCTCTGTCAAGCAAAGGAAGACGACCTATTCGCAAAGGGAAACACTTGAAGATCAAATATGAAACAAGCAAAAAACATGATAATCTCACAAAAAGTAAATTAGATGCAAAGACAATAATTTTATATACGATTCAACAACTGACTACATCCATGGGGAGAGAAGAAACTTGATTTTATTACTAGAGATCCATAATGATCCATCTCGCGGTCGATCTCACAATAATATTCACAAATCCAAAGATTTCATATTTGTTTCTTCCATGCACCCTATGTAGTTACTCTTACGGTTACGGAGCCTAACATGATAACCTTCGTAACCCCAGAACTAATCGACAATCTTATTTAGACGCGAGATAAATCAACTAGTTGGTTGACTGGTCCAACACCGCGGAGCATCATCAGTTAATTTGGCTAGATGACTGGCCAAACTCCCAAAGCTCTACAGCCACGCTACCCCTAGCTCTTGTATTTTTTTTGTCTTCTAGGCTGAAATACAAGAATAAATCCCAACATCGTCTGGAGATCTATCCATAATTAACCATTGTATTTATACAATGCTTGATTACAATGATATAATATATATAATAATTGCACCAATATTGTATTCTAACTGCACACAATAGATTGCACCAATAGTATATACTGAGTATACTAATTTAGAATTCATTTTCAAAGTGTCACAGTGTTCTCATCTATATGTTTTTCTACAGTGAGCTTGCTGGGGACACCCTTTGATCATTCAATGAGATGAACTCATCAATTGTCATGTTAAGTGACTCCCACCACGTAAGTCTTCAATTGTGGTCTATGTTTGGTAGCGCGCTAGGCTTTGTGAGATATCCTTGTAAAATCTTAGTCAGCATTAAATGATAAATCCTGTGTGATTGGGCTTTTATAGTTGTTATAAGTTTTCTATGACGTAGATCTAGCTAAGGAAGAAACTTACTTGGTGGCATTTGTTTGGAGAAGTAATCATTTTGTGAGAGAGGTTTAATTACGAGACTGATGTGTATGAGCTGACAGCTTATTTTGCTAAATGAATTACTAAAAGACAGAGTGGTGATGTTCACATCTTTCGATGAGACTAGCAAAGTGGGCCTCACCACATGACTATCTCTTGGTAGCTTATTTTATTAAATGAGTCGCCATTTCATATCTGTTGTTTTCTTAATTAATTAGTATAAATTCTATTTAGTGCCAAATGCCAATTTTTTAAAGGTAGAAAGTAGGTATGAGACCTTATGCAAAAGATACTACGTCAAGAGTAATTATGATATCTAACTAAACCACATAGCTTCTAGTTCCAATTTTTCTGAAATTATTTTTCTTAACGTAACAGGTCCCTCGTGAGTAAATCTTGTGCTCATTCACTGAACAATGTGGACCCATCTAAGTAAAAACTAACCCTCAAATGGAATTTAAGGGTGTGTTTGATTACTCTTCAAAGTGAGGCTAGATTCAAACATGACTTCATCTTAAGAAGAAAACATATTTGAATAAAACTAGGTCAAGATTGACCCGATTTTTCTAAGGCCAAATTTAGTATTTAAATATGTTTTGTTTAAAACAAGGCTATCATTAGCCTTGACCCAATTTTAGAGTGATTGCTAAACACACCCTGAAAGTTCTAGTTTAATTATGAATAAAGCTAACAAAATGTCAAAAAGAGAGTACTTTATTACCATCTTTACTTCTATACATAAATAAAGTATTTGAATTTCTCATGGAAAAATAATCTAAGCAGAGTTGAGCCCCGCATTAATATGAGGGAAAATTCTAATAAAGGTATAGAAAATCAAATTAAGCAAGCCGTAAGAAGATCACGATATGTGTCTCTAGTGGTGTCCAAACGGGCCGGCCCGGCCCGGAAAACCGGGTCCGGGCAGGGCAAAATCAGGGCCCGGACCTGGACCCGGGTAGACAGGGCTGGGCCCGGGGCTGGTACCTTGCTGACCTGATTTTTTTATTTTTTTATTTTTAATTTTTTCTTTAAAAATTAAGTTTTTTCTTGTAAAAAAATAAAATTTCAAGAGTAATTAAAAATAAAATATGCAAAATTTTGATAAAAAATCAATCATACTAAGT
>JBAKGM010000365.1:24924967-24951931 GCA_037177215.1 Asparagus racemosus | reverse complement strand
ATAATTAAATTTATATTTACAATTATTAAAATAAATATAACTGAATTTTAAAATCATAGAAAAATATTAATAGATCATAAGATAAAATACTCTTCTAGAAATGAAATATTTAATATTTTAATTACTAGAATATTTACTCAATTTTTTATCAAAATTTACGGGCATTACAGAATGTGTAAAATACCATCTAATATTTTAATATAAAAAACTATACGTATTAGAAAAGTATACGTATCAAAGTATATTAATATAAAAAATACGTATCGAAAATCACGGGTGTTACAGTCCTGTTATAGCTCTTACTCATCATAATACTTTAAATATTATTTTTAAAAATTATATGAGGAGTATGTAGGTAGATATGGTGTAGGTACACATCAACCTATAGCTTCTACTTCTACGACTTCAAGCCGGGGCAAATGTAAGAGTTTTGATAGGCGCCAAATGATAGCGAAGCTAACTAGTGGTGGATCTGGATCATCATCAACCCAAATTTCTTAAATTGAATAATATTTAATTGCATATTTAGTTAATGATCAAAATAGTGATTTTGATATTTTGCATTGGTGGAGAATATATGGAACAGTTTCATATCCTATACTTTCCATCATGGCTCGTGACTTACTAATAGTGCAGGTTTTCACAGTAGCTTCAGAATCTGCCTTTAGCACATCAGGACATTTGATCGACGAGCATAGAACATTGTTAGTTTCGTCTACCGTCCAGACGGTAATGTGCTTACAAGATTGGTAGAGGTCCGAGAAGAGAACTCAAGGAATTGATCGGATAACTTGTATTGAAGATAGACTTGATGAGTTGATAATAGGAGAAAGAGATAAAGATTAGAGAGTAGAAATTACTAATTAGTTTGTAATTTTAATTTCTTAGCTGTAAATTTTTATTTTGAAAAAAGTTACAAATGATAGTGATATAGATGAGTAGGTGCCAACCTAGTTGGAATATATTCATTTATTGTGATGCGATAAATTCTAAAAAAATTTATAATTGTTAGTGATTAATAATAAAGACTTTATTTTTTATCATTTCATTTGTATGATATTTATATTTGCAAATTGTATAATTATAAATGATTAATAATATGATTTATTTTTATCAAAGTTTCACATATCTTATTTTTAATTACTTTTAAAAATTTTCCCAAAAAAACTGATTTTTTTAGCAAAGACAAAAAGGGGAAACTTCCGGGCCAGCCCAAAAACGGCCCATACTCGGACGCCGCTTGGACCCACCGGGTTCAGGTCTAGATACCCCCCGATGCCGGGCCTGGCCTGGAAATCCGGTCCCCGCCCATTTGGATAGGCCTAATAATCCTACAACAACAAAGTCTCAATTTCAAATTTTTATGATTGGCTTCATAGGTCTTACATATCTCACACTTTAATTCACATTGAGGAATATCTTCTCCACTAAGTTACTTATTATTATATCTTTCTTAATAGTCGCTAACTAAATTATCTTATGTTTAGCTCTACTCCTTCTCCTCTCCATTAATATAATTTTATTACTTCTCCTAATTTGTGGACTTAATGGCTCTATTTTATAAAATCAAATCATCACAAAAGATTCTTGTTCATTTTATCTTCAACATAAACAATTCCTCTTACTTCTCAAGATGCACTTATTTCTTATCCTATTTTTTTTAGTATATTATATTCATTCTCCCACTGAAACATCATACTCATCTTTTGTCTACGCTGTTTATTAATTGGTTACCACATTTTGAAATGTGCCGTAACACAACTGAATTAGAACAACTACAATATCCATGTAAGCAATGTCAACATAAATTAAGGCATAAAAATATATCAATATAAACTATTATCAATGCAATTATAAACAATGTATAAATATAATCAAACACTATCAACAAGTTGCTGGCACAGTGGTAGGCATGCTCGTCCTTATTGGCAAGAGTTCAAAAATCTAGAAGAGGCACTTATTGCGAGGGATAACCACCAGCCCTGAGTAGGATTAGTCTCATCTTCAATATGGGGTGGGGACACATGTGGTTAAAGAACAACAAAAATAGAATCAAACATTATATCAAAAATATTAATTAGCACTTTCAATATTTGTAAGAAGACGTGTAAAGTTTGCTTCATTTCTATGTTCTTTCCCCATGAACTGGCGATATGAACGTGGGTGGAAACACGCTTTAGCCGCTCGCACTCCCCAACTCTCCCCACTTACTGCATACATTCCCTAGGCCTATTTCTTTCCCTCCGTTCTTTCAGCTTTTCTCTCATATTCCTTGTACATTGTGACATATTTAATAGTAAATTTTCATGTGGAAAAGATAACTGTTTCCTTTTTCTTTTCTCTTTTCTCTTGAGCACGTGCCATTGGATTTCTATATACTACTTATTTTGGCTTTGTTAGGTCCAGCGTTGATGGGAACTTGCGCTTCTATCATAACTTGGGAATTTGATTCTCAATGGTTGGGTAGTGTAGCTTGTGGTTGGCTACTAACACCGATGTATTCCATGTCCAAGTTCAATTTGTTTTGTCATTTCCTTTTTATTGGTAGGGCAAATTGCTTCTAGCCCCCAAAATAACAAAATTTATTCCTCACGCCCTTAAGACTTTTTAAAGACTCCAAAAACCCCCCTAAAGCAAACGACAAATTTATTTAGCCCCCTTCAGCTCAAATTAAACCCTTATGTGTACTTTAAAAATAGATCAACATACCCTCCAAAGTTTTTTTTGGGGGGGGGGGGGGGGGGTGAAATTTTCGTCACTGTGTGTATTAAATTATGATTAGAAAGGGGTTTTGGAGGGGAAAAAACCCTAGTTCCCTCCAATTTAATCCCTACAACCATCTTCTCTCTCTCTCTCTCTCTCTCTCTCTCTCTCTCTCTCATGGCCACTAAATTCTCTCAATAAATCCTCTTTGCTTCTTCAATTACTCCTTCATGGCCATTTAATTCTCCTCCATAAATCCTCTTTGCTTTTTCAACCACTTTTCTTCATAATGATGAAAAGCTCCCTCCTTTGCATGGTTACAAACACAAAAAACAACGAAGAGGGTGAGGGTGTTTTCGTAGTTATTAATGATTTTATAGAAATTATCAGGTTGAAGTATCAAGCGTCCCAAAGGTTTAAACACCCGTTGCAATCTCTTTCACTGAAGTTCATATCTGAAAGGGGAAAAAGCTCAGTTTTGCAATTGAAAATGAAGACAACTTGAGCTTGATGTTCGAGTATTGTCTTCGTAATAGATTTACAGACATTAACTTATATGCTACCGCAGTTGCGGATTCTTCAACTTCTCAGAACACACAGAGTTCTTTAGAAATGTGTACCCATTTTAAACACTTTATTTTCCCAATGCATTTTAAAAACTTTATTTCTGAAATTATAGTAATTAGATGTTGAAGGTATGGATTTGAATGTTATCAGTTAGTTGTTAAACTTATACGTTAGTTGTTAAGGTTTCAGTTGGCTGTTAACCTTACGAGATAGTTGTGAATATTATAGTTAGTGTTAACCATAATGATTAGTTGTTAAGATTTTGAATTGATTGTTAATCTCATGAGTTGGTTCTTAACCATAAAACTTAGTTGTTAACCTAAACTATTAGTTGTTAAGGTTATGAGTTGGTTGTTAACCTTAATAGTTATAGTTGTTAACATCCATAGTTAATTATTACGTATTCAAGTATTTTTTTACTTTTACATGATAATCTCGACGGAAAATTCTCGATGCACAGCTGCTATGCTTAGCCAATCATGTAATGATGAGTGTACTCCTAACGATAATCCTACTGGTGACTCTATCAGGATGATAGAAGACATGATTAATAGCCAAACCAACATCCCAACTGAGTGGCACACAACCATACGTGCAGAGGGAAAAACATTTGATAGTTCTGCTAAGGTTACATTTGCACTTAAATACAATTCAATTGTAAAAAGGTTTGAGTATGATTTTTACCATAACGAACAAAAATGTATAAGAGTGCATTGCTGATACAAGGGCACACAAAAATACTCTTGGATGTTGTTTGCTTCTACACTCCGAAGTTGCTCGATTATGGCTATAAAAAAATTTCACACTACTTGCACTTGCGATCAACATAGAGCTAATGCTGGTAAATCAAGGGCATCACGAAAATTCTTTGCAAGTCATGTATAATCAATTCTGAAGGTTAGGCCAGAGCTTTGTCCAATTGATATCAAGAATAACTTACTCTCACAGTTCAGCATCAAGATTAATTACAGCAAAGCATGGCAAAGTAAAGGGAGAGCACAACAGGACCTGTTCGGTAACGATGATGAGGCTTACGATTCAATAAGATGGTAAAACTTATCTGATTAAATATATACCTATTTCTTAGCTGTCATGTCTATATTAGTTGTTAAGTTTACTCATTAATTGTGAAGTATACAGATTTGTTGTTAAGGTTACGTCGCAATTGTTAAGTTTACAGTTTAGTTGTCAAGTGTACATGTTCATTGTTAATGTTATAGATTAATTGTTATGTTTTCACGCTAGTTGTTAAATATTATAGTTGTTAAGTGTAAAGTTTAGTTGTTAACTTTAAAATTTAGTTGTTTAGCATACGTCTTAGTTGTTAAGTATATAGTTTAGTTATTAAGGTTACAATTTAGATGGTAATATTAATGATTACTTGTTATATTTATACAAGTATGAAGCCATGGTTCTAGCCACCAATCCAGGAAGTCGTATTGTCATTGATGATCATGACAGTAGGTTTAGGCGTTTGTTCGTAAGTTGTAATGCTTGCATTCAAGGGTTCATTGCTGGATGTAGGCCTCTGTTGCTTTTGGATGGAACATTTCTTAAAGACCGCTATAGAGGTATATTACTTAGTGTCACAGGATATGACGTCAACCAATGAATATTTTCTCTTGCTTATTGCATATGTGACTAGGCTAATGAGAAAAATTAGAAGTGGTTCTTACAAGGAGTGTGGTCCATAGTATATGATAGGGAAAATCCTTACAATCCCCCACATTAACTGGTCATAATTTCTAATGCCGACAAGGGTATTAGGGTAGCGGTCAAAGAACTCTTTCCAAATGCATTACATTCTAGGTGTGTTCTCCATCTAGTCTAGAATTTTAAAAAAAGGGATGAAGGAGTTGGGTCATAAAGAGAATATTACTCAAATATTGGGTGACTTGTTACAATCCACAGCTTATAAGCTCACAATTGTCGAATGAGATGATTACATGAAAGAATTGGCCTTAATAAATAAAAGAGCTTATGTTACTGCAATGAATTACTCCCCAAGGAGATGGGCAAATGCTTATTTCCCTGAGTTAAGGTATGATACTATTGTTTAATTTAGTTTGTTATTGAGTTTTTGGTTAGGTGTTAAGTTAAATTTTAGTTGTTAACTATATACAGGTTGGCTATTAACTTTACAACATAGCTGTTAAGTTTATAGCGTAGTTATTAAGTTGACACCGCAGTTGTTAAGGTTATCGTTTAGTTGTTAAGTTTGCAGTGCAGTTGTTAAGTTTCAATGTTAGTTGTTAAGTTTATAGTGTTGTTGTTAAGTATACACGTTAGTTGTTAAGTTTACAACATGGGTGTTAACATTATAGTTTAGTTGTTATGGATCAACGTTAGTTGTTAAGCTTACAGTTAACTTGTTAAGTTACACACTAGTTGTTAAGGTTACGTATTAGTCGTCACACTTATGAGTTCTTTTCATATGATTTATAGGTATGACCATGTTACTTCAAACGTTGCTGAGTCCTTCAACAATTAGATAAGAAAGACACGAATATTATGAATCTTACCTTTGGTGAAGATGATACGAAAGCAATTCATGGAGCACATACATGATAGAAGGCTTATGACAGCGAAATGGATTGGATGCTTATGTCCAAAAGATGAGATAGTATTGAGTGGTAATATTCATCAAGGAAGCTGCTCACATGTTAAAAATTCAATAGAAGATATTGTAGATGTTGAATCTAATAAAACTTTTCATGTTGATTTGAAGAAATGGACATGTTCATGCAGGTCTTAGGATATCACACGCATTCCTTGTAAGGACGCTTGTGCTACAATTATTTAAATGGGACAAGATATTTATCATCATTGTGATTTGTTTTTTTACTATTGAAGCATTTAGAAGAAGTTATAAACCAATACTATTTCTTATTCTAGATTATGAGAAGCGCATTGTACCCCCAAAAGAACGTTGGTTAAAGCTTCCCCTTACTCAAAAAAGGCATGGAAGACCATGTACTAGATGATTGGACAATGGGTCACTAAATACCTAGCCTACTAAGTGCTCCCAATGCCACATATAAGGTCACAATTGAGTAACATGCAACGAACCTATCTAGTTATGAATACTTAGAGTCAGTTGTCAACCTTTTGTATTAGGAACTAATCATATATATTGGATGTTAACCATTTGGATTGGATGTTAATCTATGTACTGAATGTTACCCTTTTGGATTGGCTGTTAAGGTTATGCATTGGATGTTAAGCTTATGGATTGGCTGTTAAATTTATTTATTGGATGTTAACCTTATGAATTAGATGTTAACCTTATAGGTTAGCTGTGAAGGCTATAAATTACTTATTAATGTAAAAGTTTATTTGTCATAATGGAGTAGAACGTTAGGCCATAAACAAATAAATATTTACAAGCATAATATTTACAATAATTAAAAGTGTTTTGAGAACCATTTAAAATTATTTTTAATGTTGTCAGACAAGCCTATGATCCATCTACCAATGCTTCTTTACATTGTGGTTCAAATCTTTTGAGATCATCATCGTCAAGTTTATTGAGAAGTTTTTTCTTCATTCTCCCTTCAGTTAGTAAATAAGCGGCTAGCTTCGCTCATGTGACTCATGTAGAGTGATCTTCATGTGTGAGGTGCAAGACATCTCTTCCTTCAAGAATAGCTTTTACATATAGGTACACGTAAATCCCGTAGTCATACCTAGATATAAACGTATATAAATCATTAATAACCACTCCCCACATTAATAAAATGAAAACCTTAACATCTAAACTGTAACCTTAACAACTGGGTTGTAAGGTTAACAACTAAACAGTAACCTTAACAATCAGTCTGTAAGGTTAGTAATCAAGCTATATGTTTAACAACTAAACTATAACTTTAACAACTAGTCTGTAAGTTTAAAGCCTAAATTATAACTTTAACAACCAGTCTGTAAGGTTAATAATTAATCTGTACGGTTAACAACAAAACTATAATCTTAACAACTACACTTTAAAGATAACAACTAAATTATAACCTGAACAACTAAACTGGAAACTTAACCATACATAAATAAAAATTGCAAAATATATTGTTTTAGAAAACTCATGATTCTTTTTGTTCCTCACATGGAACTATTTTATCTTTAGATACGAGGAAGACAATATTCTCATTGAAGCCAACTTTCATATAGTTGAAGAATTTAATCATGTTGAGTACATGTTTTCTATGTCTAGATCGATCTTTTAAGGAGCTATAGTGTTTGGCAACATTATTTTGTAGATTAACTTCAAGGAGATGCCAATAATCATGTTGGACAATGGGAATTATTAAGTGTTAACTCCAGGCTCGATGAAACTTTTGATGAAAATATTATAAGCATCCTCGTAGTCAGCTTTTTTGGTATGTAGTTTGTGCTAAAATCAAGAATTAAGCTGGTTAGACACGTTTACCATAGATTAAAATAGACCTACCTCCTTCAAATATAAATACTTACCTAATAGAATACAAAGACAAGTCCATATTTTTTTAGCTAATGCTTCGTTCTAAGGCCACCATGTAGTGTGTCTATCAATGCTTTAGTAACCTACAAGATGATAAATAACAAATAAATAATAGTAACCTAGAAGATGATAAACAATTAATAAATAATTTTGAATATAGTTAGTAAGAATAAATTTATGACATAATATGAATCTTACCGAATCATCAAGTCGGCCACCACATAGGATGTTAAGAAGTTCAAATCTATCAATAGATGACCACCTAGATTTGCACACTTTAAATAATCTGTTAAAATAATTAATAACTTTTAACAACCAATAGGTTACCTTACTAACCAAGCTGTAGGATTAACAACTAATTTATAATCTTAACAATTGCGACGTAAACTTAACAACCAATCTATAACTCTAACAACCAATTGGTGATCGTCACAACTAGGATATAACCTTAACAACTAGGAGATAGCCTTAACAGCAAAGCAATAAATTTGAAATATGAACTAAATACTTACTTGTTGCACCCACAAATACAGAAATAATGGAGAATTTTATTCTTTTCATCTGTCAGTTTGGTAGCAACATCTTCCGAGATCTTAAAACTATGCAGAATTGTGGGGTAGTCGTCATAAAATTTGATAGTGAAGCCTTTAGGAAAGGGAATCCTAGTATATAAATCTTTCAAAAACCTTTCTTCTTCCTCAAGCATAGGAGAAGCCATAAAGATCTTCCAAATTTCAAGTGGATCACCCCGTAGCTTGGCAGGAGGCATATCCTCATCAGATCTCACTTGCACTCTATCTTTTCCTCCACATTTTGCTTATCTCTCCCCTTCAGTGTAAGGGGTAACAACATGTTTTGAAGGCTTAACCTTTCTTCTAGTTCTTCTTCTTTTAAAGGGTTCGGTCACACTTGTATTCCTCTTTCTCTTATTATTTTTTATTTCCTCCATCCTAATACTTAGAGGAACTTCATCATCTTTTGTTCTATTTCCTCCATCATCAATAAAAAAATAAACCTCCGGTGGAGGGACTTACCTCTCAATCTCCATGTCAGGTGGAGTGCCTGTCTTGGATGGAGTGCCTGACATAAAAAACAATTACATACGGTTTTTCAACTATAATTATTAAAAACTTTAAGCTTAATAACCAATCTTTAACATTTACGAACAATCTATATACTGAGCAAAAAAGCTATAACCTTAACAAAAAACTATAATCTTCACAACCAATATATATAACATTAACAACCAATCCATATACTTAACAACAAAGCTAATATCTTAACAAAAACTATAACCTTCACAACTAATATATAACGTTAACAACTAATCTATATACTTAACAACTAAGCTACAACCTTAATTACTTACAACCAATCTCTAACCTTAACAACCAATCTATTTTCTTAACAACCAATTTGTAAACTTAACAACAAAACTTTAAACTTAACAATCAATAAAAAACTTAGCTAACCTATGGTAGTTTACTCCTCCATCACTTTGGACAACTTCTCAGTATTCGACACCTCTTCCTTCAGCATCCTCGCTGTGCGCCACTTTATTATATGAAGTTTGACTTCTTCCTTTTGCATTTCTCAACTCCTATTTCAGTAGAGTTACTTCTGCAGATAGAGTAGCTATCCTTTCTTAGTCAGAAGCTCTCTGATCTTTAAATTTTTTCTCCATATCGCGACATAATCTTTGATTGATCATCACGGTCCTCTTTCAAACCCTCAGTTGTTGAGCTAATTGCAGTTGATCAATTGCCTTATTATGTTGCTCGATGACTTCATCAATGTTCTAAGAAGTCTCATGTTCCTTCTCTAGCAAAGCTCTCCCTGGTTCTTTAAAAACCTTCTCCCCTCTTTGAACTTGGTCACGTAACTCTAGAAGCTTTATCATAGCTTGCAGAGCTTTAGCTTAAACTGTGGCCATTCTTAGCAAACCTCCAGCTTCTCTCAGTCTCATCCAATTTGTGAGAGGAGGCCTTGGTGTATTTCCACATACTAGCTTCTTGATCCCAATCAGTTGATAGTACCACGATTGCACATGATAGAAATAGAAGATTATAAATCTTTTAAAATTGCAGTAATCTTAACATCTAAGTAAATAAACTTAACAACCAATCTGAAACCTTAACAATCAATTTGAAACATTAACAGCCAATCTGAAACCATGACAACCAATCTAAAATTTTAACGACCAATCTAAAATCTTAACAACCAATTTGAAATCTTAACAACCAAACTATATAGTTAACAACCAAACTATATCCTTAACAACTAACCCATAAACTTAATAACTAGTCCCTAACCTTAACAAGTAACTACTATACTTAACAACTAATAAATAACCTTCACAATCAAGAAATAAGCATAACATCTAATCATTACTCTTAACAAAAAATAGTAGGAATACTTACAGACACAAGCTGGGTACACCTTTGCAGATATAAAAGTTTCTTTCCTGTTCCTGGACCCCTCAATGCCGCTTCAATTACTACATTTGTCTCTTTGAAAATATAGGTCTCCCAAGCAGTGTTCTTTATTTGTTCAATACTGTCAAGAAACTTAAACAAGTGTCTTGGTATGCCAAGAACACCACTAGGACACCAGATCATACTCAACTGATACAGGATCTGCAGTACGACAAAGTCCTTTACATCTTCTTGCTTAGTAGATCGTATAAGCTTCATGAGTAGATCCTCAACATAGTGTCTAGTAGGTGCTTGGGGAGCTTTACTGCTGTCGTCCTTATTTTTTTGTAAAATATATTTTCCAAATGTGATTATTTCGATCTCGATTGGGGCCAATAAAATCCCCCTCATTGGTGAACCATGTGTGGTTCATAACCCATTCAAGGTTGAATGAGCACTCAATGTGTTCTCTAGTTTTCGAATTTATGAAGACACATTTCTTTTTTTTTTTGGTCTCACTTTCTCAAAACAAGCTCAAAAGTGGGAAGATGAAGACCCAGAGGCCAAAATAAATGTAGTGTCTGAAGACACAATCTTCATATACATCCCAACGCCTCTTATGTATAAGTTTGCAAAGAATGCATGAAATCATAGTATGCAGTGAAGCTTGATGTAGGGCGATACACCGCTACAACCTTTTATCTAAAAAGCAAAATAAGAAGATATAATTAGTTTGTAAATAATCTGTAATGTTAACAACTAAGCTGTAAACTTAACAACTAAACTGTAAACTTAACAACAAAATTGTAATCTTAACAACTAATCCATAAACTTAATAACTAATCCATAACCTCAACAACCAATTCATAATCTCAACAACTAATCGATAAACTTAACAAACAATGGATAACCTTCACAATTAACACATATCCTTCGAAATTAAATAGGTACCTTAATAACAAACGACTGTTAAACACAACGGGTTATGAAAATTAACATCATAAATAACTAAATTAGGCAGTAAACTCACTTCTTTTGGGTTGACATCTTGATGCCTTCCAAATCACTCATATTTGTTCCTTCTTTAGATCTAGGAGAGCTTTCGAGGCATCGCCCATGCTGCCTTCATGCTAGGCTATATCTTCATCTGTACGATCAGCTAGGCTTGTGGGAGGGGGGTGGTTAATTGCGAGGTCCTCTAAAATATCTGCTATTGTTTCTCCAGCATCAGCCGACTCCATCCTCACGTGTCTTCTAGCAACTTCATACTATGAGTCATTGTCTTCGAAGTCTCCTACAGGTGAGAGTACCTTGGGTTGTGACTCATCTGCCATACTTTGAAGTAATGGAAGCATGAAGGAAGGCAAGATTAGAACAAGAGAACACCGATTCCACTCTAGGGGTAGGTTGATTTAGGGTTTGGGTTCGGTTTGGGGATGATTCTATGGCGGTTTTGCTCTTAGAGAGATGAGAAAGATGGACACGGTTAACGAGAAGGCCTATTGAAAGAGTGGGGATAGGTTAAATCAAAGGGCAATTTTGGATTTTTTTATAGTTAGGTCACGTGGGAACGTGATTAGGGGGCTAAACAAATTTGTCATTTACTTTAGGTAGTTTCTTGAGTTTTGAAGTCTTGGGGGTGGGAGGAATAAATTTTGTTATGTTTGGAGCTAGAAGCAATTTTCCCTTATTGGTAAGGCTAGGGTTTGGGTTACGCAGGATTTGCAATGGAGATCTATGTGACAGAAGACACTATAGTCTATTATTGATTAGAGGTTTGTTGGGAAGACCTTTTTTTAAATAAAGATTTTAAGTTATGCTTGCTTTTTAGACCCAATTGCCTCTTTTCATATAATTCATATGATTGCTATAGTAATACGGGATTGAGTGGTCCACCTCAGCCTAACTGCTACAGTAAAACACCCCAAAACATCTCATCATGCAGGGAATTAACAAGAGGTTGCCAACTCAGCTTTTATCATACCACATCAGATCTCACTTTACCCAAACAAACACTCTTTTTAATGTAATACTATAGCAATCTGACAGCTACAGTATTCCAACACCAAAAAAACCCCCAACCAAATAACCCATTAGTGACTTTTTGTTTTTTTAATAAAAATACTAAAATAACTATTTCGGTAGAATATTAATTTGTTTGGTTGAACCTAACTTTTTTAAGTGAGCTTATAAGCTAGCTTTTCAAAAGCTGGAGTATGCCAGCTTTTTAAAATAGGATTTATAAGCTAAGTTATTCAACATTTTACCAAGCAGCAGGAAATGAAAGCGTTATCTTAACAACTAGCTTGACCAAAAAAATAAGCCATCCCAAACACCCTCTAAGTTCATTAAACAAGTCTCAACTTTTTTCTGCTTGTCATACTGTAGGTTATGTGTTAATGAACTTTTTAGTTAAACTGCTCTTTAACTTTTTATAGCTTTTCATGTGCTAGGTTAATGATATGTTTATGAACCTACATTCCTCTCCTATAAGCTATGAAATGTAGCTGGCACTATTAGGAAATTAACAATGGTACATAATTGTTTACTCAAAGGAGAGAAGGGGGAGGGGGAGGTTAAGGTTAGGATATTCTATTGGGAATTATCTTTTTTCTTTAAGGCAAAACACAAGAGTTTTATTAGCCCCAGACTTGCTTAACTACGTTCACTTTTAATTTATTGTTGGCATTGGGCTAGTTTTATATGTCAATGAATGTTTGACATATAAATTAATTAAAATTAGATATTTTTCCTAATAAACCCAAAGTTTTTCCCCATTTACTTTAAACCCACATAGTTCTATATGTTCTCATACACTCAAAATAAGAAGTTTACTTACCTTTAAACACAAAATATAGATTACAAATTGTACATAAAATAGTGTAGGTAGCTACGTCTAAAGTAAATGTTAGGACCTTGTCTGCACAATATCATTTCTTTGAATAATAAAAAAAATTCAATTTATGACTAATCGATTATCATGTTTTATTTCATTTTCATACCCGTATTTTACATAAGCTTCATGCAAATAAATGATTAATAATATTTTTATCCTATTTTGTAGGAAAATATAGAAAATAAATAAGAGCTCAAATAAAGATATCTTAAGCCTAATTGAAGCCTAAGCAAAGCCCAAGAAAGATTCGAGCAAAAATGATCATGATAGCTCATTGCTAGAGGTGCTTTAACATGTTTCAAGTGAAAGTGTGTAGAATAATTTTGTTTGATCTAGCTAAGAATCATATCAGATTTCCTGCATTTCAATCATAAATTCAACTAACCAAGTTCGAGTCAAATCAGAGCTATAGAACTCAAGATATGGACATTTTAGTGAACTAATAGCATAATTATAAATATCCTAAAATTTGGTGCAAAATTTTCTAGCTTGAATCTTATGGACTAAAATTATTTTTTGGGGGCTATGTTTGATCCAATGGCTCATTTTATTTTATGTAATCTATAAATAGGGGTAGAGATTGATAGTGAGAGATGTGAAATTTTTTCATAAATTCTCTTCTAGAGGATAAGAGGGCTACTCCTTTGAGAAGACCTTTCAAATATTATAAAATTTTAGTTTTTGTAATAAAAGTAAATTTTTTCTCTTATTAATTTTTTTCGCATGGAGACTTGAAGAAATTTGGGCCAACCTCTTGTCACATGAATATTTAGTTTTTAAAATTTCTTGTTTAATTAGAATTGCATGTTTAGGAAATAATCTTGATTTAATTCACGCTTTACTTTACTTGTTTAATTTTTATGCTTAGTTGGTTTTTCTTGCTGATTTAATTTTATTCTGGATAGTTAGTTTATTTTCTTGCTTTTTATTTGTTTTTTTAAATAGTTTCTTCTCTTGTCTTTTTATTCATACTTTCTTTATTTGCTCATAATTTAGGATTTAATAAAATGTATAGCTAAAATTCTTAGGATAAATAGGATAAGAGGAAACTAGTATAACTAATTTATTAGAATTAGATTTGCACTCTTTTATGCTTTAGTTTTTTATGTAGAGATTAATCAACCGATAGAATATTTTAATTTGATAGGTTACACTTTTCTTAAATGATTTGATAATGTATTCTTATTAGTATTCTAGGGTTATTATTTTTAATTGATTATCTATGCACAAATATCAATTTTATTTTTAGAATCTATCTTGGTAATCTATGCTTTCTTTAATTAGATTGATAGGCTATGCTTTTCAATTGTAAAAATGAATAAAAAAGAGAGTAATTTCTAGATCTAATAAATACTTATCTAGTGGATCTTAATTTTCTTGTTTAATTCTCTTGCTCTTCTCTCTTTCATTCCCTAGTCTTGTTAGTTTTTATTTTTTTCTTTCTTTTTTTTAATTCTTTTAATTTTACATTTTCTTTCTAATTCTTTTTTCTATCCATTTTCTTTCCCTCTTTTTTTTTTTCTTGTTTTGCTTTTATTTTTCTATTTTCTCTTTTCTTATTTGCATTTCTATTCTCTCCTCTCTGCCTCTTTCTAGTTCTATTTTCTTTTCTTTATCAAAAATCCAAAACCTCACTTCAACATCTTTTCACAAAAAACATCTTTTCAAATAACTTTTAAAAATTACCAATTAAAAAAATAAAAAAACCCCTCCTTGTGGTTCAACATTTTCTATACTATAAGTTGGCTGTGCATTTGTAAGGAACACTTTCTCATACAACACTAATTTCTAATTGAGATCACTTGTGTAGGATGGTAAAGAAAAGAGTAAAAAATGAGTGATAACGGATATGAGTTTCAGCTCAAATTAATGAATCTACAACCAGCTCCATCGATAAGCACTCATCGATTGGCCATTTGCCCATAGGTGAGCATTTGTCAATCGATTGGCCTGGTATTTTTTAAATCAATTTCTTAAGTCATTTCAATGGAGATATATGACAAAGACAAATTTTCTATCACTGGGAGGTTTCACCCATCGATGAGCAAAACACCCATCAATGAGCATATGCCCAGCGTCATTGATGGACGCTGGACCGAATCAACAGCTGAGTTGAGATTTAATTTTAGCCATTAATTTTTGCCAATGGGTGACTCCTCTATCTCATTTTTCACAATATAATTTCATGATCAAATTGAGAAGAGAAAAGCAAGATGAAGAAAGAGAAGAGTTTAGGATTTGAAGAAGTAATCATGCTCATCATCCAGATCATCCCTAACCCTTCTCGCTTGCAATGTCATCCTGCTCTGCATCTGTGGGCTATTCTCAGTTGATGATTGCTTCCATATGATCGTGTGACTTGCTATCGTTCTTCCAGATTTTATCTCTCATCTTCAGAAGAATGGTCTGATGTAAAAGTGGTTGTAATATCATTTTTATTTGTGTAAGATGATATTTTGTGTTTCATAAACAACTTTTGTCCTACAATCATTTTGATCTGGTGGTTAGCATACTCAAGCCGTGTTTAGTTGAGGGTTGCCAACTTAGTGTTAGGTTATACATTAGTTATAGTTTGTTTGATTTTTGACGACTTAATTAGAGAGTAATCTAGGTGCGTGCCTTATAAAGCCTACTGGATTAGGGTTTAAAATCTAGGAGAACAATGAAAGTGCGAAAGCCCCTCTGAGAGAAAGAAGAGTAGATGTAGGATTTATTCAAACCACTATAAAGTTCACTGTGTTTGTGATCGTGTTGATATTTATTTATTTCACATTAGTTTCCACTGCATTTCATTATATTTATCTCTAATTTGGAAAAATATTATTGCAACCCTATTCACCCTGCCTATAAGCTTGCATTCAAGATCCAACAAGTTGTATCAGAGCATAGTACCCTTTTATTAGGCTTAACAACCTAGGATAGATGGGTAGCCTAAACACACTGATCGCCTTTCCTAAAGGACATGCCATAAACTGACCTCCGTTATTTGACAGAACAATCTTTTCATTTTGGAAAACTTGAACGAAAGTTTTTCTCTTATCTTCTAACTATGAAGTACGGGAGATGGTAGAATCTGGGTATACTGAACCTACCGAGAGAATGTAGGAGAGAAGACCATAATTGTAGTTATGGATAAGTATGGATAAGTGGACTGTAGAACACAAAAGGCTCACTTTGTTAATACTAAAGTTATGAATTATATTTACTATTCTGTCACTTATGAAGAATTTAACTGTGTGTCCGAATGTAGAACTACACAGCAAATTTGAAAGAAGCTGGAAATGACTCATGAGGGGATGTCTCAGTTGAAGGAATCTAAGCTTACTATGCTTGTCAGAAAATATGAAAGTTTTAAGTTGAAACCCACCGAGACTATCCAAACAATGTGCACTCAGTTCACAGACATCATGACCAAGTCAAGAGCACTTGGTAAGGATACAGTCAGGATGATCTAGTTTGGAAAGTCCTACATTCACTTTCTTGAGAATGGGATCCCAAGGTAACAGCTATTAAAAAAGCTCAAGATTTTACTAAACTTAGTCTTGATAATCTTGTAGGGAATGTCATTACATACGAAGCGAGATTAAAAGAGTGAGATGGATATTCTATTGAGGAATAGAAAAGAAAATTGTGAGCCTTGAAGGCAAAGAAAGATAAGCAAAGATAAGAGCCAAGCTTGTGGTCTGATCATGAAAAGAATGAGGGCATGGGTTTGCTTATGAAAGGATTCAAATATTTTCTCAAATCTAAAGATGGTCAGAAGTTTTTGCGAAACAAGAAGAGTGGGGATTCTTACTAGGTAAGAAAAGTTAAATTTGATGATTTTGATTCTAAGATTATATATTACCAATGCAGTCTAGCCACTACTGAAACGAGTGTCCCCTGAAGAAAAGGACAAGAAGGAGAATAACAAAAGTTTCAAGGCATCAACTTGGGATATCTTTAGTGGAGATGAAATCTCAGAGAGTAGCACAAGTGGGGATGATAAAAAGATCCATTAATGCTTGATGGCAAGGAGTGATTATTCAACTAATTTTGATGAAGAACTCTGATGATGAGGTATAGACCTTCTTATGATGAATTGTATAAAAAGTAAACTGAAACGCTAAATCACTTTGAAAAACTTGCATCTAAATACAATTCCACAAAAAGGGTTTTTTCAACAAAACTCTTCTTGCGAGAGCTGAGATGTTCACTCAAGAATTGAATAAATCATATGATGCAAGTTTAACTTCATCTCTATAAGTCTGCACTAAATGTTTAACATACCAAAGGCAGAATGAAGAGCTTAGTGAGAAAGTAAATGCGTCACAATCTGAAAATGATAAACTATCTAGTCAAGTAGCCTATCTCCCTTAACTAGTCTATCTATCTCTCGAACAAAGTAGTTCAAAATTTGATGCATAACTATTATTTTAGAAAAAGAATTGTTGAAATAAAAAACATTGATTTGAAAAGGATGTTAAGAAATTTTCATTGGGCTCAAAAAATTTAAACATGGTCCTTTCCAATCAATATTTGTAAAAGCTAAGATGGTCTTCGCTATTCATATTCTAACAATAATAAAAATTTCATTTTGTAAAGGAAACAATTTGATAATCTCAGCACCTATTTGAAATGCATCCTCTAATGCTTGTACACTTTGTGGTAGAATGGGGCACATTTCCATGTCTTGTAGGATGCAATATAAAACTAAGATAGTAAAATACATTTGGGTACCAAAGGGAACCATTTCTAAGCAGTGTGGACCTATATGGATACCCAGGTCACACTTGCCTTCTTTTGTGTAGGTGTATTGATGAGCTAAGGAGCAAGGCAGCACTTAGTATCTAGACTTAGGTTGCTTGCAACACATGATAGGAAATAAGAAACAGTTCTTTAGCCTCGCCAAGAAGAAGGAAGGTGGATATGTGACTTTCGGTAATGATGGTAGAGGTAAAATTGGAGGAGTAGGTGAAGTAGATAATGATGACCTTAAACCCCTTAATGTTCTACTTGTTGATGGTTTAGGACATAGTCTCATATCCATCAATCAATTATGTGATAAAGGTATGTCAATTTTATTTGAGCCGAGATTACGCAAAATTTTTTATTCTAAACATGCTCAACTATTTTTACTAGTAATAGACATGCTAACATTTACACCTTGAATATTTCTTGATATAAAACCTAATGGTGTAAAATGCTTGGTTGAAGGGGAGAAGATGTAGATTTATGACATTAGAGACTTGGTCACACTAGCACGGCTACAAAAAATCTCAAGGAAAGAGTTGTAAGGTTTGCCATCCTATTCATATGAGTGACAAGGTATGTGATGCGTTTATCAAAGATAAATTTTCTCGATCTTCTCAGAAGAGCAAGAACTAGGTGAGCACATCCAAACCTCTACAAATGCTTCACTTAGATTTGTTTGGTGATGTTAATACGCAGAGCTTAGGAGGTAAAAGATATTATTTAGTAGTTGTTAATGATTACTCTAGATTTACATGGATTATTTTTCTAGCCAACAAGAGCGATTATCTTAAAATTTTTGAAAAACTTTTAAAAAGAATTGAGAAAGAATTAGATCTTCCCATTTGAATCTTACTGTTTGATCACGAAGAATAATTTTAAAATACTTCTTTTGATATTTGTTTCTTAGAAAAAGAGATATCTCATGAGTTCTCTTCACCTCGAATATCTTAAAAAAATGGGGTTGTCGATAAAGATTAATTGATTGGCCTACTACTTTTTCAATCAATTTGTTAACTCATTTTGATGGAGATATTCGATAGAGATTAATTTTCTCTCGATAAGGGATTTCACCCATCAATGATTAAGACGCCCATTGATGAGCGTATGCCCATTGATGGACGCTGCACCGAGTCAGCAACTGAGTTGAGATTTAATCTCAGCCGTTAATTATTGGTGATAGATGATTATTCTATTCATTTTCACAATACTTTCTTACCTAATTGAGAACAAAAAAAAAAAAAAAAAGAGAGAGGAAGAGAAAGAAGTGTTTAGGGTTTGAAGAAGTGATCGTGCTCATCATCCAGATCATTCCTAACCCTTTTCGCTTGTGACATCATCATGCTCTACATCTATGGATTCTTCTTTGTCAATTATGCTGCCCTATGATTTCGTGGCTCACCATCATTCTTCCAGATCTAATGTCTCATCTTTAGAAGAACGGTTTGATCGTAAAAAGGACTATAAGATCCTTTTTATTTGCACTTAACTGATATTTTATGTTTGATAAACAGCTTTTTTTCTACCTTACTTTTGATCGGGTTGACGGCATACTCAAGCCATGTTTACTTGACTCAAGCCATGTTTACTTGAGGATTGCTAGCTTAGTGTTGGGGTTATCCACTAGTGATAGATTATCTGGTTTTAGATGACTAGATTAGGGAGGGCGCGTGTCTTGTAAAGCCTACCGGATTAGGGTTTATAATCTAGGAGAATATTTATCAAAGTGTGAAATCCCTTTCAAGAGAAGAAAGAGTGTAGGTAGGATTTATCCGAACCACAATAAAATTCATAACCTCCAGACCGAGGAAAATGAAAATGGTAAGAATGTATATTGTTAAAATAGAAAGATCAAGAATTCATAACCTCCAAGACAGAGAAAAATGAAAACACTGGTCATAAAGTGGGTGATGATTTTCTATCTTCATCAGAGAATAAGTTTGGTCAAGATGTACAGGTTCTAATGTAATATTTTTTTATTGAACTAGAGGGAAGGTTAATGTACTTACCAGTGTAGCTTTTGTGGCGGTTTCAAACTTACATTGATTCCCCTCCTAAGTTATAAATGTATCCTGTAGTTTGCTCGCAAATTAACAATTGTAGACAAATGTCAATTCAAAGGAGAGAAAGGGAGTTTAAGGCTAGGATTTTCCATTATGATTTATTTTAAAGGAAGATTAGTCTAGACTTAGCTTGATAAGAGAAAACTCTCATATGCTGCCAAATTGCAACTCATCAAAACTGTTATAGTCGGTATTCAAGTATTTTGAACCAGTAATTGTATTTTTCCAATGAGGTTCTACACAAAATTGATGAGATTTGCAGAAGGTTCCTTTGGGGCAATGTTGACTCTTCAAGGATTTCTCTTGTTTCCTGAGATACTATTTGTCATTCTCATAAATATGGGAGAATTGAGAGTTTACTGGTCAACTATTTACTGAAGCTTTGCGGTTGGTCAGAAAATTTTATGGCATTATCCAGTGTATAAGGGACATGTTGTGGATCAAATGGATTCATGACAATTATCTTGGAAGCTCTTCAATTTTGCCTGTTATGCTAAACAAGGGGATTCATGGATGTGGAAACAATTTTTGAAGTTGAGAGACTATGTTCTTGTGCAATATGACTCTGTGGATAATAATACTCTTCAAATATTGCAAACTAGGTATCAACATAGAACTTTAAAGCTTGCTCTCGCCTATAATGATATCATTCCCTCTAAGCCTTCTGTGGTTTGGGATGCTACTATTAGGAAAGCTCTTGACTTCCAAAACACTCATTCATCCTCTGGTTAGCCATTCACAAAAGGTTCAATTAGTGTCCCTAACAATTACATCAAAACGTTAAAGTTGGGGTGATAGTTGGGGGTTATATTTTTATATTCTAATATGTCACTGTAGGTTGAACACCCTTTTTATGAGCTAAAACATGAAATTACACAATGATGTCAATTTTTAGAAATTCCATTTTAAATTAATGACCCGTGAGATTTCAATCTAGGTTGCTCAACTACCGTATTAAGGTCCCTAATCATTATATCAAAATTCTAAAGTTGCGGTGAGGATTGAGGTTATATTTTTATGTTCTAACAGGCTCTTTACTGACGATCATTTGAGTTTGATGCTTTAGCTCTCTTGAAGTTATGCTCATCTCTTCTTTGAATGCTGCTTCTATGCTACTGTTTGGAATGACATGATGTGCTGGTTATCATTTAGTTGGAGGAGTTGTATGCGGGACAAAATGTTTCACTAGTTCTCCTGTTTGTATGCATAGAAATAGCTATAAAGTGGATAAAGTAATGAAAGTAATGGCTATAAAGTGGATAAAGTCATGAAAGTAATGGCTACTTCTGCTACTTCCAAATAGAAAAATCTATTTGTTTCTCCTAAAGTGCTACTTCCAACACTTCTTAACATGCTGATGTGGCATCTATGTATCACCACTATTCCTTAATTTTTCTGCTTGAAAAGCCTCTGAAGAAGCTACAAAATAAGGAAAACAAAGCGTGGGGTCAACATGAAGATATGGGTTCACGAAATATTAGGGATTTTTAGGATTCAATTTGAACTACAAGCCAATTATTTATGGAATTGGGTTGGATTCGTATGTCCTAGTCATTTTCTAGGCTAACTTCTTTGTTGTAGTCATAGGAAAAAAAATCATGTTTTAGGCTAGACTTATTTTTGTAGACAATTTTCTATGTGATTGATTGTGTTTCGTTAATGTTGCAAATTGGTCCTTAATATGTGTGCATTTATTTGTTTTTTAGTATTCTGGTTTTGATTGTATAATATAATTTTGGATGATGGAGTTTAAGCTACTTTTGAACAATGTTTTCAATTGTTATCCAAATACAAAAATTGAATGAAGAGAAAGAAGTATCATTTCTGCTACTTTTAAAAATGCGTGAAACAAACAAAATAAATGCTACTTCTAGTACTTTCTATTTCATAATTTTGAAAGTTACTTTTTTATTTTACTTTGTATTTTTTAATACTTTCGTCGTCCAAACGGGCCCTAAGAGGCTTTCCTTCGTAGTTGTTGTTTTTCATGTCTGGCGTTGGAGAGAAACCAATTGCATTTTTATGAGCAAATTAAGCTAAAGTTTCTCACCAAATTAAAGTTGCTTTGTTCACTATCATTCATTGTAATCCAATTCCATTTGCTGAAAATGAACTGGATAAATCCTCCATAACCATTGTTGTACTATTTCTTCTCTGTTTTCATGATGCTCTGATTTTTAGCTGGCTTTCTAGGCCTCATATTTGCTTCGATATTGATGTACTCTAAACTTTTAGATGGTGAGTGAAATAAAATTTGTTTCATTGAGCAAACAAAAAGACTTTGCTAAACTACTTTCAGTTTTAATTTATATTGTTGGCCTTGGCTAGTTTATATTTCAATGAACTTTTAACCAGAAGACTATAATTTATGTATCAAAAAATTGAGAACAATCACAAACAAGTGAATTTTCTTAACAGTTAACGCAGCACGAAAGTGATAAACATTAGAATCTACCAAGGGTTGTTATCTGAATCTACAAAGAACGATTTTCGAATCCACGAAGAAAATATAATAAAGAGGAAATTTTATTGAAGAAAAGTTATGCCTATATGGCTTACAATTCTCTGCTTAAATGGAAAACAAATAAGACTTTTACTAGAACCCAAACTTTATCAAAAATAGAAATAACAAAACTCTCCTTATAAGACTCCCTATGATTGGAGAAACAAATCGGTCAAATTTAGAATCAAACTGGATTTGTTTCCTAATCATAACAGACTCTTAAAACATTACCTAAAATCGTAAAAACTGATAAAAACTCTGATATCTCTCAATTCGGAGGAAATTTTATGAAACAGACGGTGGAAAACCAAACAACAGTTAGTTTGGTTGACTCCATCTCAAAAAAAAAAACGCAATTTTCATACATAATTCCTCGAATTCCAATGTACGGTTTAGGAGATATGACCAATTCTTCGTTGCAAGTTATTTTTTTCTGCTAGGTCCGCATTTAGGCTTCTGATGGTCCAGTTTCTCTATGAATATAACCGCAGTGTGTTCTACATCAACAGTCCAATCCTACTTAGTTAGAGCTAGGGCTATGCTCTTATATTATAGCTTGTTGAGTAACTTCAAATTTAATGGTAGTATATTCTATATTGACATTTTACTTGTCATATGATCGTATCAACTAGAGAGCTTACCATGTGCCATGTTGCAGTTAAAAGAATATTTAGTCTCCCAAATGTAAGCTAAATTAAATAATTATAGGAGGATTGATTATCGTGGCTACGTAACTCTTAGACGTATAATTCATTCTCATCATTGAAGAAAGATTTTTATTCTCAGAGATTGGTCACTCACAGCTATGCTCGCTTATACCAAGAAAACATAGGTTTTTATTTTCACATTTTGTGATTTGTACACTAGCTAGCCACGTGGTTAGTTTGTTAATTTCACTTGGGCTTTGTTAATCTAAAATTTTTTAAAGCTTTACCGTAGTAATGAGCATAACAAGTCATGTGCCATGCTATAGCTAGAGTTTTAAACTACTTTTTATATCCGTTACAGTTAAATTTGAGAGTAAGTATTATTTTGTGAAAACCTAGAAGCGTATTAGAGTGGAAATCATTCTCCCTAGCAAACCTAGTTGGCTGCTGGCACTATATAAATACTCAAGGTTGTATTAATAATTCCTTGTTATAATATGATAGAGCTATAACCAACTACTTACCTTCTAACCTAGAGGAGAAATATATACTAATGGAAGTGCTAACAACTAGCAAATAAATGATTCCAACCCCAACCCTGCGCCTCAAAAAAAAAAAAACAAAGGGGAAAAAAAAAGCTTCTACTGGCATTTGGAAGAAAGAATCAACACAGACCAATGGTGAAGTCTAAGGAGACCTAACAATTGACTAAAAGTGTTATCAAGAGACAAAACATATAATGGAAATGCAAAAATAGATTGGTGCATGGTAATGAAATTCACAAGGAAATCTTGAATCCGCAGAGAACTGGAACTTTTGGTTGGATTTGAGTCCATGTACATGGGTGCACTCAACACATTTTGTCTATTGGAAGTTGGCTCAACACATGAAGCGAATCACCTTCATATCGTTAGATATCATGAGACCATGGTGTACATACAACGTCATCAGTACATGGTGGACATAGTGGACATACAAAGTCGAGATTAGAAACGTATGTGCCTCTAGATCTTTTGAGATATATATGCTAATCTATAAAGAACTTTGTGGGCACAACATAAGTTGAAGGAATGGAAAGTATTTCCTTCAATTTGTGAAACCATAGGAGGTCAATTTGATAAAGGCTAAGGATAATTTTGTCAGTTTAATTTTACCACTACTCATATTGGTTCCACCCACTACTCTTCTTTTCTAGATCTTTTAAATTTTCATCCACATTCAGTCTTTCTTTAAATCAATTTATTTAATATTTTAATTACTCTTTTCAATTCTCCTCTTTTTTTCACTTTGTATGGTGAACATATTATTCATCATTATCTTAGAAGAAAAAATCTAAAGCGAAGTTGTAGAATATTAGGTAAAACGCAAGGGGAAAAAAATAAAATACCAGCATAAAACTAAAACATTCTCTAAAGAAACTAAAACAAATAAATGAATAATAATTTAAATATTTTATAAAATAACTAAATTAATTTAATAAGATGACAAATTTGTATCTGGCACGTGCATTTGCACCTGCAAGGCTACTAAGTCGGACATAATGATCCTCTTCGACCATGGTAAACTCAAACCAATGTATGACTCAATGAAATCTTAAGTACCACTGTCTTGATGATTGATGCACATAATGGACAATTGGAGCCTGCATGCTTGCAGTCATGACCTTTAGTCACAAATCATTTGCATTGATCCATAACATCTCCTCGTCTGGTTCTTCGTTTAAAAAAAAGCATAACATTGGTATCATTCCGTTATACATTTTTTATTTTTATGTAATTAGTCTCTGGTATAAATAAAAACTTAGGGAATATTAAACTTAAACTGATTTTATTAAGTCAATTTTTTTGCCTTAGACTAGTTAACAATAGATTATGATTCTCTCTATCATCAGAAAAGTAGTAGAGAGAACACAATCTTATCACAATCATTGATTGTGTAGAAGAAGATTATAATTTTTCTTTGAATGTAAATTAAAAATGTGTACAATCCACATGGTTATGATGAATATTAGATTTAGATTGAATCTCAATCATTCACTAAATAATCAACAGTTATGATAGAAAATAGTGATATCTGTACTAATTTTTTTCTTCAATTAAAATAGTTTTATTCATTCACCAAGTTGGCGTTTGTAATACATCAAAGATACTCAGGTAAAAAGGACCCAAGAAATCAAAAAAAATGCACATAGAGATCAAAACTGATTTGTAATCTTTGAACCCAAGATTTCAATTCATCTAGTTTCCACTATTGTTTTACGGCAGAGATGATCCAAATTCGTTAATAATTGCTAATGATTCAGAAAGTAAATTCTAAACTAGTTTATGGGCCTAACCGACCATTATTATGAAATTTTGTACCTTTTACAGATACCAAGCACACAGTTATGGTGAGTTCCTTCTGAGGGGAGAATCTTTCAAAAAGTGAATAAAAAGAAAATATAGCTGCACATGACTGATGATGGAACCTTAAGATGTGATGATGGTCTTTAGCGTTTGAGAAGAATAACGATGAGTGAGGTCATGAAAAGCTTAGAGACCAGAAGGTCCCACGTTTGCATCACTCTCTAAATGGATTGGTCATTCCCATCTGCTGCTTCTCGGGGACTGTAGCAAAAGAAAGATGCTACTGTGATGGTGGTCACCCCCTCACATGGGGTTTTTTTTTTTTTTTTTTGGGGTTGTCATTCTGATAATTGTAGACGAGACAATGAAGCAGACAAACTTCATGAAGTGATGCGTTCAGGGAACTCAGAGAAAGAATAATTACATAGAAGGCTGTCCGGCCAGGCCCGGTCCCGAAAATTAGGTCCGGGCCGCGCAAAACCGGGATCTAGGTCTGGGTGGACCGGATCCGGTCCAGTCCGGATTTTTTTATTTTTTTCTTTAAAAATTAAGTTTTCTTAAAAAATAATTTCAAGAGTAATTAAAAATAAAATATGTAAAATTTTGATAAAAAAAATCATACTAAGTGTTTACTAAGTAGTAGAAAATTATATTCTATTAGTATATAGTTATATTATATGTAAAATATATATTAATGATCATATCACAGTATAATTATATATAGTTATACATTAGAAATGTTTATGTAAGTATATATAACTATATATTAATAACAACATACACCTAAAAATATATATAAGTATACATAATGACTATTTTATACTATAATTATATATTAAAAATATTAAAAAAAAATATATAATATAAAATTAAAAAACCGGGTAGGACCGGGCCCGGGCTGGGCGTCACCACCTCGGCCCGGACCCGGCCTCGGCCCGGGTTTTCGGGCCGGGCCCTGGCCTTGCCAGGTACGGGCCTTGGGCCCAATTGGAAAACCTTAATTACATACATATGAGAACAGGAAATCTATGATATTTTCTTGTTCCTATCTAAGTGATTGCCACTCAAAAATCTAACCGCGTATCAACGATAGGAAAAATGAAAAAATAAAACACAGAGTCACAGAGATGGAGATTTTATGAAGGTTTAACAATATACATTCTTGGAATATCTGAGTACAACATGATTCCACATTAGTTGTCAATAGAGGACTACAATCAATCTCAAATTCTACTCTCACCTCTTTGTTATCTCTATATTTCTTTCTTCTTGAGGCAAAAAATAACAAGCAACTGAAGATGTATATTCAATAGACTGTCTTTTGGAAGCCCCTCAGTGTGAAGTGCAATTGTGTAAATATCTAATTCTATATTTCATTTATATGTATTATCCATATAAATCCGGTTCCAAAAATAACAATAAATGCTATGGAAGGCCCGATGGATCCAAATTCATGTCCTAGTTAGAACAACTTAAAATCGTAAGCTTAGGGGGTGTTATTCATTGGGACATTTGGGGGGATAATGGGATAATTTTTGGGATTCTATTTTATGGTGTTATTCATTGGGATAATGGAACAAGGATAACACTTTTTGATGTTATTGGTTTATTAGAACACTAGTGG
>JBAKGM010000365.1:24912111-24924867 GCA_037177215.1 Asparagus racemosus | reverse complement strand
AATGATTAATTACAACTAATGACATATTTGAGAATTATCAAACTTAAAAGGGTAAAAATAGAAATCAAAAGTTTTGATGAGCCAATCCTCTTTTATATATAGTATAGATTATTATTGTAGTAATGAGTTGGGCCCAGCCTGCTGTGGATTTAATGAGCCTATGGGCTTAGATTATCTTGGATTGGGCACCCTATATTTTTATTTTTTGTTTATTTCTTTTTGCTCTCATGCACTTTTTGATCATTATTATTGCACTTCCTAATTAATATAAAATTTTCTTGCACTAAAATTTTTAAGTTTGTATAAACTCAAAATAAAGTAGAATATGGGATTTTGTTATGAACACGTTGTGAGAAATGTCAAGTAAGAAATCAGAAATTGGCATTAAAAGAAGGGAATATTGCTTCTAGCCCCCAAAGTAACAAAATTTATTCCTCCGACTCTATTACATGTTAGCCAATCAT
Organism: Asparagus racemosus; assembly: GCA_037177215.1. Lineage (NCBI taxonomy): Eukaryota > Viridiplantae > Streptophyta > Magnoliopsida > Asparagales > Asparagaceae > Asparagus > Asparagus racemosus. The sequence continues at coordinate 24,924,403 of JBAKGM010000365.1, read as the reverse complement.
GTAATGATGAGCATATTCCTAATGATAATCCTACTGGTGACTCTATTATGATGATAGAAGACATGATTAAGAACCAAACCAACATCCCAACTGAGTGGCACACAGCCATATGTGCAGAGGGACAGAAATTTGATTGTGCTGCTAAAGTTAGATTAGCACCTCAATGCTATTCAATTGCAAAAAGGTTCGAGTACGATTTTTACCATAATGAACAAAAACGTATAAGAGTGCATTGCCAATACAAGGATACACTGAAATGCCCTTGATGTTGTTTGCTTCCCCACTCTGAAATTGCTCGATTATGGCTATAAAGAAATTCCACGCTACTCAAATTCATTGCAAGTCAAATATAATTTGTTCTGAAGCTTAGGTCGGAGCTTCAGCCAATTGATATAAAGAATGACTTACTCTCACAGTTTAGCATCAAGATTAATTACCAAAAAGCATGGCAAAGTAAAACGAGAGCACAACAGGACCTGTTCGGTGATGATGATGAGGCTTACGATTCACTAAGATGGTAAAACTTATCTGATTAAATAAATACTTATATCTTAGCTGTCATGTTTACATTAGCTATTAAGTTTACTCCTTAATTGTAAAGTTTACAAATTTGTTGTTAAAGTTACGTCACAATTGTTAAGTTTACAGCTTAGTTATCAATTGTACATGTTCGTTGTTAATGTTACAGACTAATTATTATATTTTCGTACTAGTTGTTAAGTATACAATATAGTTGTCAAGTGTACATGTTCGTTATTAATGTTACAGATTAATTGTTATATTTTTGTTCTAGTTGTTAAGTCTACAATATAGTTGTTAAGTGTAAAGTTTAGTTGTTAACTTTATAAATTAGTTGTTAAGTGTACGTCTCAGTTGTTAGGTATACAGATTAGTTGTTAAGGTTAGAATTTAGATGATAATATTAATGATTACTTGTTATATTTATATAGGTATGAAGCCATGGTTCCAGCCACTAATCCAGGAATCCGTATTGCCATTGATGATTATGACGGTAGGTTTAGGCGTTTATTCATAAGTTATAATGCTTGTATTCGAGGGTTCATTGCTAGATGTAGGCCTCTGTTGTTTTTGGATGGAATGTAAAGACTGCTACAAAGGTCTATTACTTAGTGCCACATGATATGACTTCAACCAAGGAATATTTTCTCTTTCTTATTGCATATGCGACCAGGAGAATGAGGATAATTGAAAGTGATTCTCACAAGGAGTGTGGTCCATACTATATCATAGGGAAAATCCTTACAGTCCCCCACATCAACTGGTCATAATTTCTAATATCGACAAGGGTATTAGAGTAGCGGTCGAAGAATTCTTTCCAAATGCATTACATTCTAGGTGTGTTCTCCATCTAGTCGAGAATTTCACAAAAAAAGATGAAGGAGTTGGGTCATAAAGAAAATATCACTTAAATATTGGGTGACTTGTTACAATCCGTGGCTTATAATTTCACAATTGTCGAATGAGATGATTACATGAAAGGCTTGATAGATAAAAGCACTTATGTCAATGTAATGAACTACTCCCCAGAGATGGGCAAATGCTTATTTCCCTAGTATAAGGTATGATACTATTGTTTAATTTAGTTGTTGCTGAGTTTTTGGTTAGTTGTTAAGGTTAAATTTTAGTTATTAATCATACAGGTTGGTTGTTAAGTTTACAGCATAGTTGTTATAGTGTAATTGTTAAGTTTACATTGTAGTTGTCAAGGTTACAGTTTAGTTATTAAGTTTACAGCGTAGTTGTTAAGTTTCTATGTTAGTTGTTAAGTTTACAGTGTAGTTGTTAAGTATACATGTTAGTTGTTAAGTTTACAGTTTGGTTGTTAATGATACGGTTTAGTTGTTATGGATAAACGTTAGTTGTTGAGGTTATTGTTAACTTGTTAAGTTACACACTAGTTGTTAATGTTACGCATTAGTCATCAAACTTATGAGTTTTTTCATGTGATTTACAGGTATAGCCGTGTTACTTCAAATGTTGCTGAGTCCTTTAACCGTTAGATAAGAAAGGTACGAATGTTATGAATCCTACCTTGGCGGAGATGATACGAAAGCAAATCATGGAGCGTATACATGATAGAAGGCTTATGTCAGCGAATTGGATTGGATACTTATGTCCAAAAGCTGAGATAGTATTGAGTGATAATATTCACCAAGGAAGCTACTTACATGCTAGAAATTCAACAGAAGATATTGTGGAGGTTGAATCTAATAAAACTTGCCATGTAGATTTAAAGAAATGGACATGTTCATGCAGGTCTTGGGATATCACACACATTCTTCGTAAGCACGGTTGTGCTGCAATCACTTGGATGGGACAATATATTTATCATTATTGTGATTAGTTTATGACTATTAAAGCATTCAGAAGAACTTATGAACCAATCCTATTTCCTATTCTAGATTACGAGAAGTGCGTTGTACCGCCCAAGGACCATCAGTTAAAGCCTCCCGAGATTTGGAAGACCATGTACTAGGCGAAGGAACAATAGGTCACTGAATACCCAGCCTACTAAGTGCTCCCAATGCCACATGGAAGGTCACAATAGAGCCACATGCAATGAGCCTATCTAGTTGTGAAGGTTTAGAGTCAGTTGTCAACCTTTTGTATTAGCAGCTAACCATATGTATTGGATGTTAACCTTTTGGATTGGATGTTAACCTTATGTATTGGATGTTAACATTTTGGATTGGATGTTAACCTTATGGATTGGCCGTTAACTTTATTTATTAGATGTTAACCTTATGAGTTAGTTGTGAAGGTTATAAATTACTTGTTAATGTAAAAATTTAGCTGTCAAAATGGAGCAAAACGTTAGGCCATAAACATATAAATATTTACAAGCATAATATTTACAATTAAGAGTGTCTTCAGAACCTTTTAAAATTATTTTTAACACTGTCAGACAAGCCTACGATCCATCTACCAATGCTTCTTTACATTGTGGTTCAAATCTTTCGATATCATCATCATCAAGTTTATCGAGAAGTTTTTTCTTCATTCTCCCTTCAATTAGTAAATAAGCGGCTAGCTTCGCTCGTGTGACCCATGTAGAGTGATTTTCAGGCGTGAGATGCAGGACGTCTCTTCCCTCAAGAATATCTTGTATATACAGGTACATGTGAATCCCGCAGCCATACCTACATGTAAACATATATAAATCATTAACAACCACTCTCCACATTAACAAAAAAAATCTTAACACCTATAGTGTAACCTTAACAACTAATCTGTAACCTTAACAACTGGGCTGTAAGGTTTAACACTAAATTATAACCTTAACAATCAGTTTGTAGGGTTAACAACCAACCTATATGTTTAACAACTAAACTGTAACCTTAATAACCAGTCTATAAGGTTAACAACTAAACTGTAATATTAACAACCAGTCTGTATGGTTAACAACTAAACTATAACCTTAAAACTAAACTGTAAACTTAACCATACATAAATGAAAATTGCAAAAGACATAGTTTTAGAAAACTTACGATCCTTTTTGTTCCTCACATGGAACTATATCATCTTTGAATACGAGGAAGACATTATTCTCGTTAAAGCCGGCTTTTATATAGTTGAAGAATTTAATCATGTTGAGTATTGTTCTCTGTGTCTAGATCGATCTTCTAAGGGCTATAGTGTTTGGCAACATTATTTTGTAGATCAACTTCAAGGAGATGCCAACGGTCATGTTAGACAATGGGAACTATTAGAATATTAACTTCAGCCTCAATGAAACTTTTGATGAAAATATTGTAAGCATCATTGTAGTAAACTTCATGTATTTTGTGTTGTAATCAAGAATTAAACTAGTCAGACATGTTTACCATACATTAAAATAGACCTACCTCCTTCTAATATAAATACTTACAGAAAAGAATATAGAGACAAGTCCATATTTTTTGCTAATGCTTCGTTCTGAGGCATATCCGGCCATTCACGTAGTGTATCTATCAGCGCTTTAGTAACCTACAAGACGATAAACAACCAATAAATAGTGGTAACCTAGAAGATGATAAACAACAAATACATAATTTTGAATATAGTTAGTAAGAATAAATTTATGGCATAATATGAATCTTACGGGATCATCAAGTTGAGCACCACGTAGGATGTTAAGTAGTTTAAATCTGTCAATAGTTTACCATCTAGATCTGTACACTTTAAATAGTTTGCAAAAACAATTAATAACCCTTAACAACTAATAGCTAACCTTAATAACCAATCTGTAAGATTAACAACTAATCTGTAACCTTAATAATTGTGACGTAAACTTAACAACTAATCTGTAACCCTAACAACTAATTGGTGACCTTCACAACTAGGAGATAACCTTAACAACAAAGCAATAAATTTGAAATATGAGCTAAATATTTACTTGTTGCACCTACAAATACAGAAATGATTGAGAACTTTATTCTCCTCTTCTATCAATTTGGCAACAACATCTTACGAGATCATAAAATTATGCAGAATTATGGGGTACTCATCATAAAATTTGATCATGAAGCCTTTAGGAAAGGGAATCTCAGTGTTTAAATCTTTCAAAAACCTTTCTTCCTCCTCAAGCATAGGAGAATCCATAAAGGTCTTCCAAATTTTAAGGGGATCACCATGTAGCTTGGCAGGTGACATATCCTCATCAGATCTCACTTTCTCTCTATCTTTCCCCTCATATTTCACTTATCTTTAATTGCCTTTTTCTTCCCTTCAGTGTAAGGGGTAACAACATGTTTTGAAGGTTTAACATTTTTTCTGTTTCTTCTTCTCTTAAAGGGTTCGATTACACTTGTATTCCTCTTTCTCTTATTATTTTTTATTTATTCCATCCTAATACTTAGAGGAACTTCATCATCTTCTATCATATTTCCATCATCATCAACAAAAAAATCAACCTTTGGTGGAGGGACTTCCCTCTCAATCTCCATGTCAGGTGGAGTGACTGTCTTGGACGGAGTGCTTGACATAAAAAACAATTACTTAATGTTTTACAACCATAATTAATAAAAAAACCTTTAAGCTTAATAACCAATCTGTAATCTTAACAAACAATCTATACACTTAACAACAAAGTTATAACCTTAACAAAAAGCTGTAAGCATTACAACCAAAATATAACCTTAACAGCCAATCTATATATTTAACAACTAAGCTACAACCTTAACAACTAAACTGTAAACTTCATAACCAATCTCTAACCTTAACAACCAATCTACTTTCTTAACAACAAAACTCTAACATTAACAATAAATTTGTAAACTTAACAATCAATAATAACCTAGCTAATCTATGATAGTTTGCTCCTCCATCGCTTTGGATAACTTCTCAGTGTTTGACACCTCTTCCTTCCACATCCCCATCTTGTGTGCCACTTTCTTATATGAAGTCTAATTTCTTCCTTTTACATTCCTCAACTCCTGTTTCAGCCGTGTCACTTTTGCAGATAGAGTAGCTATCTTTTGTCGGTCAAAAGCTCTCTGATCTTTAAATTTTTTCTCCATGTCACGACATAATCTTTGATTGATCATCACGATCCTCTTTCAAAATCTTAGTTGTTGAGGCAATTATAGTTGATAAATTGCCTCATCATGTTGTTCGATGGCTTCATCAATATTCTGAGCAAGATAGATAGAGTATCATTAAAAGAAATCATTAACCACTAAGAGATAACATTAACAACAAAACGATATATTTCACAAGTAATCAGTAATAACTACAATGCTTACCCATGCAGGAAGATTGTTTACATCTTCTGATCTCCTTCCAATATTTATTTTGGGGATAACTTGTCTTGGGCTACGTACCCTACCGGTCTCAATCTTCTCCTTCTTATTCTCTCTCCATACTTTTCTTACAGCTCTTTCCTCCTTTTCCTTCTTCTTCTTCTTCTTCTTCTTCTTCTTCTTCTTCTCCTTCTCTTTCTCTTTCTCCTACTCTAGCAAAGCTCTCCCTAGTTCTTTAAAAAACTTCTCCCCTCTTTGAACTTGGTCACGTAACTCTGGAAGCTTTATCGTAGCTTGCAGAGCTTTACTTCAACTATGGACGTTATTAGTGAACCTCCAATTTCTCCCAGTCTCACAAAATTTGTGAGAGGAGGCCTTGACGTACTTCCACATACTGGCATCTTGATATCAGTCAGTTGATAGTAGCACAACTGCATATGAAAAAAAATAGAAGATTAATCTTTTTAAAATAACAGTAACCTTAACAACTAAGTAATAAACTTAATAACCAATCTGAAACCTTATCAACCTATCTGAAATGGTAACAACTAATCTTGAACCTTAACAAACAAACTGTATACTTAACAACTAACCCATAACCTTAACAACTAATCTCTAACCTTAACAACTAACTACTATAAATTAACAACTAATAAGAAACCTTCACAATCAATAATAAAGTATAACATCTAGTCATTGCTCTTAACAATAAATAGTAGGAATACTTACAGACACAAGCTAGGTACACCCTTACAGATATAAAAGTTTCTTTCTTGTTCTTGGACCCCTCAATACCGCTTCAATTGCTGCATTTGTCTCGTTGAAAATATAGGTCCCCCAAGCAGTGTTCTTTACTTGTTCAATACTGTCAACAAATTTGAACAAGTGTCTTAGTATGCCGAGAACACTGCTATGACACCAGATCATGCTCAACTGATACATGATCTGCAGTAGGACAAAGTCCTTTACATCTTCTCGCTTAGTAGATCGTACAAGCTTCATGAGTAGATCCTCAACATAGTGTATGGTAGGTGCTGGGGGAGCCTTATAGCTGTCATCCTCATTTTTGGTAAAATACCTTTTCCAAATGTGATTGTTTCGATATCGGTTGGGGCCAACAAAATCCCCCTCATTGGTGAACCATGTTTAGTTCATAACCTATTCAATGTTGAATGATCACTCAATGTCTTCTCTAGTTTTCGAATCTGTAAATATAGATTTCTTTTTTTCTGGTCCCATTGTCTCAAAAAAATGTAGAGATTATGATAATGAAGCGACGACATAAATGATGTGATGTAAATAATAATAACAAAGAATTAGAAAATATCATGGTCGGTGCAGTTTAGTTGAAACAGAATTATGAGCTAGAATTAATCCAAATTATGATATCAGGTCAGTGATCCCTTCTGGTGGTTTTGACTCCAACATGAAAAGAAAAATAATTTTGATTGGTTCATCATGAAGTTTATCATGAAACAAGAGCTTGAATTTTAACTCTATTATCATAAAACGACTGAACAAATGCAGATCGTTGAACTTTTGATAAAAATTATTAGGAGAATAAAATCAAGAGAAAAATAGATATTTTAGGATGAGACCCTAGCAACAAACTCAACCTTATCCCACCAAATGAGTTACTGACATGTAATCTATTTTAACTAGTTCAAAAAAAAATTTAAACTTCAAGCTATTACGAAAGGGATACTTGAATTTGATTTTATGCAACAAATCAAATCTTCTTCCAATCCCCACCTAAATCCCTACCCTACATATAGACCCCAACCATCTGCGGAGAAAAAGAGAAGCCCTTGGCAAAAGTCCAGTGACACCGATTAGCAAAAAAAAAAAAAAACCAATGATGCCCCCCACCGTCTTCCCTCGGCCGGTTTTAAAAAAAAATAAAGAGAAATTGTCAATCTCAGTCCTCGGCTTAGATTAAGTACTTTAATCCTTCTTTTCACCTCCTCATCACAAAAACGCGTGCTCACACGAAATTTCCTCCGACCAAAATAAAAGGGATCCTTACCGGCTGTAAAAAAAATGATGCTGGCAGTCGACTAATAAAAATAAATAAATAAATAAATATAATACAGAGTCCATGTCCTCCCTAGAGTCTCTGCACTCATTCAGAGTCCCTATACTCCCTTCAAAGTCTCTGTACTTTTTTAGAGTCCCTGTACTCTCCTCTCCGGTCTCTGCACTTTTGGCGTCCCTATACTCCCCTATCGAGTTTCTGCACTCATTTAGAGTCCCTGTACTCTTCCCGAGTCTCTGTACTCATTCGGAATTCAGAGTCCCTGTACTCTTCCCGAGTCTCTGTACTCATTCGGAATCTTTGTACTCCCCAAGTCTTTGTACTCATTTAGAGTCTCAGTACTCCCGTGTATCCTTTAATTCTTGAATTAAAGGGATTCGTAGTATTTGTGTTCGACAGGTGAAAAAAAAATTTATATATACCTTCCGATTGCAATTTCGCCAACACTCCTAGTCCAAACCTATAACTGCGGGGCTAATCTATAAAGCTTTCCTAAGAATTTGAATGAGAAAACAAATCTAAATCTGATGGGGATAGGGACTCCAAAGTTTGTCTACACAATAGAGTTCTAAAAGGGATTTAAACACTAAATCTGCAGCCCTTCGTAGGGGAACTGCCATTGCCAATATCAGATCAAATCCTTGGTAGATAAAACATTAAAACAATCCAAATTTGCAGTTTGCACCCTAGTAAAACTGCTAGAATTGCAGTCCAGCCCCTACAACAAACCAAAACACTTCAAAAAAAAAACAATACAAATTTGCAAATTACTCCCTGATAAAACTGCAGAAATTACTGTTCAGTCCCTGGAAATACTGAAACTGCAAATCAGTCCAGCTAATTACATTTCAGTCCATGGAAATCCAGAAACTGCAAACCAGCCCAGATCTGTCCAGAAATTGCAGAAAACGCCCTGATCTGTCCAGAAATTGCAGAAAACACCCCTGATCTATCCAGAAATTGCAGAAATGATCCTGGCTGTGCAAAATTTGCAAAACGATCCCTGAAATGTGCAGAAGTTACAAAATAGCCTCTAAAAGCTATAGTGATCATAAAAATATTCCTCAAAACTTGCAGAGATTAGAAGATGATACAAAAGCGAAGGCATGCTCAAGAAAAGCAACGGACCTCTACGTCCCTAAACTAGATGCAAGAATATTTTGTGTAAAAAGAAATACATTCGAAAAACAACCTTGCATAAAGGAACATGCACAAATAAGCTTAAGGTCAAAAGGTTCATTTGTGTCGAACCCTAAGTCGTTAAACTAGTCAAAATACGCAATCCAGAGTAAACAACAGATTCAACCTCCACGTCTCTAAACTGGAAAAATACCAAAATTGACCCCTAAGTCATTAAACTGGAAAATACCAAGAATTGACCTCCATGTCGCTAAACTAGGCCGAATTTCAAATTTGACCTCTATGTCCTTAAACTGGAAAATTCTAAATTTGACCTCTACGTCGCTAAACTGGAATCCCAAATCCACATTCAACCTATTCGACCTATACGTCATTAAACTATATTTCAAATCAAACTCGACCTCTACATCACTAAACTAGGTTTCAAATCAAAACTGGCCACTACTTAAACTGGAACAAAATATCAAAATTTAACCACTATGTCGTTAAACAAGAGCAAGATATCAAATTTGACCACTACGTCGTTAAACTAGAGCAAAATATCAAATTCGACCTCTACGTCGATAAACTGGACAACATACCAGAATTGACATCTACGTCGTTAAACTGGGCCGAATTCTAAATTTAACCTCCATGTTATTAAATTGGAACAAAATACCAAAATTGACCCCTTAAGTCGTTAAACTGGCAAATTTTAAATATGACCTCTATGTTGTTAAACTAGAAAAAATTCTAAATTTGACCTCCACACCGTTAAACTGCGCTGAATTCTAAATTTGACCTCCACGTCGCTAAACTGGGTTCAAAAAACCCATGTTCTATTTCATTTCTCCAAGCCAAACTCAAAACCAAAGTTCAATTGCCACATCTCTAGTCTAGGACTTTATATGAGAATTTGTACACTAGGGGGGTTAAGCCATGTATATGATCATTTAAAGAAATAATAATAAGATTATTGTATTTTCTTGCTTTGTGGGTTCTCTTGTTTTGATGACTTTTATTGACTCTTAATCGAAGGTTTCTTTCATCAATAAGGGTAATTAACAATAGACTCTTGAGTCTATTAGAAGCCATGAACTCACATAAAAATAAAATCCTCTCCCGTAGGGTGAATTTGATGGGATCGATATATAAGACAAAGTTATCTACCTTAATTGGATGTACTTAAACGCAACTAATTTAGATAGGTAATTTTAACCCCACAATAAATTTCTTTTTTTTCTGGACCCACTATCTCAGAACATGCTCAAAAGTGTGAAGATCAAGTTTGAAGACACAACCGTCATAGTCATCCCAATGCCTCTTATCCATAAGTTTGACGAAAGGATGCATGAAATCATAGTATGTAGTGAAGTTTGATGTAGGGAGAAACACCGATACAACCTTTTATCTAAAAAGCAAAATGTTGATGTCAAATATCAAACAAGAAAATTTAATATGGACTATGAAGAGTTTTACAGCTCCTTAATCTTCTCTAATGGTTGATTATTGAATAGAGGATTCAATCCTGCACACAAAGAATATGCAAGAGAATTGGAGTTAGGTTCTCCAGGGGTTCCTCCGACAGTCAAATCAGTATTGTTCTTAAGTGGAGGACAAAAGTACGATTACAGTGTGTTATCTTGCAAAAGATTACATACTTCCATGCAACACGCAGTGCACCTATTTATAGCAAATACAGGAGGGTAATTGTGTACCTTCGTCAAAGTCTAAGCAGTCAGCTTATTTAGCTGATACTTTACAGGTGTCGGCTACAGGTGGGATGAGTCATCTTTGTCATTAATGCGATGGTGACAAGAGAAGTAAGATGCTAATGAGGTCTAATGAGTCATTAGGACTTTCAGGGTAGATGTAATGATGATTCCGATCGTGAATTTAATGTGATGGTGATCGGATGTCGGTGAGGGGTTCGAGAATGACTGCCTTTCATCTCGGCTTTGCGAGAGGGTTGATAAAAGACACCTTTTGATTCAGCCATTTTGGATTGAAAGCATTTTGACCCAATCTTACAAAATGAAAAGGCATGGAGTCAGCCTTAACAGTAGGGTCCGAGTGAGGACGCCTTTCGACTCGGCCCTTCTTGGGAAGTGTCGAGTGATGATGTTATTTGACTCGTCCTGCATAGGGTCGAGTTGATTTGGTGCATAGTTAACTCGAGACACATGTCAACTCCCAGAGTGGGATTAACACTTAGTCATTTCTGTGATACAACACTGGCCCCTTTCGCTCAAACTTGGGTGGCCGAGTCCGAGTGAACTTAAGCTGTCACTGTTCACGGAGAAAGTTAGTTCAATTTCCATTGAATGAATTCGTTACAGCTTATTTGCTTTTACAATGAGATTCAAATAAAAAGATCACCTTTTTATAAGGCTTATAGTGAAGATCAAAAAGATTATAACTTTTTCACCCTTTGTTGAACAAACGCGGGATTCGTTCATCGGATCCTCGCTTGCGTGGGATCTTGGCCTGTGCTGGGGACTCTATTCTGTCCGTGGACCACCGTGTGATCAGATCTAGATAGGAGATCTACAAATCTACGGGGATTATTTCACGAAGGAAATAATCGCCGACGAAAATTAACTCACAATGGAGATAATTGTCGGAGTGGGTGAAATCGACCAAGCAAAGTCACGCACGAACTCTGAGATTAAGACAAAGCTTAATCTTGAGGGTGGATCCTATAGATCTGACCTAGATCTCATCCAATTCCTTTGCTCGCTACGTAGATCTGCATCGGGAAGTCCGGATCTCGTGTGCAGGAAGTCAGATCTGAATTCTCGCCTGTGAAAAAGCTCATATCTGTGAAAATTCCCTAGCCAAAGCTCTCCAAAAATTCCCAGCCCTGACAACTGAGGCCCCCCCTCTCTATTTATAGGGAAAGGGGGGGGGGTTTGTGGCTCGGCCAAGGTCGAGCTATCTCGGCCTTGGCTGAGCTGCCTCGGCCAAGGCTGAGTTGCCTCGGCCAAGGCCGGGTTGCCTCAGCTTTGGCCTTCCTCATAGCTCTGTTTTCGGTGATTTTTTTAGACCCGTTTATCTGGTCGCCCTGATTCCTGAGCCTAGTTGATTGTCTCGTCAATTATGGAGTTCGATCGGTTCAGTTCCGTTGATGTTTGAGTCTGGTTGATTCTGTCTCGTTGATAGTTGCTGATCTGAAGCTTCGCCATTGGATTTATTCCACGATTCGTCGCTTCACTAGTTTGCACACCTCGCCAACTCGCTTCATGTGTTCGTCGACTCGTTTTTATGCGTTTGTGATGTAGTTACTGTAGGGTCGAAAAAGTTTTGTTTGATTGACTTTAAATAGATTACAATCAAGCTCTCTCGATTACAGAGGAAGAGAAGATTGATTTGACTTCTCTTTTGTTATGTGGGTTCT
>JBAKGM010000365.1:24893523-24905772 GCA_037177215.1 Asparagus racemosus | reverse complement strand
GTCGACTAATTCTTTTTTAGTGCTAAAATTAAGTTTTTGTTATTTTACAGAGTAGTCGACTAATGAACAGTATAGTCAACTAATTGAGACTTAGAACATTTTTCATAATTCTGTAAAATTACAGAATAGTCGACTACTAGTGCAGTATAGTCGACTACTAAACTATTTTATTGAAAAACAGTTTCTGTCACTTAACAGTATAGTCAACTACCCTTATAGGATAGTCGACCACTTAGTTCAAAACTTTATTTATGACTTTCTGTCGATTACAGAGTAGTCGACTAATAACTTGTTATAGTTGACTACTAAGAAAAGTCCTAAAATAACATAATCTGTTTTAACTCAGAGTAGTCGACCACTATGACCATTAGTCTTAGTTAACTACATACATAGTTTTCTGACTTTTTAGAATTTGAAAATATGAATGTTTTTGTCAGTTTATATCTGTTTCTTGGCTTTTAAATTGTGTCTTTTCAAGGGATATTATTAGAGAAAGACATCAGAAAAAGAGACACAAAATTTCTAAGCATTTATCTTGAGTTCTTCCATATTCAAAAGAGAGTTCAAAAATCTGAAAAAGAAAATCTATATTTGCTATTGATTTCAGTACATTCAAAATAAGAATTAGGCAATATAAAAGATTGAAAAAGTTCCTAAGCCACTTTTGCACATCACCAACACTTCAAGGCTTATAGAAATTATAATTCTTCTTCAAAAAGGGATTCTCAAGTGTGAGAGGTGTTTATCTCATGTAAAAGATTGTTGCAATTTGCATGGGCTTGCAAATTGGTCAGGTTTGTTTTTGATTTTGTAAGTATTCTCAAAATCATAGTGGAAACTCTCAAGTGGGATTTGCTTGGGGATTGGATGTACACCAGAGAGGTGGAACTAGTATAAAATTTATGTGTTTGTGATTGTTAAATTTCTGATTTTGTTGCTATCTTATTGCAATTTATTATCTATTTTGCATAAAGTTTTATAAAATACTATTCACCCCCCTCTAGTATTTTAGCGTGTTAGATCAACGATCCTACAAAAATGTGGACTTATCTGAAGATGCGATTAAGCTTAGATTCATTCCATTTTCTCTTAAGGACAAAGCTAAAAAATGGATGTATAGCTTACCTACAAATTCAATCTCAACTTGGGATGAATTTATAACCTTTTTGTGAAGAAAGTTTTCCCTAAATATTAAAAGAAAAGAAAAGAAAGGAATAAACAACAAACCCTCATCTTCATTTTATCTTTATCTTCATCCTCTTTTCATCCTTGGACAAAGAGAAGAAAAGAAAAGAAAGGAATAAAACCTAAACCCTCACCATCATCTTATCTTTATCTTTATCCTCTTTTCATCCTTGGACGAAGAGAAGAAAAGAAATTATGAAGGGGTGAAAATATTTTTTTATTAATTGCAACAAAAAATTATAAATTTGGAAGATCTTCTCAATCCTCCTATCCAATTGAGTTTTTACAAAATATTTCACACTCAAACCCCTCACCCTCTACCCCTATTTATTGGCCAACCGATTGGCTAATCGGTTGACCGATTGATTGGTTTGCGTAGATTTATTTTTTTGTGTGATTTTCTTGACCCGATTTCTTCATAGATCCTTGAGTTTTCTTGGGCCTTCTTTTATCTTCATATTAGGGTTTCAATAAATAGTAGAAAATCAAAGATTTTGTGTATTTTGGGCTTTTATTCATTATTTCTTCATTACCTGTAAATTAAGATAAAAATAATTATTAGTGGTATATTCATTTATATAAGAGAGATGATGAAGGTATAATTTTGTAATAAAAATTTGGAACTAGTCCATTTTCTTCTTTATCTTAGTCATTTTTCACTTTATTTTATTACTTTTTCTTTTTCATAGAAATATTGTCACTTGCGAACTTAATAGAGTTAATTAATAATTAATCTATTTGATAAAATTTTAAATTTTCTAATCGTTAGTTTATGATGACTCTAAATAAATTTCTTAAGAAATAGTTTTCAAAGTAGTATATTTCACTTACGTCTTAACTTGGACTTTTAATTAAACTAATGAAATTTTTGCATGCTTGGCTTAGAGTTGAAAATAATTCTTCAAGTCGTCTTGAATCTAAATATTTTTCAAGATACACTCACACACACACACACACACACACACACACACACACACACACACACACACACAATAAAAAAATAACTTTGCAAAAGAAGAAAAATGAGCACCAATAAAAATTCTTTTGAAATTCAAGGTAGTTCTATCTTATAAAGTCTAAATTAACCGAGTAATTAAGCCCAAAGAGTATTTCCATGCTTAATGACCCAAGCCTAATTGGGTTGGGATTCATTGGTCCAAAGCTCATTAAATTGTCACTTAGAAAGCCCGATGATGTAGAACAAAATCACCAAGGAATAAAGAAAAAATATATACTAACAATGTTTTTATATATATACTTATATTTGTATATATGTCTTGAAAAATAAATTGATTAAGAGACTTAAAAATTATTTAAAATAAAGAGTTAGGATGTTCTTTTCAAAACTTTTCAATTAAACTTTTAAGTTAGACTTGGTTTTGTATAACTATAATGAAAAGATTTTCCAAGAGATTTACCTTGGAATTATACATAAAAATATTTTATTGAGTAAAAACTAGCTTCAATTAGAATGTTTAAATATATCAAGTGAATTGATTATACATTGATTTCTTTTAATTGGCAAGTTGATCGAATTTTGTGGTATATTCATAGCAAACACTCACGAGACTACAACTCATCCAGTAGGGTAACCTAGGGGTTTCAAGGCTTGTTGTATGTGCTAAATACAATCACGATTCTTAGGAATGTGAGTTAGAATTTTTCTTTCTTTCTCTTTCAATTCCTTTCTTTACTGGTGGACTAGCAAAAGTTTAGGTGTTGGGGTATTTAGTAATCACATTTTTATTAAAAAATTATACCTTCATCATCTATCTTATATAAATAAATATACCACTAATAATTGTGTTTATCTTAATTTGCATGTTAATAAAGAAATAATGAACAAAAGCCCAAAAGACTCAAACTCTCTGATTTTCTACCACTTATTGATTCCCAAATATGAAAATAAAAAAGGCCTAAGAAAGCCCAAGGATCCATGAAGAAATCGGGTCAAGAAAATTATAAAAAAACTAAATCTGCACAAACTAATTATTTGGCCAACTGATTGGCCCACCGATCGGTCAACCGATTAGTTCACAATAAATTTGGTTTAATAGCTGATATTTAATTCATTGGTTGCCAAGTTTCATCCAAGGGTTCTCCTTCATTATTGTAAGCTATAAATAGGGTAGATGGTGAGGGGTTTGTGTGTGAAATATTTTTAAAGAACTCCTTTTGGATAGGTGGGTTACTCTTAATTGAGAAGACCTTCTAAATTTGTAACTTTTTGTTGCAATTAATAAAAAGTATTTTCACCCCTTCATATTTTCTTTTCTTCTCTTTGTCCAAGATTGAAAAGAGGATGAAGATGAAGATAAGATGAAGATGCGGATTTGCTTTTTATTTCTTTTTTTTCTTTTCTTGTAATATTTTCTTTTCTTGCTTATTTAATGCTTTGTAGAGTAGATTTACATTCATATCTTTACTTTCACGTATTTACTTTCATGTCTTTACTTTCTTACATTTATTTTATAATATAGATTTTATTTTCTTGCACTATTCACCTTGAGACTAGAACCCTCTTGGGATTAGTTTTAATTAATTTATTTTTCCTTTCTTTAATTCACCTTGAGGCTAGAACTCTCTAGAAAATAGCCCTTTTCTAAATGTGGAGCTAATATTTGTGGGAATTCTAAAAATTATTTGAAACTATCTTTATATCCTACTTATTCACATAAGATTGAGATTAGCTAAGTGGATCTATTCTAGATTTCTTATATCATTAATTAATCCTCCATATTTTACATTCTTGATCTTCCTCTTTATTCTTTTTTTTATTTATTTGTTTTATTTTTCTTTATTACCTTCTTTATTTTCCTTCAATTTATTCATCATTCTTTTTCCTCTCTCAATCTCATTTTGTTTTTATTTGCACTCAATCACAAACACTCTCATATCTCTCCACAACCCATCACTTTTATTTTATTCACTCCTAATTGTCACACACACAACATAAGAACTGATATTGATTAATTTTTACAAAACCTTCCTCGTGGGATCGATAAATTTTTATACTATAAGTTGATAGTTGTGCACTTGCAACTTTAGGTACACACTTATTTACCTACTAAGTTTTTGGCGCCAATGCCGAAGAACGGTGTTTATAAGTAAGATTTTTTCTATTTTAGTTCTTTAATTTTTGTAGTTTCTTTTAATTCTGAGGGTTGCATTGCATATAATAGTAGGAATTCACCAAAGTGAATTGAGCATTTTGATTTGAGACTCACTTGAAAATATTCTTAAGGGTAAAAACCCACTAATCAAGATAAAGTGAGGGATTTCACTACCATTTCCTTAGCCCATAAATCACTAATTCCTCACTATACAAACCCAAGCCTCTTAAAACTAATTAGACATTGGCCCCTAAGGATTCAAGCTCATTTAGGAATAAGAAAATACTTAAGTGAACTGGTTTAAGTTTATTTGAATCAGTTGGTGTCTAAAGCAAGGTTTAGGAGTGGCATAAAGCGCTCCGCAAGGAACGAAGTACTTAATTGATCTTTGATCTATCTCTAGTACTATCCTTACCTTGTGAACTGACTGAGTAAACTTTGACCTTTTCACTAAAAACGTTTTTGGTTAGGAGCTGGTCTAGTGAGTCTAGGCTTAACCCTAGAATTTAAAGTGATTGACACAAGTGATTGCATTGATATGTTTTAGTTAAGTTTTTCCTTTATCTTTCTCTTTTTTCTCATCATCTTTTTAATCTTTTAGATTTTTTTCCCTCTTAAAAAAACTAACTTGTGTTTTTCTAAGAATTGTTTTATATAAAAAATTATAAAAAAATTTATTTTGGTGTATCCAAACTTGGATTAGGGATATACCAATCGTTTAATCCGTATTGATTCATCTTTTGAGACCAACAAAATGGCCAACCCTAATTCACCCGTTCTTCAAGATATCTGTTATCCAACTAGGAATACAATCCCATCTTGCATTAAACTCCTAATGTCAATGGAACTAATTTTGAGCTTAGACCGCATTTCATAAACATGGTTCCAAAATTCTTGTTTATGATTCCAAAATTCTTCAGAATTGAAACCGACGGCACTTACATTTTTATCTCTGAGTTTGAGGAAGTGTGTCTCATGATTAAGATGAGGGACTTATCTGAAAATGCTATTAAACTTAAGGACAAAGCTAAAAAATAGTTGTATAGCTTACCTACAAATTCTATCTCAACTCGAAATGAATTTGTTACCGTTTTTCTGAAGAAATTTTTCCCTATCCACAAAATGGTTAAGCTTAGAAACAGCATTCAGAACTTTAAGATTATCCTGGGAGAGCCATTCTGAAAATATTTATGATAAATTTAAGAATCTTCTTATCTAATATCCTCACCATGGTCTGAAAAATAGCGATTATGCCAAATTATCTATGAAGGATTGAATTATTCTTCAAAAACTTCCTTAGAATCAACGTGGCAAGGGGATTTCATGAAAAAAAATGTTGATGAAGCCTAGGATTTTTTAGAGAGTTTATCTAAGAAAATCATGCAGTGGGAACACTGTGATGATAGAGTTTCATCAGCTTCCCAATCCAAATCTAATGGTTTTTCCTTAGAGACGAACATAGCCTCTGAAACAAAGATGGGTACAATCATGCATAGGTTAGAAGTCTTAGAAATCAAAAGAATGAGCTCTAGCTTAAATCAATCAAGTTTCTACCTCAGGTTGTCACGACTGTCTTTCTCCATCCTATGTTTCAGAGGAATGTCCTCTCTTAGGAAACAGTCAACCACTAGGTCAGGTAAACGCTGCATTCCAGCATCCTGTGAATGATTCATTTCTCCAACTTATAATCCAGGTTGAGGAAATCATTTGAATTTTGCATGGAATCAAGGAAACTACTCTGGAAATCAAAATTTCACTCCCTTTTCAATCCAACAACTTTCTACGGGAAATATAGTTCCTTTCAGTTCTCAAACTAATTTTCAACAACTAAATTTGCCATATCCAAATCAGTCTCCTCATCATCAATCTGTAAATCATTCTCCTCCCAACTCTGATCATGATAAATGTCTCAATGTTTTGAAAAAGGGTATGGAAACCATGATTAAAGGTTCTACACAGACCACCAACTTGTTGACTCAAACATCCAACACTTTAAATTTCTTTATGTAATCAACCGGACAAATGCTCAATTCCAACACTCAAGCTATAGCTAGGTTAGAAACCCAACTTGACCAAATAGCTAGTGCTATGAGTGAGAGAGAGAAAAGAGCATTTCCGAGTCAACCCGTGACCAACCCTAAGGACACTGGATCAAGTTCAACCTACCAAGCTCAAGTGAATACAATCCATTCACTACGGTCAAGAAAATAAGTTGATAATCAAGTTAGAATACTTTCAAATGAAACTCCTGAACCAGAAAAAATTCTCTCTCATTCTGATGAATCTATTTAGCAATCACCCGCTTCCAATGACCAAGAGCCTGAACCCAAACCTGAGCCTAATTTTGATAGTTTTAAACTACTTGCTCCCTTTCCAGATAGATTCAGGCCTAGAAAATACTCCACTCAGGAGGAGAAGATCCTAAAAACTTTCAAGCAGGTTAAGGTCAACATTCCTCTCTTAGATGTAATTGAACAAATCCCTTCTTATGCAAAAGTCTTGAAAGATTTGTACACTAAGAAAAGAAGAATAAATGTTTCTAAGAAAGTCTTTCTTGCTGCCAATATTAGTGATATGCTCTAAAAGCCCATACCCTTGAAATATAAGGACCCTAGTTTTCCTACTATTTCATGTGTTATAGGAAATACCGTCATTGATAAGGCAATCCTAGACTTAGAAGCTAGTGTAAACCTTCTTCCCTATTTAGCATATCACTAGCTACGTGTAGAAGAACTTAAACCGACAAAATGCACCCTACAATTAGCTGATAGATTCATAAAATTTTCCAATAGAGATGTAGAGGATATTTTGATCAAGGTTAGAGAGTTCATTTGTCCTGTTGATTTTATTATCCTGGAAACACAACCCGTTTACCATCTCAAAGATCAGACACCAGTCATTTGAGGAAGACCATTCTTAGCCACTTTTAATACTCTAATCAACTGTAGAACTGGTCAAATGAAGCTGTTCTTTGAGAATTTAACTGCTGATCTCAACATTTTTAATCTAAGGAACCAACCATCTAATCAACCTCTAGAAATAAACTACATCCAGGAAAGTTCAATAGAAGAAGAGAATGAGTCAGAAATTAGTTTTGAGGAAATCTTTGGTGAGGAGCTAAATATATTAGAAAAATCAGATCAGGTCTTTAAAACGAGGAAACTGTGTTAAATACATGTTTTTTTAACTCAACTTTTGAAGACTTCTTTGCTGATGAACTTAGATTCTTGAAAAATAATCAACAACCAAATTTTCAACCCTCAAACATAAATCTTATGTTTAAGGAAATTTTTAAAGAAGAACCGGTTGTGGTTGGTCAAACTTTTGTTAATAAAGAATCTAAGTTCAAAATGCATAATATCATAAATACATACCTTCAATTGCTGTAAATATCATTAAAAACCTTAGAATGTTCAGAATTTAAGCACATCATTGATTATATTATTTTGGATTTCTTTAAAATCCGGGGTAGAATTTTCAGCAATAAGGTATGATTTGATGAAGAGTATGAGCTTTTCATATTCAATTTTTCATTCTACATCTTTATTTTTTGTCTCATAATAATGATAAAAAATTTATTCTTCTCTCACTTAAGAGTTTCTTGTTCTTTTGAAAAAAGAGAAAAAAAGAATAAAAAACAAAAAACAAAAGGATATGAAAAAAAGTTTTGAAAAAAAATGAAATATTGTTTTAGTCAACCGAACAAATGTAAATGCTTCATTTCTTATCTGCTTTACTTTGTACATCATAGAGTTTGTATTGAGAACAATGCAAAATTTAGGTGTGGGGGTAGGGACTAGTCATTTTTTCTTATTTATCTTAGTCATTTTCCCTTTATTTTATCTTTTTTTTCTTTTTCATAGAAATATTGTCACTTACCAAATTAATAGAGTTGACTAATAATTGATCTATTTGATAATTTTTAAATTTTTTAATCCTTAGCTAGTTTTATACTCAAGTTCAACTTTTATGATAACTCTAAATAAATTTCTTAAGAAAAAATTTTCAAAGTAGTATATTTCACTTAATTCTTAACTTAGACCTTTAATTAAAGTAATGAAATTTTTGCATAGTTAGCTTAGAGTTTAAAATAGTTTTTCAAGTTGTCTTAATCTAAATATTTTTCAGGATATATATGCATATACACATATATATTATAAAAAAAACTAACTTCACAAAAGACGAGTGCGAAAAATAGGCACCAATTAAAATTCCCTTAAAACTCAATGTGTTTCTATCTTACTAAGCCTAAGTTGACCGAGTAATTAAGCCCAATGAGTATTTTCACGCTTAATGGCTTTAGCCCAATTAGGTTGGGATACATTAGTGCAAAACTCATTAAATGGTCACTTAGAAAGCTCGATCAAGAAGAACAAAATCACCAAGGAATAAAGAGTTTTAAAAAATTACTAACAATGTTTTTATATATATAGTTATATTTGTATATATGTTTTTGAAAAATAAATTGATTAAGAGACTTAAACATTATTTAAAATAAAGATTTAGCATGTTCCTTTTAAAACTTTTAAATTAAATTTCTAAGTTGGACTTAATTTTGTATAACTATAATGAAAGGATTTTCTAGGAGATTTACTTTGGAGTTATACATAAAAACGTTTTCTTGAATAAAAACTAGTTTCAATTAGAATGTTTAAATATATCAAGTAAATTAATTATTTATACTTCTTCAAATTTGCAAGCTGGCTGAATTTTGTGGGTATATTCACTGCAATCCTCACGAGATTACAACTCGTCCACTAGGGTAACCTAGGGGTTTAAAGGATTGTTGTATGCGCTAAATATAACCGCAATTCCTGTGAAAGTGAGTTAAAATTTTTCTTTCTTTCTCTTTCACTTTCTTTCTTTGCTAGAGGACTAGCAAAAGTTTAGGTGTAGGGGTATTTGATAATCACATTTTATTAGAATTGTATACCCTCATCATCTATCTTATATAAATAAATATATCACCAATAATTATTTTTATCTTAATTTATAGATTAATGAAGAAATAATGAATGAAATCTCAAAAGACTTAAGCTTTCTGATTTTCTAGCATTTATTGAAGCTCAAATATGAAGGAAAAAGAAGGCTCAAAACATCTCAAGGATCCATGAAGAAATCAGGTCAAGAAAATACAAAACCAATCGGTCGACCAATCGATTGGCTAATCGATTGGTCAACCAATTGATTCGCAACAGATTAGTTTAATGACTGATATTTAATTGCTTGATACCCAAGTTTTATCCAATGGTTCTTCTTCATTGCTGTAGGCTATGAATAGGGGTAGAGGGTGAGGGGTTTGAAGGTGAAATATTTTATAAAAACTCCTTTTGAAGATGAGGGTCACTCTTAATTGTGAAGACCTTTCAAATTGTAACTTTTTGTTATAATTAATAAAAGAATATTTTCACTTCTTCATAATTTTCTTTTCTTCTCTTTATTTGATCTTGAAGATGAAGATGAGATGAAGATCAAGATCAAGATGAAGATTTGCATTCATCAAGAGACTAGAACCCTCTTGGAATGTAAGTTCTCTTTTATCTTTTATTTTCTTATAATATTTTCTTTTTTGTTGTTAAATATTCATGAGGCTAGAACTATCTTGAATTAGATTTATTTTAATACTTGCAGAGTAGATTTACTTTCATATCTTTTCTTTCTTGCTTAATGTTTTGCATTTATTCTTCCATGGTAGATTTACTATTCACCTTGAGGCTAGAACCCTCTTGAGATTAGTTTTTACTTTTATTTATTTTTATTTTATTTGATTCACTTTAAGGCTAGAACTCTCTAGGGATTTGCCCTTTTCTAAGATAAGGAACTAATTCTTATCGTAACTGTAGAAATTGCGTGAAACTAAGCTTTATTTCTTTCATAATTTGTGAATCATTCTCTTATGCTTAAAATGATTATGTTTAGGATAGTCAACTAAAGAACTAATTGGTAGAAGGCATTCTAGAATTACTATCTAATTGTTATTCTTTTTATGAGTATTAATTTTACTTAGATCATAATTTGATATGTTATGCTTTCCTTGAGTGGTTTGATAGCCTATATTTAATAAATCTAAAGTAGAACGTGATAAAAAGAGACTGGTTCTTATTTTATAAGCAAGATTAGCTAGTGGATTAAACTCTAAATTCTTCATATCTTTACTTGAATCCTCCATCTTCAGTTTCTTGATTTTCCTCTTTATTCTTTATTTTCATTTATTTATTTTATTTTTCTTTATTTTATTCATTATTCTTTCTTCTCTCTCAATCTTGTTTTCTTTTTATTCGCATATATTCACAACCCCTCGTATGCTCTCCACAATCACATTCATCACACTCCTAATTATCATATACACAATATAAGAACTGATTTTGATTAACTATTATAACTCCTTCTTTGTGGGATCAATAACTTTTTATACTATAACTTAATAGTTGTATACTTGCAACTTAGGTACATGTTTATATTTACCTATCAGTACGATAGAAGCCTTAGAAACCAAAGAAAGAACCCTAGCTCAAATCAATCAAATATCTACTCTAGGATGTCATAACTATCTATCTCTAGCCCATTTTTCAGAGGAATATCCTCTCTTAGGAAATAATCAATGACTAGGTCAACTGAATGCTGCACCCCAACATCCTGTGAATGATCCTTTTTTCTCCATCCTACAACGCGGATTGGAGAAATCATCCAAATTTTGCATGGAATTAGAAAATTTTCTCTAAAAATTAAATTTTACTCCCACTTCAACCCTGCAATTGTTTAGAGAAAATACAGTTCCATTCAATACACCACATAATTTTCCACAACCCAATCTTGCATAATAGAATCAGTCTCTTCAAATCAACCGGTGAATCTGATTCCTCCAAGTTTTGTTCAAGAGAAATGTTTCACAGTGCCATAGAAAAGGGTTTAGAGCTATGATAAAGGCTTTTACACATGCCACTAATATATGGAGTCAGTCTAGCAACACTCTAAATTCCTTTATGCAAACAATTGGCCAAAAGCTCAACTCAAACACTCAAGCTATAGCTAGATTAAAAACCCAACTTGATCAACTAGCTAGTGCCGTGAGAGAGAGAGAGAGAGAGAGAGAGAGAGAGAGAGAGAAGGGAAATTTTCTAGAATAACATGTGGCAAACCCTAAGGACACTCGGTCAAGTTCAACCCACCAAGCTTAAGTGAATGCAATCCATTCACTACGGTTAGGGAAACAAATCGATAATCAAGTTAGAATACCTCCAAATCAAACTCCTTCTTCCTATTCTCTATTCAAAAGATTGAACCTGAACAAAGTCTCTCTTCTTCTGATGACTCTGTTCCATAATCACCCCTTTGATGACCAAGACCCCGAAACCAAATCTGAGCTCAATTTCGATATATTTAAACCCATTGCTCCCTTTCTAGGTAGACCCAGGCCTAGGAAAAACTCTCCCTAGATATAAAAATCCTATAAACTTTTAAGTAGGTCAATGTCAACATCACTCTCTTAGATGCAATTGACCAAATCCCCTATTATGCAAAATATTTTAAGGATTTGTGCACTAGAAAAGAACCACTAATGTTCCCAAGAAAGTCTTTCTAGCTACCAATATAATTGACATGCTCTCAAAGCCCACGCCTTTGAAATATAAGGATCTTGGTTGTCCTACTATTTCATGTGTCATAGGAACGATCTTCATTGATAAGGTACTTTTAGACTTAGGAGCTAATCTTCTTCCTTATTTAGTTTATCAACATCTAGGAGTTAGCTGATATATCTATAAAAATACCCAATCGAGAGATAGATGCTATTCTAATTAAGGTTGGGGAGTTTAACTTTTTAGTTGTAACACCCGTGATTTTTGATACGTATTTTATATTAAAATACTTCGATGTGTATATTTTTCTGATACTTATTTTTATTAAAATACTAAATGGTATTTTACATATTCGGATATAGTAATTAATTCTA
>JBAKGM010000365.1:24852131-24871947 GCA_037177215.1 Asparagus racemosus | reverse complement strand
AACTGGATATCCACATGACACCAAACCAGCCCAATAATTAGCCCATTCTCTCTCCCACATATTTTGAAGGATTCTGAGGAATTATTCAGCAGGGTAACACCTCATGAAAGCTACTATCCATCCGACTCAACTTGTGCAAGGCTGACAAACTCTAAAAAAGGTATATGAGTCTAAACTGTTTCCTATTTTGTCAAGAATTTCCTAGAGAATATTTCCGTAAAAGAAATATGTTTAGGGATAACTCGATAAACGCAACAAAGTGTAGAAATTATATCGATGCCGGTCAATGCGTCGCCTACGTGGAATTCGCCAATACTCTAAAAAGGGTACACGAGTATAAACTGTTTCCTATTTTAGTCGAGAAGTTCCCAGAGGGTATTTCTATAAAAAAATATCCTTAGGGATAACTCGACAATCGCCAATAAAGCATGAGAATAATATCGACGTTGGTCAGTGCGTCGCCGACGAGGAAATTCACCGGTACTATTTCCTGGTTCTTGTCGAGAAACTCCTGGAGGGTATTCTCAAGGATAACCTGACAAGTCCACATTTCCTCCCACAATGATCAAGATGGTAGTCAAATGCGCCATAATGAAGGAATTCACCGATTAAAGGATGAACCCCAATCTCCCTCCACTAGGGTATTTCGACGAGCGTCGTCACGGAATTCGCCGACCTGAGGTTAAAATTCACGGCGCTAGATAGCGCGTCTGGTATCAAAGAAATTCTTCCCACTATGGAAACTATTTTGTCGAGGAGTTCTCCGAGGTTACTTCCAAATATTCTTAGAGATGACTCGATGGACACCAACAAAGTGTATTGACGCCAATCAACACGTCGCCGCCATGGGATTTGTCGACGAACGGTTCAAATCCAAGCAAATTGGACGCAGGTCAATGCGTCGTACTAGCCAATTGAAGGCTAAAATTCTATATACTTTGGCACCAATTAACGCGTCGCAACAAAGAATTCCCTAATTAATGGAGGAGTCCCGTAAAAAGATAGATGGTGAGTTGAATGACAATTCGCCGTTACGAGTCAACAAGCAATTGAGCTCGATCAGCTACAGTTCAAGATTTTGACAACGGTCAAACAATAAATGCAACACCGTCATGCCTTCACACCGACTGAAGGTTGGGGCCTATTATATCCAAAATATCTCAGGCGCGTCAGAAAATCAAGACTAAGACACTTTGGAGGGGGTATCTGTAGGCATTAAAAATCGCTCATCAGTGCCCAAACTAGACTCGTGACGATGGGTTGACACCGACGACCCGTCTAGCAATGCGACCAAGAATCGCTGACAACGTAACCGCGCCAAAAAATGCATAAAGCGAGTCGAGAACACATGAAGTGAGTCGGCAAGGCGTACAAATCAACGAAGCGATGTATCGTGGGATAAATCTAGTGACGAAGCTTCAAGTTAGCGAAATTCGACAAGGCAAGTCGATCGGACTCGAGCATCGACGTGACGGAATTAACCGAGCTCAAAAAACGACGACGCAAGGCCAACCAGATTTTGGAATCAACGGAATAATCAATTAAGCTCAAAAAAACTAAAAAATGGGTCAAAACGGGCAGAACATCGACCAAAAGCCAGAAAAGACAGGCATGGGCTAAAAAAGCTTCGGCCTTGGCCGAAGTAGCTCGGCCAAGGCTGAAGTGGTTCGGCCATTTGGCTAAACCAATACCCCCCCTCCTCTCTTGATTTTCCTATAAATAGAGGGGGTGGTCTCAGTTGCACAAGGTTGGAGATTTTGGGAGATCTTTTGCAGGAGCTTTACACGAGATCCACGAGCCGTTTCGCACAGATCCAAGCACCGGCGAAGATCAAAAGATCAGATCCACGCAAGCGCTTCAGCCCACGTCAGATCTACGTTGCAAGGTAGGGACTCGAGCACAGATCTACAAAGATCTAGGTCAGGTTTACGGATTTACCCTCAAGTCTAAGCTTCGTCTTAGACTCAGAGTCAGTGTGTGATTTCTCCTAGTAGATCTCACCCACTCCGGCGATCATCTCCCTCGTGAGATCGATCCATGTCGGTGTTCTATTTCCTTTGTGAAATAAACACCCCCAGATTAGCAAATCTAACATCTGGATCTCTACTTGGATCAGAATTGCGCGGTGGTCCATGGTTGAAACAAGTCCCCATCACAGGCTAAGATCCCACGCAAGCGAGGATCAGATAAACGGATCCCGCGTTTGTTCAATTGGTTTAAAGTTGTGATCTTTATTTGATTTTTTCATTGTAAGCCTTATAAAAAGGCAATTTTTATTTGAATTTGAATTTGTTTGTAATCCCATAAAGGTGTAACAAATTCAGATCAATGGAAAAATCAGCAGCTTTATCCACCGCGAACACAGTGCCCCAATTAAAACTACCTCAGCACCAATGTCACCTCCGGCATCTCCATCCAAACCTTTGGCGAAGCTAACTCTCACCGTGACCAGTAGGCCAACCGTCAAGGAACGCCTTCGTCAATTGAGGGAATCACGGGTTACTCCTCGTGCAGGAGGTCGAACCCACCTCAAGGCTCCTCCAGCTGCACCTACCGGACTCAAAATCGAAGTCTGAGAGTCCGCCGAGACTTCTTGCTCGCACAGGCGAACGTCGAGGCAAGTCACTTTTGGCAGTTTTGATAAAACAGTCCGTCCTCGGAAGGAGGCATTCTCGTCCGACGACGATGACGTTATACCAGAGAGATCGCGCCAACATACGATGGATTGCTCTGACAATTATGTCGATGAGTTGTACTATCGTGCTGCGGGTATGAGAAAATCTCGAAAGAGAATCTCTCTTGAGAAGCCCGCGCATTGCCCCTACTCAAAGTTAATCAAGGCAGTGTTATCAGAATGCAGCTGCCATAGATCAACTCCGGAGAGGGTATCCGTCTTTGAAAGTTATAATTTTTGTTGATTTTCATTATAAGACTAAAAAAGGCGATATTTTTATTTGAATTTCGTTGTAAAAGCCAAGAAGCTATAACAAGTTCAAGCAATGACAATCACACAAACTTTCCCCGCGAACAGTTAATACATGTAGGTTTTGTTTGTTGATTCTGGATGGAAGAGGGTATTGTGGAAATTGTACTAAGGTATAATGGGTATTGGAGGAATATACCCAAGACTGGTAAGGAAAAATATGAGTGTGGAAACTAAAAGACACTAAGGGTAGATGTTAGTAGCACTTCGTTGAAGAAGTTGGGTGAATTAATTTTAGAATTTCTACCAATTGTTAAGGGTAACATAATAAAGTTGTCCTACAGAATTCCAGAAACAAATCCTAGCATGCTTGCTAGAATCAAGACTAATGGTGTTTTTATGGGTGTGATTAAAAATCACTTAAGGAGGAGGAGGCTTGATTTGTTCCTAGCTGTGCTCCAAGCATGAGTTTGAATGTACTAGTGTCTAATAGGAGAAGGAATCTACCTAGAGAGCACGCACATAAGTCCACCAAGTCCATTCATACAGACATGGATGAATTATCTAGCAATGAAGAGGACATTTTTAGGGTCAATGATGATCGGTTTGTGGATCTGGGATGTGTGGAGGATGATTTAGATAGGGGATTGGTTGAAGATGGTTTTAACTGGGGTTTGAATGATGGTGAAGTTGATGGTGATAATTTGAATACTAATTAAGATGACATTGTTGGAGATAAAATAGAAGTTGATAATGCAGAGAATTGTGCAGATGATTCAGATGACTATGTTTGAGAAGATGAATATCATTCATTGAATAGTTCCAAGGGGGAGAAAGGAAGTGAAGATGATGCTAATATTGGCCAGGCTCAAGAGGAATCTATTTACAGCTTTGATTTAGAAGATCCAGAATTTTATGAAGGAAAGAAATTTGTTAACATTAACACTTGAGGTATGCACTACAACAACACAGCATTAAGAGCACCTTTAACTATCAGTACGTTAAAAAATAATCATGTGAGAGTGGTAGTTAAATGCAAAAGAGAGGGCTGTGAGTGGCAATTGAGATGTAAGGGTCTAAAAGATGGTCAAACTAGAGAGGTTACAAGGCTTAGATATCCACATACATGTGTTGGTGTTAATAATTGTGGTAATGAACAAGCTACATATTATTAGATTGCCTTCAAAATTCTTAAAGATGTCAAGAAGAATCGTAACATATCTCCTAATGATGTTATAAGCCAAATTCAAGTTAAATATGGTTTAACTGTCAATTATAATAGAGCTCGGAGAGGAAGAGAAAAGGCTAGAGAAATAATTTTTGGCAATGTTGAAGCCACATATGATGTGATACTTGAGGCTTATAATTCATTTAAGAGAAACCCTGGAAGTCATATAGATGTGATGCTTGAGTCTTATAATTCGTTTAAGAGGATATTTGTGTGTTTTAATGCATGCATCCAATGGTTTTTAGATGGTATTAGGCTATTTATAGGCCTTGATGGGTGTCACTTAAAGGGAAAATATCTTGGTACACTCATGACTGCCACTGTCCCAGATGGGAATTATGGTTTATACCCTATGGCCTTTGCTATTGTTGAGGGTGAGAGTGGTGAGAGTTGGCATTGGTTCCTACAAAACTTGATTGTTGCATTTCATGGTTGGGCATCTGAAAACATAACATTTATGAAACATCAAGAGAAGGGACTTTTGCAGGCAGTGTCAGTTTTATTTGCTAAGGCTAAGCATAAAATATGTGTAAGGCATTTATGGAAGAATTTTAAAAAAGATTTTTTAGGAGATTTCCGTGAGAAAATTGTTTGGGATGCAGCTAGGGCATATACTGATGAAGAATTCGGCATGCACGTGAGGGCATTGGATACAGTCTCTCATGCAGCTTTTACCAAGTTGACTACAAACAGGAACTTCATTTGGTCTAGGTCTCAATTCAGTTTTCTTGCAAGGGACAATTACATTGTGAACAACTTCTCTGAATCTTTCAACAATTGAATATTGGATTGTAGATATCTTCCTGTTGTGGATTAAGTTGATAAACTAGGATGCAAAATTATGGAGAAATTCAACAAGAGGAGAAAGCAAGGGTTGAGATGGAAGGGAAAGTTGGTACCTTATGCTTCCAGATATTGTAAGGACATGAGGAAGAAGGTTGGAGGTTACTTAGTTAGGCATACTAATGATGATGAGGCTGAGGTGGAGAACGAATATGAAAGGATGACCATCTATGTGGCAGATCATACATATAGCCACAGGAAGTGGCAGATTATAGGGTTTTCATGCATACATGTGGCTCATTATATTAGATCCATAAGAAATGCAAATTGGTCATCATATTGTGACCACTACTACAGTGTGGATAGGTATGCACTCTTATATCTATATACTTTTTTATATACTTACTTTCTAGCATGATTATATAGTGTACTAATACTTATTTGCTTTAAATTCATGCAGATACAGGATGGCTTATGCAGATTCAATTGGAGTTCTACCATCATAGGACCAATAGGAACCATTTACGAAGGATTTTATAATAACCCCTCCACATACAAAGAGACCAAGGGCAAGGCCAAAGAGAAAGAGGATAAGGGGAAAAGATGAAAATGATATTGGAAGGGCTAGAGCATCACTAGTTAGCAAGAGAGTGCATAGATGCACAAGATGCAAAGGCCTAGGCCATCACAAGAACTCTTGCAAAAATCCTATAAATGTAGCAGATGGGAATACTCAAGAAGCTAATACAACAAGGTAAAAAAATTTCTTTAATTTTTTGCACATGTCATTTAACTAACTAAATTCTAATGTCATCATTAGTTGTAGCTATGTTACTAAGCATACCATTACTTGAAGTAGCCAAGGTGTACAACAACAACACAATGAATCATGTGGAACTAGGTGATTTCTTTCAACAATGGTCTACTAAGTCATTATATTGTATACCAACGTTTTCATTTTGATTTTAGTGTTGGTGGATCAACTAATATCAGGTCAAAACTACATGCCATTAGAGGGAGAAGAAGGGGTACAGCTATTAGAGGAAGAGGAAAGGGTAGTGCTATTAGAGGAAGAGGAAAGGGTATGCATCCAACTTCAATTGCAACATGGAGCACACCACACCCATCTACACCACCATCCTCATCTCAACTATCTGCAGCTTGGAGTCCACCACAACTACCATCTCACAATTCACCCCTCTCATAAGAAGAACAAGCACAACAACAAGCCAGCCAAAGTACTTAAGCATCAGGATCCGGAGTATTTGGCAATGTGAGGTGGTATTGAATTTTGTGGTCTTGTACATGACTGCGTAATTTTTTTGGATATGATGACAAGAACTTCATTTTGTGAGCTTTCTTACTATGTTACTATGTGTACATGATTTGCTAATTTTGGATTGTGTACACCAAGTAACATCTATTAACAGTTATGTATAATTGTTAAAGACCATGTTTTAGTTTGTACATGGCATTTTATGGATATTGTCGACGTGAAATTCATGCAATGTAATGACTTTAATGCTATGGACCTATGGTATCTTCATAGCATTTTGTGCATTTGTTTGAATCTGCAATGAGAATAGTATGATTATGTTGGGTATGATTGGTTTTGACAGGTTTTGTGTGTTTTGTGCAAATAACAAGAAGAGGATGGTTTTGACATGTTTATGTGTGTTGTTGCATGTTAAATGTGTAGAAGAGGATGGTTATCATTATTGTTTATTGTTTATATGAATGATAGGTGTATAATACACCATGTAAATTATGTACACTCTATGTTTATGGATATTGTGCATACTATGTATAACAGGTGTATATTGTGTGTATTGTTATATTATGTACTTTCTATGCTTATGTATACTATGTATATTATGTATAATTGGTGTATATTTTGTGTACAGTTATATTATGACATGGGTGTATTATACACTAATTATAAGAATTGATAAGAAAACTCATTAGTTAATTACTGAATTCTATCAAACTTCTCTGATATTAAATATTACAGCAAATTGCTAAATATTATTACAAAAATTTGAAAAAAAAATCGAAAACCCCAGTACAACCCAAAGGATCTTCATCAACAACAAAACCTCATCAAACTTCCTAGATAACATGCTTACTTCCTTTGACATTTTCACCATTAAACTCCGATTGTCATCAACCCAAGCAAAATACCCACAACCCTTGTTTGTTAAATTTAATACTAAGGGCAACCATAGAATTGAAGACCCTTATTATCCCCTTTCTTACAAGTTCGAGTCTTGCAGTACCATCCACAATAACATCTCGAGTTAGCCCCATCAACTGGAACTTCATTGGCGGAAGACACGGAAAACTCCATGGCAATTTCACAATAGGATTTGAGATCTAGGTTAGAAGAGGGGATTGGGTCAATGGAGGAGTATCAATGGCCCTTTATAGACTCAAAAATGGAAAAGAGCCGTTGGAGAGGATGGGTTTATTGTGAACAGATCGGTGGAGAAGATAAAATAGGTAGTGGGTTCGCTTTGGGTGTCTTAACGGGTTTGTGGGTTTGGGTTTTAGAAGGGAGGGTATAACTGTCCATTCCCTACAAAAGTTATACATAACAGAATATTCCATGGTAATTATAATCCCAACTAACTTCAGGGATTCTTATCAATTTATTTAAGCAATTTGAGGCACTGATATCAATATACGCATATTTAAGGGATTAATATCAAATTACTAGTGATTTAGGGGCTAATATCGAAAAACCCTTAAAAATTCCTTTAAAATTGCTAGAAGTCAATCTGAATTATTTGTGTCATAACAGAAGTGTCGTTAAATCACTATAAAAAAGGGCAAGTTTTCCAACAAAATGCATTGATTCAAATGTATTCTCTCTCTCCAATAAAATAGTGGAGAGACCACTACTTTATCATAACTATTAATTATCTATTTGATGGTTATGATATTTTCTTTAACTGTAAATTAGGAATTAGTGCAATTCATGAGGATATGATGAGTGTTAAATCTAGAAAGAATCACTCACAACCACCAACTAAGTAATCAATGTTTATTATCAAAAATAGTGACATCTACTGGTTTTCATAGTGAAAGGAATCCAAATTCGTTTCGATCAATGTAACAACACTAAAAACACGAGTTATGTTGGGCTAATACATTTTGCACATGAACTTTAGAATAAAAAATATATAATTCTTGCCACAACTTTAGAGTTTTAGTATAGTGATAGGGTTTTTTTATATGCATCTGAGAAATCCATTTACAAATCGATCAGAAATGTATTTCATGCGGATTTTAAGAAAACAATATAGCTAAATTAGTATAGCTTTCGGCTCATAAGAAGGACGCTCAAGTAGAATGAAAAACTATAATCCAAATCTTTACTTCAACCTCGAATTTTGATGCGGCAGCGCATACTATTTTGCCAGCAGAAAACATCACTAAGAAACAAATCAAGATACAACAAAACTTGAGGTCTGACAAGAGGGGAACTCTAAAATATTGTGAGAAAGAGACAAGCTACGCGTAACTACTCCAAAATAATATACAATGGGAAGTAGCCTTTAACCTTAAAATCATACTACAAGTATTTGATGATCATATGGATATCAATTAGTTGGAGGTCTATCTCATAGCTAGGCTTATATATCATATGGGGCAGTTGAAATAATAATTTCTGATACTGATGTAACTTTAGAATGTCATCATTGTTGTAAGGTCATCATTGAGAGTTAATTCTAATAATTTGTACGGCAAATAATTCCTAATGGATGTGGATGAGCTAGAGTTTAGCCCCACCTGAATTGGCTTTAAATACATTTGATCTTCGAATCAGTCTTTGACCTAGACAAAGTCTACCTCAATCACTTGTAAGGATATTTTAAGTTCCTTGTTCCATAATCTCTGTTTTAAATATTAAAATTCAGTATCCAAGGGAGAGTCACTAGCAAGTTGAAACTATTTCAAGGAGAAAATAATTGTCAAGGCTTTCAGTGTCAAGATAGTGAAAACTGTTATTATTAATTGGTTTTGTTTGGTTATAGCTCGCCAGAGAAGATGAAAAGAAGAAAGATAAAATTAATTTGTTTAGACTGATAAACATGTCTATTTTTTAAAGAAAAAAAAACCGGGTACAAGCCCCTAGCATAAATTGGTTCAATGTTAAATAATGATCTCAGAAGTTCAAATTTGCGAGTGATATGAAGTACACTAATATTTAAAAGGATTAATTTTAGAAAACCCTTCTCAACTATGGCCTTTGTCTCACAAAACCCCGCTCAACTATTTAAACACTATAAAACCCCTCTCAAGTTTAAGGGTGTTGTAGGTAACCCCCCTCAACTTTTAAAAGTGACATTTAACCCCCTTTATTACTGTAGATATTGTGTTAAATGATGAAAGCTAGGGGGTTAAATGATACTTTTGAAAATTGAGGGGGGTTACCTGCAACACCCTTAAAATTGAGGGGGGTTTTATGAAGATTAAATAGTTAAGGAGAGTTTTGTGAGACAAGAGCCATAGTTGAGGGGTGTTTTCTAAAATTAACCCTATTTAAAATAAATTGCCGTTATCAATCAACTTTTTAACAAAACTGCACATATCTCGTATAGATTTTTCTTCGAGACTCTTCTCCCCTAAAAATTGCACGTAGTTATGAGATGATTTTGGTTACTTAGTTCTAATGCCATTACAATGCTATCTTTATATTTTTGTTGTCTAAGATCAAAATATAATTCTAATTCTAGCTCCATACTATGTCTAATACAAACACATTTGTAAAGTAGAATAATGGATGTCCTCATTATATGAGGGGATTCTCTTATATAAAACGATGGAACTTGTAATCTCAATAAAGTGAAAAAAGGAGGAGAGAAAACCCCTCCTAATCCGACTTGGTTAAGATTGAGACATGTATATGAGAAACGTTTTTCATTTAACATAAGATACCCATCAGTTTTTCATTTAACATTAGATACCCATCAATCACTTTCTAAAATCTAATGCAAATTGGTTTACTCTTTGGATGATGTTAGAAATTTTAGGTTCTTCTCTATGCTGCTACTCCGTAATCT
Source organism: Asparagus racemosus (assembly GCA_037177215.1). Classification (NCBI taxonomy): domain Eukaryota; kingdom Viridiplantae; phylum Streptophyta; class Magnoliopsida; order Asparagales; family Asparagaceae; genus Asparagus; species Asparagus racemosus. Next base: position 24,861,947 of record JBAKGM010000365.1, on the reverse strand, counting down.
TTTCAGCTATCTAATAAACTTTGAATAAGCTATCTTGTCCTACTTTTTACTGTAGGAAATATGACAGACAACGCAGCGGAATGTCCATATCGTAACAATTAATCAAAACTAATCAAAATTAGAATAATACATGGAACGCTTTCCGATCTTTCATTATCCATCTCCCAAGATTAACCTGAAAATTCCATCTCTCAAGATCTATCTGAAACTTTCAAAGCTTCCTCAAGAAAAAATTCTCCAACTAAACCTGGCCCGCTGGGTTCAAGGCCGGACCGGGCTTGACCCGGGCCCGGCCGGGTCAGGGTCGGTCGGATCTATCTTTCTGATCCCGGGTCTAGGACTGGACCCAGCCCGACCCACGACCCGCTTAAGTGCGGACTGGGTCTAACCCGGCCCATAGCCCGTGGGTCGTAGGCTGGCCCGTGGGTTTTTCATCCAATATTTTCCTATTATTTTTACCTTTTTAATTATATTAAACTTGTATTTAAAATTATAAAATTATTTTTAATTTACTTTTAGTAATTTAAACTTGTATTAAACTATTTTTAAACTAGCAATAAACTTTTTAATCCTTCCAAGTAGACAACAGTGAGCTTAAAGATTGCTGCTTTATTTCTCAATGGGTCAAAAGGCCCACGAGTCAAAGACCTATGACCTGTTGGCTTTGTTAGCAGCTAGCTGCAGACACAAAGAGCTAAAGGAACAGTTAGTTGTAGACTCAACGGGCTAAAGGAACAGCTGGCCTAACAAAAAAAAATATAATGAGCCGGGATGGGTCGGGCCGAGCCAGGTCTGGCGTGGGCCGGGCCTATGGCCCGGGTATATCATGGGTTAGGTCAAGCTCGACCCATTATGGGTCGGGTCGGGTTATGATCCATGGCGGGCTGGGCCGGGTCAGCCCGTGGGTCGACCCGGCCCATGCCCAACCTTAACTGAAATCCACCCGTCATTGAAGAGGAGCAATACTGAGAGATATGTTCTCAATTTTGCATTTTCTCTATTCTATTCTTCATCTTATATTCATAAGATTTTCTGTGTCTTCATAAGGCTACATTTGAACCCTATATATAGGATTAGATTAGCCTTATAGATTTTAATTTTAAACAATTCATAATTGTTCAAAACTCTATCCATTACGATTAAAGATAAAATAGAATTGTTCAAAAACTCTATCTATAACAATTAGGGATATTATAGAATTTGTAATGGATGTAAACCTTTTTTAATGACATTAGTGAGACCAATTGAGACCCATATCGAGATGCAATTATTAATCAAATTAATAACTTTAATTTAACAATCAAATCCTTATCTGACCAGCTCTTCATATAAAAGCTCTTCCATAGTATGAGATTAATTATTTATAAATAATATCTTACATATAGTCACCTCCAGTATCATTTATTTAGACAACTCTTTTGAGTAGGACAATTTACCTATTCACTCATGCCTAAATTGCAATTCCTTTGAATATAAATAAAAATTATTTTGAAATATCAAAATATTTTATTTTTATGAGAAAATAAATTTTTGAAAAACATTTTTCAAAACCACCCGTCGACGAGAATTTAATAACTTCATGGGAATATATAATAAATTAACTCATCATAATGAGCATACTGGATCCTATCTAGATATTCATCATTTGCCTAAGTGAAATCTAGTAACCCAACGTTTCAGGTTGTGTAGTGCTTGCTAAACAAGCATAACCATCACATCAAAGTATACTAAAATTATCAAATAAAATAATGACAATATCATCAGTCAAAGGGACCATGTAACAATTTAAGTTCTTTATCTCTTAGGTGACTCGTCCTAGAGAATCCAAATGCGGTGTAGTGCTATACACATCACAATGCGTACTTACAACATACACCAAGGGAATGCTCATTCCCGTTGATTGAGATCCACCACCACATCTCACATGTCGGTGTCAAGCATAATAAGCTGTTTTAGCGAAGCTATTATTTACTAGTTATAGGTTAAGCACAAATTTAAGAAATCTCTAAGTTAGATCACCTCTCCCAGCAAATGACACATCTCAGTGCATGATCTAACAAAATAATTTCTAAGGATATATATAACAATTATATAAATGATATCCAAATTATATGTGTAATAATTAAATCTATTAATATTTTACAAATATTACATAATTTGTATTGGAGGTTCAAGAGAATATTACTACTATTCCAGCATTTACCTCAAAAAGTATGTTTAGCAATGTAATATCAAACTAGACACTTTAATACTCCAAGGATAAACGTAGCAAAGTCATCAAATGAAAAAACAAACACAGTTGGCAGAAGAAGATAACTTAGGTTAATGCCCACTATAAGCTACCTTAATAATTAACATTAGCGTATATGGAGACATTTATTCAGATTGGCCAGCTGCTTGATTCCCAATGGATAAACTCCACAAACATAATACTTCCTATACAATATTATAAGATAATATTTAACAACTAATCCATGATTATTCTAAGATGCTCACACTCTCATATTGACTAAGCTCTATCTTTTTTCTTGTAAGATCAGAAACTTTCACTGCATAAAAAAGATTAAGCCCAGCTTATGGATGAGCAATGGTTGAGTGCAAGCTATTGTAATGATTGTGGGTTAAACTTATATGCAATTCACTATTATGAAAGATATGGGAGGCGGCAGCAGAGAAATCGTTAATTTATGATGTTACAATACAATACTATGTTATTTATTACGAGATATAAGGCTCTTTAAGGGACTAAGGCTGTAGATCGGCTGGGTAAAAAAATGTTATTGGGAATTATTATTTGCACATAACTCAGAGTTTGTAAAATAACCAAAATCAGTGCAAGTACTATGACTCCAATCTGGCTCCCAATTATGGTTCCGTTGTGGGTGAAAATTGGAAAGTTCTAGAGGGAGAAAGTGGTGGTGGGCCCCATTTGAATAGTGATTATTGCGAATGACAAAATTACCCCTAATATTTGTCAAAATGACCTCGTATACTTAAATTGAAGAAAAAATCTCTCATTCCTTCACTATGGGTTGTCCTCAAAAAGTCCCTTTTAGATTAACTAGTATATATTTGCGCGTGCAATGCACGTGCAAAATTATGAAATTATTATCTAATTAATTTTCACTCATATATATTATTAAATTGACCGTGGTTTGAATTATGCAATTTTATTATAGAGATACTAAACTATTATTTAGTAATTTAAATCAAAAATATTCTTAACACAATTTTGTTGAGAAGTTTATTAAGAATAATGTAATTGGAGTTAGTCATTTAAAAATAGAAATATAAATAATAAATAATATTATTATTTAATCATGTGAGTCCGAATCTTCTTCTTATACCATGTTTACAATGTTCTAGAAATATAAATGAAAAAGAAGAGGAGAGAAAGAAAAAAGAATCCAATTGCAATTTTCTAATTCTATATCTCATGTCATAATTTAGATTATTCTAGAAATAAGCAATGAAAAAAAATAGTGTTTCCTCACTTTGACACACAAAATTACCAATATACCCCTCAAATTTCCATCATTATGAGAAATATCCTTCAAATGTTTTGGTACCCCTGCTAGGATTTTAAAATAGTAGTATAGATATAGATAGATATCAGACCCTTAAAGTATTAGGGTTTAGATCTAACTACTATCAAAACCTAGTGGAGAAATCATAGCTCTTAATTTTGACCATTGCTTATTAAATAGATGATTATAGATGACTATTTCATTTCAATTCATTCTAAATATAATACTTATTATACTCTCAAGAATAACATTCAAGAGCGCAAATCACAATCATACATCAAGCAATATACGGTTGAATTTAAGTAATGAGCTTCGAATGCAATTTTGAAACTAGAACCTTAAATCCTTTAAATTGTACCACCACACCGCCTCCCCCCCCCCTAACCCACCAACCCAAAAAAAAAGGAAAAGAAAAAAATAAAAAGAAAAAATGAATAGATGCAAGCTTTAGTTTTGTTAAATTTCTTTGTTGATTAAGTTCTCTGTTAATATTAGGGAATTGATTTCATAACCAACTCATATTTAAATATAGGTCATCGTATATTCTTCTTCGGTCTCTTTTCTTTCTCAGCCTCAAAGTCCCTCTCTCACAGTGTACGAAATTTTGCGAGAAACTTTTGTTTTTCAAGCTTATTAGGGTTTAAGATTTTGAGTGGAAAATAAAGAAAGCTAGGTTATCATTATATTTTATTACACTTTTATACCCTCATTATCCATTTTATTTGAATAAATATATCGACTAATAATGAATTTTTATCTTAATTTGTAGAAAATGAAGAATTAATGAATGAGAGCCCGAACGAACCAAATTATCTCATTTTCTACCATTAATTGAAGCTCAAGATCAAGCCAAGAGGAGACCCACAAAAGCCCAAGAGATAAAAAAAATCTGGTCAGTAAGTCAAAAAGGAATCAAATCTGTTAGGAACCTATCGGTTAATCACCCACTTGGCTAACTGGTTGGCCAATCGATTGGCTAACCGATTAGCTAACTGATTAGTTTGTAATAGAAATAATGTATGCCTGAAATTTATTTCTTAGAGCTCGAGGCTAATCCAATTTCTCTTGTGAGTGTAGTAGGATATAAATAGAAGTAGAGAGTAAGGGGTTTGGAGTGTGAAAATTTTTGTAAAAATTCCATTTGGAGAGGATGTTTACTCCTAATTGAGAAGACTTTCAAAATTATAAACTTTTATTTGCAATAAATAAAATTTTTATTTCATCTTCTTTTATTTTCATTCTTCTCTTTTGATGATAATAAAGTGAAGATGAAGATTTTCTTCACAAGGGGCCAACCAATTAGAATGTAAGCTTTCCAACCAATTAGAATGTAAGTTTTCATTTCCCCTTTCTATTTTTCTTATTTTATAGTTGCATCATTTAGGCTTTTATTTTCTTGTTATTATGTTTGGTAGATTAGATTTATTTTATACTTGTAGTGTAGATTTATTTTATGCTTTGTAGAATAGATTTACATATTCTTGCTCTTTTTATGAGTTTTATCATTCTTTGTCTTGCTTATTTTCTATTTTCTTGTCTTTCTTTTATGCTTTATTTTCTTTTTGTTCTTAATATGTGTAACTAAATTTTTTAGGAGATCTAGGATGGTATGAAACTAGTTTAATTTTTTTTAATGTTTTATGGATTGCTCTCTTGTGCTTAAAATAATTATGCTGAGGATAATCAACTAGAGAACTAATTGGTAAAAGATAATTTGATAATCTATGCTTAACTTGAGTGGTTTGATAGGTTATGCTTATAAATTCTAGAATTAATATCTAGTTGTTTATTCTTTTCATGAATGAAAATTTTACTTGGATGATAATTTGATAGATTATGCTTTCTTTAAGTGGTTTGATAATTTATACTTTGTAAATCTAAAGTAAAATATGATAAAAAGAGAGTAGTTCATAAATTATAATTGAAATTAACTAGTGGATTCAATTCTAGATCCTGAAGTTTCTCTACTTGTTTTCCCTTAATCCTTCTTTATTTTGATTTTTCTCATCTTAATTTCTATTTTCTTGATTTTCTCTTATTGAGTTTTCTCTTGTTCTCCTTCCTTCTCTTCTATTGTTTTTTATTCCTTTTATTTTTCTTTCTTGTTATTCTTTTACTTGTGTCTTTTTTTTCTTCTTCTATCCTCTTGTTTTTTTACTTTTGATTTTTGTGCCAAATCAACTTTCTCTACATCTCTATACATTTTATTTCACTCTTTTTTGTTCAGACACTTTTAGAACCAATTTTAGGAATTTCTAAACACACACATTTCTTGTGGGTTCGACATCATTCTATATTATACTTGATAGTTGTTCTCTCATAACTCTTATGCATGTTTATTATGTGCATATCAAGCTTTGACACGGTTGCCGAGGAAGGTGCTTGTAATTATGATTTCCTTATTTTGGTACTTTAATTTGTGTCTTTTCTTGTGAAGGACTAAATAAGAAGATTGAAGATTGAATATTTAAGAAGAAGATTTACTTAAAAAGGTAAGTCCCCTTTCTAGTATTTTTAATTCCACCATTTAGTTTAGGTTTTTCACATTAGAGACAATTAGGACATTAAATTTTTTTTGTCTTGTTGATCCTAATAAAATCCACCTTCCATTTGAACAACTACTAACAATATAATAAATTCAAACAAGAGCTTTATTTATCACATTTATTTGATTGTTGACCCTAATTAAAAAATTAAAAGTTTTTCTTTCTGCATCTTTTTGTAGTTGATTTTAATTCTTAGGGTTGCATTGCATATAGTTAGAAGGAATTCATCAAAGTGATTTGATCACTCATTTAAAAATACTCTTAAGGGCAAACAAATCCCTAATCAAGATGAGGTGAGGGATTTCATCATTCTATTCTTAGCCTACAAACTCACTATACAAATCAAGCCATCTAAAACTCATTAAACGTGGCCCCTAAGGACTTGAATTCGTTATGGAACAAGAAATCCTTAAGTGAACTGGTTTAAGTTTACTTAAATTCGTTACTGTCTAAGGTGAGGTTTAGGGGTTGTGTAAAGCGCTCTTCAAGAAAAGAGGTACTTAATTAATCATTAACCTCCCTCTAGTACTATGTTACTTGGCTAACTGTCCAAGTAAACTTTAATCTTTTCACTCAAGTAGTTTTTGGTTAGAAGTTGGTCTAGTTGAGTCTAGGTTTAACCCTAGAAGCAAGGGTAATTGTTTCAAGTGGTTGCTTTGGATTTGTTTAGTTAGGGTTTTCTTTTATCCTTTCTTTTTTCTCTTACTAATCTCTTAGGTATTTTAGTTTTTTCCCCTTTAAAAAAAAGAAAAAAAGAAAAGATTTTTAAATTTGTTTTCTTAGATCATTTTCCCAAATTTTCTTTTTAGACATATTAAAAAGAATCCAAAAAGAATTTATTTTGGTGTATGCAAGTTTAGATTATGGATAATACCAATTGTTTAATCCATGTTGAATTAAATTTCGAGACTAAAGAAATGGTAAATCCAAATGCACAAATTCTTCAAGACATGTGTTAGCCCACTAGGAATATAATCACATCCTGTACTAGGCAATTTGATGTTAATGGAGTTAATTTTGAGCTTAGACCTCACTTCATAAACATACTTCCAAAGTTTTGAGGAAACGATTCCAAAGATGCATGTAGTTTAATATCTGAATTTGAGAAAGTTTATCTTATAATTAAGATTAGAGAGTTATCTGAGGATGCAATTAAGCTTAGATTTATCTCATTTATTTTTAAGGAAAAAGCCAAGAAATAGTGCCTCGACCAAGACCGAGGCACTAAATGGTGCCTCGGCCAAGACCGAGGCACTAAATGGTGCCTCGACCATGCTGAGGCGCTCATTTGGAGCTTTCTTCTGATTTCCGGCGTTCGTCCGTTCGTCCGCCGATCTGTTCGAGCTCGTTTCATCCAGTTGTGCCTAATCAAAACTTGGTTGATCATTCCGTTGTTTTCGAAATCTGATCGGCGTAGTTCTATCGTCGCTTGAGTCTGGTTAATTCCGTCTCGTCGACGTTTGAGTCCGGTCGACTCGCCTTGCGAATCTCGCTGACCTGAAGCTTTGTCGTTGGATTTATTCTACGATACGTCGCTTCGTTTACTTGTACACCTTGCCGACTCACTTCATGCATTCGTCGACTCGCTTTATGTGTTTTGTGGTGCAGTTACGTCGTCAGCGGTTCTTGGTCGCATCGTTAAATGGGTCGTCGGTTGTCAACCCACTGTCACAAGTCTCGTTCTGATAAGCGATTTTCAACGCCTACAAATACCCCCTCCAAAGTGTCTCAGTCTCAATTTTTTGACGAGCCTGGGATACTTTGGCTATGATAGGCCCCAACCTTCAATCGGTATGACGGGACCTGAAAACGACTTTGGTGTTCGATCTCTCCAATCCTTTCAGATTCTTCAGTTCTTTGTAGGATAGCTGAAGGCATGGCGGTACTGTATTTTTTATCTGACCGTTGTCGAGATCTTGACCTGAAGTTGATAAATGAATTTCTTTTGAGATTAGCTTCAGTATTTGATTCCTCCAATCCTTTCAGATTCTCTAATTCTTTGTAGGATAGCTGAAGGTATTACGGTGCTGCATTTTTTTTGCGTGACCACTGTCGGAATCTTGAAGCTGATTGAGTTCATTTGAATCTAACTCGTGTCTGTGAGTTATCGTTCAACTGACCATTAAACTTTTTTACGAGACTCCTCCGTTGATCGGGAAATTCTTCGTTGCGATGCGTTGATTGGCGTCAAAATATGTGGAGTTTAACTTTCAGTCGGCAAGGGCGACGCGTTGACTGGCGTTCAATTTTACTTGGATTCGAACCATTGATCGGCGAATCCTCCAGCGGCGACGCGTTGCCCGGCGTCAACACAGTTTATACTCGTGCATTTACTGGAGTTTTGGTGAGTTATCCTTAAAATAAAAATATTTTCTAAGAACTTCTCAGCTGAAATAGGAAACATTTTATACTCGTATACTTTTTAGAGTATCGGCGAGTTATCCTTAAAAAAAATATTTTCCAGGAACTTCTCAGCCAAAATAGGGAACAATTTATATTCATGCATCTATTTAGAGTTTCTTCCCGCACGTGAAATAATTTAGACCGGATGAAAAGATTGACCCTTAATGGGTGATACCCCCATTCAATAGCTGTCCGGGGGTCTTCGCGGCCGTTATGACGAGCTTCACTGCGTAGGCGAACCTCGGTTGAATATCGAGCTTCACTGCCCAGGCGAAACTCAGTTGAATCTTAAGTTTCACTGTATGGGTGAACCTTGGTTGAGTCTTGAGTTTCACTGCGTGGGCGAGCCTCGAGTCTCACGATTTTGAAACTGGGGGTATGTGACCCTCGTCTTCAGGACTAGACTTTCTTGACTGTCTACACGCCTGGAAACATGGTGTGGTGCTCGAGTCTTTTCCAGTTCCGAGGTTCAAATGCCTCAGAATCAGGGGAACCACGTTGACACGACATTTGTCGAGAAGTCAGCACGTCTTGCTTCGAGCGTGGCAAGAATGGTGCAGCTCAGCTAAGAATTCTAGGTGGAGAGAGAGATCTTACACGTCTTGGAGCTAGCAAGGGCTATCACCGAAGAGGCTTCAACTTCAACGTCTGAGAAATTGAAGCTCTCGAAACAAAAGTTTGCCGAAGGGGCTTGTGAAGACTCTGAACGCCAACGAGAACTCTCTCAGGGCCAAGCTGCAGGAGGATCTTTGAAGATCTCTTGCCATAATCTTCCCTCTTTTAATCATTTATTATAATTCTTTTATTTCATTTGAAATAATTAACCATAATACTTATAGGATTTTTGGCAAACTCTTAGCCATCAACGGATTTGATAAGCCTTTACCAATTACCGTTTGAATCAGGTTAGTGTGCAGATTTTCTAAACCCGTTCCGCACGTGACATTGTGCTAAAAGAATGAGACTCTTTTAGACTTCATGCTACGATGTCGAATACGTAGATTTGGTACTCTTTTATGGGCAAGAGACTACCCGGTAACGCGTGTTATGCATAGACTTATCCCTTCTTAGGCTTCAGGATAAAATACCCCAGAATTGAACTCTGTTGTCTTCTTCAATGGGAAAAAGACTAAACCGGCAGCGCATGTGAGGCGTTGACTTATTCCTTGTTAGGATTCGGAATAAAATTCCCCATGCGTGTGAGGCGTAGATTTTAGTGCCATTAATGACGACCCGCCACACTTTCGAATATGTCGGCGTTACTCTTTTTACGGTTAAGAATTAACCGGCAACGCGTGTGAGGCGTTGACTTTATCCCTTCTTAGGCTTCGGGATAAAAT
>JBAKGM010000365.1:24835866-24852031 GCA_037177215.1 Asparagus racemosus | reverse complement strand
TACAAAGGTGTCATACTCCTCATCCGGTAAGGAGCCCAATAAAATAATTGCCTTGTACTCATCTGATATCTTCTCATCAATATTTGCCAAGTCGGACAACAACTTAGTATAGTTGTTCAAATGAGCCACTAGTAAGGTGCCCCTGGATATCTGAATCCTGAAGAGTCTTCGCAGCAAGTACAACCTGTTCTCAACAAATGATATACTTATTGTTGAGAATTTTCCACTTCTTCATTGCAGACGTCACCCCAATCACATCATATTTCAGCTCCTATTCTAAACAGGACCTGATCACCCCACACGCATTCTTATTCATCTTCTCCCATACCGCCTCTTCATAATTAGGTGGCCTCTCATAGACCCTGACGGTCTCCTCCAAATTTTGAGCATTGAGCGCATCTTGTACGTCGCTCATCCACAAACCAAAGTTGATTTTGTCGTCATACTTCACCACACTAATTTTGGTGTTCTGAAAGCCAACTTGAATTATACTCGCCATTGACTTGCTGCTTCACCTTCTTCTCCCATTGCAAACTAACTCCAAATTGTAGAAAAAGAATAAACTTTGATAGGATTTAAAAGTCACCCAACTGAACTCTAGATCGGATTCTAAGTAGATTTCCTAACCACACGAGGAAAGCGAAAACTCCAACAGCAACTCCTAATGCTATCTCCACCAAAGCCGAGAACTCCAAGAACTAAGCTTCACATAAGAATCTTCCTCCACCAAACTCGCTAGATCTGAAATCTGAGCTCTGATACCACTTGTTGTGCGCAGTGGAAAATTTCGGCAGCACCTCCGGTGCACAAAGAGCACAACAAGAGGACTAGATAGCAATGAGAATTCCCGTCTCACCAAGGAAATAAGAATTTGTGGATATTAGCTCTTCCTCTCATCAGTTTTAGGACTGACCTGTCGAGGGAACCTAAAAGCTATTACAAATCACACAAATAGCTATTACAAACCAAATCAACAACAAGACACGAGTTTTACATGGTTCGGCAAATTGCCTACGTCCACGGGGCAAGGAGGGGGGAAATCTACTATTAGAGAGAGAGAATACAAATAGGATTTACAAAATCTCACAAATTAAACCCTCTAATAATCTCTCAGATTTCTCACAATAGCTCTCTTAAAAAAATGCTCAAAATTACCTCCTACTACATAAAAACAAATGAACAGGTCTATATTTATAGACCTCTGCAATTTATAGTGCTCTCATACTGGCTGATGTGGGACTAATAGCCGCGAAAAGAGAGAATTCACGCGAAGAGAGAGAATTCACGTTGTTTTCTCGTGGTGCTCCGTTCATGGCCCCCACAACGCGTCCCACGCGTTTTCTCCTCACGAGCCCAGGTGCTCCATTCGTGGCCCCCACAATTCTCCCACGCGTTTTCTTCTCATGAGCCCAGGTGCTCCGTTCGTGGCCCCCACATACAATATTCGAAAAATGAAAATGAAAATAAAAACAAAAAATTGTACAAAAGGAAAAGGAAATAAATATATTATCAAACTATGTGCTCAGGTTGCCTGCTTTGCTTATTGGTAGAGGCCCTATCACTATATTAAAGGTTTTTTGTTTCCAAATCCAAGTTTTTACCGCAGAAAGTATACACTCTTAAGATATTATGAGTGTAACAATGTCCATTAGAACTCATAAAAATACATTGATGAATAAAGAACTCTCAACACACATAGTTTTCGACACATAATTTTATCACTCGCAAGGGGTAAAATAAATCTGAGTGTTGCACCATTGTGAACATATCGATAATTATTGCGTGATCACACAGAAACTATTATTTTGAAACTCCATGTTCAAGCCAGAGGCAAGAACTAAACCAAGCTAATAATATTCCTCAACACATGTCTATCGTCCTCTACATTTTTGATATGGTACTAAATCTATAGTAAGCAAGCACGCGCAGCACACGTGTGCTTTTACTAGTTCTCTTTATAAAATGTATGTTATTTCCTATTTATTAGCAAATAATTTTCATTAGCATACTAATATAGAGAAAACACTTTATATACAAGATCACTTGTGCTTAGATAAACTTTGCTACTTGAGGATTCAGATTCGCTACACTACAAAAAGTAGTAAAGAGACCACCACTCTCATTATAAATGTTGATTTGTATAGTTAATGGTTAGTCTTTGAGCAAAAATTAAGATATTAGTGCAATTCAAGAGAGCAAAGTGAATATCAATTACAATCATACAACTGAAAAACCAATAATTATAATAAAAGGTAATGATCTCTCCATTATTTTTAAGATTTAAATTCCAAAATAATTCCACGCTGACATGTCACATCAACTCATATCAGGTATGAAATAAACAAAGTCTACATTATTAATGAATCTTGGAAAAAGGATTCACAAGGCCAATTACAAAATGATTGTAATTACAATAACATTGCAGTCCTAAAGGCACAGAACACTAAATATAAAATATGAGGCATCTAAACTCACTAATTATATACCAGTTAACACACCAACAACCAACTAAGCAAAACACTTCATGCTTGGTTTAATTAATTCTCATTTCAACTGGATATAGCTAGCGGTCAGCTCCAATATACTATTGTAATCAGAGCCAAACCATAAATATCAATAAATAAATTATAGGCCACACATAATGCAGCAGTAAATACATACACTTTATTACAGCGCCAACCCCTATCTGAATTAACTGCATGCACAAACAGCTTTTAATTACTACAAAAGTTGTGCAACTACATATTTCATATTTAAGGGCATGCAATAAATCCTTTGCTTCTTTCCCCTCACGGAAGACATGGAATTTTTTTTTAAAGTATTTCTTCAAATATGTAATGGTAGATTAATAAAAAGATGAAGTTTATGTCATACGTCCTTGGTTATTTTCATATTTGATACAAGTCCATTATTGATAAACTTTTTAGGAAATTTTGTTTAGACCTCTAGAATTTTCTAAAAAGCCATTTGATTTCATATAGTTTCTTAAAAGATTCAAGGCTCATTGAATTAATTATTTGTCTATTTAATAATAAAATTTTCTTGCTATTACCCTCAAAAAATTAGGTTTTTTTTCTACAAACCACCTTGACAATAGGAAAGTTCCAGATGAACAACCTTTGAATTTTAATTTATACATAAACCATACTTAAAGTGGGTTTTTATTTCAATCAATCACCTCTTATTCAAATTTTCACTAAAAACCATAAATAAGCTTAAATATTCGTGTTCCAGGTAGATGACTTATATCCTAACTAGACATAAACTTTAACAAAATGCCTTATGTACATTGAATGTGAGTGTTTTTTAAGGATATTTTTTTGTTTTTAGTGAAAATTTTGACTAAGAGATGGTTAGTTGTAATGCAAACCCACTTTAAAGGTGGTTTGTTTATCAATAGGAATTTAAAACTGGTTTCTATAGAATTACCCTATTTTTAAGATTGTTTCAAGGGAAAACAAAAAAGATTATGTCATGCAAAAATAATTAAATGAAAAATTATTTATGTTAGAAAGTTAATCTCGAAATTGAGTGGGGATTAATATTGGATTAAAAATTGAGGGACCCTTAATCTTTTTTGATAACTGATCAAATTAGAAGACAACAGATCTCTACACATACAATAGACGTTAGAGGCTCCAGAGGGGATTTCCTCCGAGAGGCCCTTCGACGCTTAGCTCAGTGTTTGATCAAGTCGATAAGAAGAATATCAAATAAGGTTCAAAGTTCTTAGAGTTCAGACCTGAGAACGATGGAGATCTCCTATGCTTTATGTGGGGTGTTGGGGGAAAATCGATAACTTAGCTCAAGTAGCATGAGCAATGTCTCACTAACACATTCTCTTTGTCAACGATTGATTGGCCATTTGGCTAAGTGTCGCCAATGCCACATTAACTGTGATAGTGATAGAACGATGAAGCATGGGTATCGTTCTAGGGGTCATTGTCACAAATGTCCTACACTTAATGTGATGGTGACCGGGTGGTGAAGCATGAGCGATGCTCGAGAAGCTATCATCACGCCTGGTTGAGTATTAAATGCGGGTGCCTTTGACAAGGTAGTTGGTCATCCATTTGACCAGTAACATATTCTGACAAGGTTCAAACCGAGGAGATCCGAGTACGCTTCCCAATCCAGACTGGAATTATCAGAAGGGTTTGACAATTTACTCAGATTGTGGCGATATCAAGAGGGGTTTCTGGTCATATGACCTGTCCCTCTTGACATGTGGCTAGTCCTTGGGGATTCATTAAATTCATAATTTTTAGAATGTACCACTGGCCGCTTTCACTCTAAGAGAAAACTAAACCGTTTTGCATCCACCATCTCTGGGGATTCAGACAGTCATAGGTAGTGCTATGTCGTCAAATAAGAATTCGTGCATTGGTCTTTGGAAGAGGACGCTTTGGTTATCGAGAGTTAATTGTGGAATTTTGGGGATTTTTGTCAGTTCAGATTCATCCACGTGCCAGTCATCTGAATTTAGTCGTTGTTTATAAAACTCTTTTCCCCATTTGCCTTTTCTCTTTGTGCTTTCTGACTTTCGAAAACCTTAGAAATTTTGATTCTATGCACCTTCTACATTTCGGTCACCTTTATTGATTTTATTTGATGGATTCCAATTTGCAGTCATCTCTAATTCATCGCGGAGCAAGGGAAGCGTTCTTTTGCAAGCATATGTCAAAAGTTTGCGAGGATGATCTCTAGGTTTAGATGAAGACTTTCGATATTCCTACTTCCTGCACTTTGTCCCTTTCTCCATCCAGGTGTCCTGTCTACGGTCACAGGAGCTATGAGGTGCCGATGTATAGGCACCACTTCGATTATGATCTCCACTTGTGCCTGCACGCTTTCCTTGAGAAGGTATTTTAGGTGCTTGGTATTTTGTCGGTGCAGTTGAAACTGAACTTGGTGGCTGTTTGACTGCTTTCCTCATCATTTGTCATAAAGTAGGTGTCAAACTGACCTTGGGAATCTTGGGTTAGTTGTTGTATATATTAAAATTAGCGGGGCACTTCTATCTCCAGTCCACGAGTGGGTTTCAGTTGGTAACAACATTCTAGATATCAACAAAAATAGAAGTAGAAGTTTGTTTTCCTACTCATCACTGATCCCATGTTAGCTTGCTCTTTGTGGCCCAAGATCTGAAAGGATGCTCTAAAAGTGGAGGCTCTCTCCATGTCAAAGAGGCAAGGTCTGGAGAAAATTTGAGGTTACAAGGGTTCACGCCGACATGAGAACCTTTTTGATAATGTGGTCCTTCGGGTCACTAGTATTTCTCATGCAGAGGCTATGTAGGAAGACTTGGTCTGTGTTAAACTTTTGGCTGAGGAAGTGCATTCAGAGGGGCTCCTCGTACTGAACTCTCTCTAGGAAGGAAGCATCTTCGCCTTGAACTAGGGGAGGAGGAGGAAGTTCAATGCCTTCCTCAAAATCCAGCCAAGTTAGCTGCTAAACTCGGGATGGGTATTACAACCTCTTCTGCTCGAGCCGAGGCATCTGTGAGGAGGAAAAAGAAGAAGACCACTTCTAGAGATTGCCATCTTACCAAGGATGACTCATCTAGGACGGCAACCATTGAAGCAGGGGTCAAATTAGGCAGATTCGGATTAGAGCCTGTGGAAGTGGTCCCAGCCCCTTTGAGAGTTCCTCCACCTAAAAATATTGTTAATTTGGACAGTCCATCTTTATCGCCAACTGCTAATCGGGTGGGGGAGAATGAAGAAATTCTTTCAACCCCTCTACCATTGATGAGGGCTGATCCGCCTATTGAAGGTGGTAGTGTTGCTTTTCCTAGGTTTGGCAATACCCCAGGTTCTTCAAGGAGGGCGGTGAAAGAGTCAGCTGTAGAGGAAGATCTGGGAGATAAATAAGAAAGGGGGTGAGAGCAGGCTAATGAGTTAGCGGTGTAGGAAGAAGTCCCTATGAGGGATCTGTTCGAATGGCCTTTTGCTCACCATCTTGATGAGGTTCCTGGCCTTGAGGTTAGTCCTTTTCAAGCTACCCAAGGCTCGACCCTGTTATGAGAAGGCTCCTTCTAATGAGTTTGCCTTTGTGTCAATCTATCAACTTGATTCTAGGGGTTAGTCCTAGAGTCTCGGCTCAACCAGACTTGTGCGGTAGAGTAGATATATCTCCCTCGGGACTAAGTTCTATTATGCAGGGTGCCCGAACAGGGCCTACATCATGTTCTGCGAAGTTAATTAGTAAGGGGTGCACTCATGGAAAGTGAACTCTTTGGTCAAGTTGAGTCATCCCGTGAGCTCATCAATAAGCTTGAGAGGAGACCACAGCTCATAGAACTACTTGTGAGTTGACTGAACCTGTGGCGGCTTGAAGGATCGAGGAGTTAACCCAATTTAAGGGGGAACAGGGGGAGTTGATTCATGAGTTGGGTCGGCGTGGCCAGGAGGTTGAGTCTACTACCGAGGTTTCTAGCATCAAAACGTGCTTTTGGAATAATCTGAGGAGGAAGTAGCCTAGCTGACATAAGAGACCAAGACTTTGAGGGAGGAGTTAGACCGGGTCTTTCTCGACCTATAGTCTATTGAAGCTCAAATTAAGTATCTGCAGGAAGAGGTTTCATTCAAGAAGAGGGCGAAGAAGGATTCATAGGAGTGCACTCGCGATGCTCAGATCGTGGCACAGGATCTGAAGGTGATATTGGACAAAGAGAGAATACTTTAGGATTCTCTCTATTATGAAATGTTCCAAGCTGTTCAAAGGGCTGAGGAATAGCATGCCTGCCTCCTCGAGCAAATCTGAGACCTTGAAGGTCAATTGGCCCACCCGAGAGGCTAGAGGCTCTCAAGAAAGAGATGTTGAGAAGCATCATCATAGTTCCCTTGGAAAGCTAGAAATTGGTGTCACCTGTGAGGCGAGTTTTGATCACCTGATGGTCCAGCTTCCTTTTGATTGAGAGGACTCTACTACATGTGTCCTAGAAGGGTGCTAGTTTGCTCGAACCTTATGAGAGAGATGGAGCTGGAGAATGAGTTTGATAGTGGTGAGGGGTTGCATGAGAGTTCAGACAGAATAGTCACTGATGATGGGGCTAGCTCGTCCCACCGACCTGGGACTTTGACTCCTTTTCCTTCTTCTTAAGTTTTTTTCTATTTCTTTTGTTGAGTCTTTGGATATGAGTCTTATAAACTTCTATAAGTCTATCAATGAAAAGGGACTTGTTTTGCCTTTGATTCGCTTGTATCTGCTCTTGGCATTTGTTTGAGAGTGTCTAGTTGTAAAGAACTTTGTGATGTGCCTTGGTTTTACTCCTAAGTGATACCAAGGTATTCAGATGCCTTGGATTAGTCGACAAAGATCAAGTCATAAAGGCTTTGTATCATGCCTGGATTTTACTCGTGAGAATGATACCAAGGTCTTTGGATGCCTTGGACTAGTTGATGATGACTAAGTCATAAGGACTTTGCATTGTGCCTTGGTTTAATTTGTGAGAATAATGCAAAGGTTTTTGGATGCCTTGGATGAGTCGGTGAAGTCTGAGTCATAAGGGCTTCACATTGTGCCTTGGTTTTACTCATGAGAATGTAACTAAGGTCTTTGGATGCCTTGGATGAGTCGGTGAAGACCGAGTTGTAAGGGATTTGCGTCGTAGCTTGGTTTTACTCGTGAGAATAATACCAAGGTCTTTGGATGCCTTGGATGAATTGGTGAAGACTTATGCATAAGGGCTTTGCATCGTGCCTTGGTTTTACTCATGAGAATGGTACCAAGGTCTTTGAATGCCTTATATGAGTCGGGGAAGACTGAGTCGTAAGAACTCATGATCATCTTTACAAGATGTTTGGGAGAGGCACTTCTACATTGATATGGGGGAATCCTTGGTTACATTTACTGGAAGTACTTTTTGAGTTGTTGAATATTCTAGGGGTGCTTCAAGACTTTCTCATTCTTGGTTTGCAGTCAGTAGGTTTCCAGGTGGATTTTTTCCACAATCTTGTAGGGCCCTTTCCAATTTGCGACAAGTTTTCTATAGTTGATTTCTTTGTTGAACGCAACCTTTTAGAGGACCAGGTCCCCTATTTGGAACCTTCAGGGTTGGACTCGGCTATTGTAATGTCGAGTAATGCGCTACTGACCGACTATCAGAGATCGGAGTACTTTCTCTCTTATTTCATCGATGAGTTTGAGTGCGCTTCTAAAGCCTATTTGATTGGTTTCTTGATTGAAGTGTTGTAGCTATATGGTAGGCATTATGACTTCTACTGGGGGTAACCGCTTCTGCTCTATATGCCAGTCAGAATGGTGTTTCCCCGATGGAGTTTTTGTCGATCATTCTGTACGACATAAAATACCACGAAGTGTTTCGACCCAGGCTCCTTTTGCTTAGCATACTTTCTTCTTCAACACTTGTAGTATACACTTGTTGGCTACTTCCAATAGTCTGTTGTATTTAGGGTGTGCTACTGATGCAAACTTGAGTCGGATCTTCCATTCTTCACAAAAGTTACAGAACCTTTTGCTGTCAAACTGGATCCCATTATCAATAATGATGGTTATTGAAATTTTGAATCTGCTGATGAATGATTTTTAGATGACATTGTGGATATCCTTTTCACTAATTCTTGCTGGTGGCTCTACTTCTACCCATTTTTTGAAGTAGTCTATAGCCACTATTAGGAACTTTCGCTAGCTAGCTGCTATTAGGAATGGTGGCAGCAAGTCTGCTCCCATTGAGCAAAAGGGACCAGATTGATTAGAGGAGTGAGCTTGGTTGCTGGAGCCTTAGGAATATTTGAGAAAAGCTAGCAAGCTTTGTACTAGGTTGTGAGTTCCAACGACTTGGCTAAGATGGTTGGGCAATAATAACCTTGCCTAATGACTTTTTGTGCTAAAGTCCTAGCTCTGATGTGGTGTCCACACATGCCCTCATGGATTTCACTTAGGACATACTCTGATTCTTCTGGTCAGAGGCACAGAGGTAGGGCCCCATACTACTATTGGTATAGAAGAGCCAGTAAAGTTGGTATTCTATTATTAGGTACTTTAGGTCCTTTCTTTGCAAGCTCCTAGCTTCCATTTGGTCTTCTAGCAGAGTACCTTTCTTTTAAGTACTGTACGAGTGGGATAATCTAGCACAGTTTTGATTGGTGGTCCACTTGCATGACTGAGTTGACCATTGGTTCTATAATGCTGGTCTTCTTGAGGGTATTGGTCCCCATCCTACCCTTGAGCTCGATTTGAAACACCTTTAGTCTGTCCAATAGTTCTTTGGCTTTTTCTAAGTATTTTTCCATTTTGGAGTCTTTTGTTTCATTTTCATCTTGGATTTAATAAATGACGAGTTGGGAGTCGGCCACCATGTATACATATTATGCCCCTGCCACTAGAGAGGCTTTGAGGTCGACTAGGAGAGCTTCATACTCAGCTTCATTGTTTGAAGTTGAGAATTCGAAGGCAATTGCATATTAGAAATGTGCCTTTCCAGGTTGCTCAATACCACTCCTGCCCCAATACCAATTTCTCTGGAGGGATCGTCTGCTTTTAATACCTACCACAATAGGAATTCAGGCTGGTTGTATCCATGGGTATTGCTTTTCTTGGGCATGACTTTCCTGGTTGGTTTTTTTATTAGAGGGGGAGTTGGTTCATACATGTGCGAATCATTCTCCAGATCCAAGGTTTGATTAAGAAGTTGACGAGAACTTGGACTTTGATGGTTATCCGAGGCTCAAACTGGACATCATACTCATTGAGTTCTATGGCCCAGTTGGTCATTCATCTGCATGTGGAGGGGCTGCTAAGTGCTTTCTTCATAGCCAAATTGGTTCGGACTATAATTCTTGGGCTTAGAACTATGATTGGTCTCCTTGCCATGGTGATGAGGGCAAAATATGCATTTTCGATGAGAATGTAGTTGAGCTCTTTCATTTTGAGAATGCGGCTAACATAGTAGATCGGCTTCTAAACATTCTCTTTCTCCCAAACCAGAACTAAGCTTATAGCTTTGGCCGAGATGGAGAGGTATAAATAGAGCTATTCACCATGGACATGGCTGCTTAGCAAAGGCTTGGTGCTCACGTATCTCTTGAGTTCAACGAAGGTGTTGTTGCATTCTTCTATCTACTAGATGTTATCCCTAGGCCCTTTGTCGCCCCTCAGGACTTTGAAGAATGGGAGGCTCTTTTTGGTCGATTTGGATAGAAAATGGCTCAAAGCTACTAGTCTTCCATTTAGCTTTTGGATATCTTTGACCGTATGAGGTTCGGTCATCCCTTCAATTGTGACTATCTTTTCTATTTGATTTCAGTCTCATGTTGGGTGATCATGAACCCAAGAAACTTACTCGAACACACACCAAAGATACATTTTGTAGGGTTGAGTTTCCATCTGGTATCGGCAAAGAACAGAGAAAGCTTCTTCAAGATCTGCAATACAGGAAATTGCGGGCTTAGATCTCACCAAGATGCCGTACACATATTCTGCCACATTGCACTCAATTTGTTCTATAAAGATTTCATTGATCAGCCTCTGATAGGTCACTTCAGCATTCTTGAAACTGAAGGGCATTACTCTATAGCAGTAAGTCCCCTGGTCTGTGATGAAAGAAGTTATCTCTTCATCATGCGCTGCCATCTTTATTTGGTTGTAGCCTGAGAAGGCATCCATGAAGCTGAGCATTTCATCTCCCGAGCTCTCATCGACTAGTTGGTCAATCCAAGCTCTCATCGACTAGATAGATTTGACATTAGTCTCATCACCCGATAGATTTGACATTAGTCTCATCACCCATGTTGACTTGTACTACCTTATCTTCAATTGATGGTTTGCGTAGTTCGAAATGCGATTCTCAATGGGCTCCAAGGTGTTTTGCTGAAGGATCATTCTCTTAGTTGTTGAATGCTTTTGGTTCATTAAGCTCTTCTGTTTAGCTGTATAAAGCCATGTTGACCGTGAACTCTCTAAACATGGTATCGATGCTAACATCAAAATCCCAATTGGATGTATCTGAAGAATGTATTGGTAAGTTTTTAAACCTTGGTTTTTTCTACATGGTGAATTCTAGGGAGACATATCCAAGCTCAAGTTTGGTTCGATTGAAGTAATCGATACTTTCCCCTTTCGGTACAAAGGGTGTTGGTGGAATGTTCGTCCTTTGTCATAATTCAACCTTTACTTTAGAGTGAAATCATAAGCCATTCTCACCATTGTGTGATGAGATTGCTTGTTGTAACAAGATAATTTGGGCATTTCTTTGACTTCGTCATCTGAGACTGATGGATGTGGTTGTGGTTTGACTTTCCTGAAGATGATAGCTTCTTGAGCGCTTTCCTTGGTTTGAACAACAAAGATGGCATTTTCTGAATTACCCATCTATTGATGAGATGAATAAGACTCCTTTATGGGCATGTATAAAGATGATTCTAGAGCTAACGTAGAAAGCAAAGCATCAGCCTCTGAGTTTTCACACTCAGAGCTAAAAAATAATTGTAAGTAAATTCTACATTATCATTGAAAACCCAGTCACCTAATTTTTGACAGACTAGTCTGTACAAAGATCTTTCAGGGTAATTATAAGGGATTCCATCTCCCAAATAGGATCTTTGTCCTGGTCAGGTTCGCTATCCGCCTCCAAATCACTATCAAGATCTTTTAGAATGACTAACTAAATTGTATGCTTTTTATCAAGAAGGAGGGAGTCAGTGAAGTTATTCTCCACTCCGTTAAAGGGATGCTTCTTGGCATAGACCTTTTTCACCACCCCTTGCTCATCGATATATTTAAAGCACTGATGAAGTCGCTAATCTAGCACTTGAGACAAATTTTGCCCAGTGATCGACTACTGCTAGAATTGAATCTAAAGATGGTAGTGGTCATTCTTACAACTTGTACAGCAGGATACCCAAGAAGCTAAGGATCTGTTCAATCTTGGTTGAAGCAACATACCCGTGTATTAGAGGGGTCAATTGTGATGATGGTCCTTGATGAGCATGTCTTAAGGAGTGAAGCTGATGCAAGGCATTTGTTGTATCCCTTGATGGTATAGGTAGCATTGCCATTGATCATCAGTTAGAGGAGGCTCGGGTATCTAAGCGAGGAATGCCTCATTATTTATTAATGCTTCCCTTAAAGCCTCTCTCGTATACTGGAACAAATGTAGAAGTTCATGCAAGCTTCTACGAACCGTGATGTTGGCCAATTGCACTAATATATCATACCAGAATGGGACTTTGAGTCCAACAAATGGTGGCTTTAATACTTTGTTGAACGGTGTCTCTTTTTTTTGTCACGAGCTGCTTGGAAGGTCTCAGTTGATCATACTTTTTCTAGTAGTCCTGGCTAGATCTCATTCTTGTGAGTGTTGCCTGGTCTAGTTGTGCTGCTATGGCCATCTTTTCTTCCTCCGAATCTTTTATTGAAAAGACATGTAAAGATTCCTCACCTTACGATTGTAGGGATATTGTTGCAAGTCTTCATTTTTCCCTTAGCTTTTACATGGGTGTTGGCTTGAGAGAATCCAATGTTCATCTTAGAGAAGATCAAGATGAACCCACATCACCTCTCCTTTATTGATTGTGAGAGGGACAAAGCCTTGTTTCTGACAAGCTTGTTGGTCATGATTGACCGGCTCCATTCTTGCGGTGGGAATGGAGATAACCTTCTTTTGTTTAGGTTGAAGCTTAAGGATCCCGAAACCAACGAATGTTTGTATTTTATCCTTGACGATATAATATTTTTTCATTAGGTGTCCCAAAATTCTATGAAAGAGGTAATACTTTGGATCATCGATCTTCCTAATTTCTTTAAGGCATCAAGCTTCTAGAAGCTTTAGCCGATTTCCCTTGTTAAGCACATGGAAGATAGCGATGGTGTGTTCATCTTTGAAAGTGTAACTCCACTGGGTACCCATTCGAAAATCGTTTTTTGCTTGTCGAGTTTCTCAACCTCAACAGCAAATGTCTCCTTCGCTTTTGATTGAGAAGACTATAATGCTTAATCTTATCCCCTTTTCGATTTGAGAGAGTATCAAATTTGATGAAGTGTTCAGTAAATTTTTTGATGATTTCTACTTGCTCTATCAAATATTTCCATGAGTTAGCTTTGATGGCATCCTTGTGAGCTTCTATCTGAATCAGGAAGTTGTGCTGACAAATTTGGAGCAACATTGATAGTAGCATATCGCGGCATCGCAATGTTAAATTACGAAACCATCTAATACAGTCCCTCACTGAATCTTCACACTTTTGCTTCTGAGAGAGGAGTTTGACCATGGTCGCATCAGACTGCTCTTCATGAAATTGAGATAGGAATTGTGATTCTAGATCGGCTCACGATTTGGTGGAACCTTCAGCTAGGTTTTAGAACCAATCAAAGCCTACTCCCTTAAGGGTGCCAATGATGAGTCGCGCCTTGATGTCATCGTTCCCTATTACATTTCATATTTGTTGATGAAAGTAGTAGATGTATTGGTTGGGAGATCCCTTGCCATCGAATGTATATAACGTCAATGGCTTAAACTTTATTAGGTAAAGAATTGAGTCCCACTTAATATGATAAGGTCGAGTGATCCTCTCTTTTTCAACTATGTTCACTATGTAAGAGCGTTAAGCTAGTTCTGGAGGTGTTTGAGGACTTTTGCTTCATGTTTCATCCTTGGTGGACTTGACATCTCAGATTCTGACTGAGAGGAGAAGGTATCTTTTTAGTGCAATGGCTTCTTCTTGATGATTGGTCACTTCCCTTTTGAAGAGCTCTCACGAGGCTGTCCACTTGTGTGGAAACTCATGTAGCATGCATCCTTAGGAGGGAATAGTCAAAGGAGATTGTCGCCCTTACCTTGACCCGGTATGACAATAAACACCATCAGCCTATGGAAGTATACTCCTTATGCCAAGAGAATTTCTTCGATCAAAAGGATTATCATCCTCTTCTTCACCTTCATCCTTGGTCACACTAGTCATATTGACTGTGAACTTTTAGAGATCAGCTTTGTTCTTTTGGGAGTGTTGTCACCATTTATTCCTAGCCTTTAAAGGCTTTAGAACTGAGCTGAGACGATTAAACACTGATTCTTTTGTAAGTAGAGACTTGCATTGGCAATTAGTTTGAAATGTCGTGACAATCTCTTTTAGGGTCATGCAAGTCCCTTTTAGAGAAAGGAACTCCCTTAAGTTAGAGGGAGTCTCGGTTTGGCAAAAATGGTGGTCACTCTTCTTGAGAGCAACTTCGCCTACTTAGCTTTCATCAAATTAATGTCACCTATGATGATGTTGTTTTGACCTATGACTAGTATGGTCAATTGAGTCTTCATCACAAATTAGAGCTTGTAATTGAGAAGAGGAATCACTAATGGTGATAATTTTCCCTTGTGGCATTTTGGATGGAGGATGACCCCCATTCTTGGCTTATTTTAGAGAAGCATGACGAGCATCGCGAGACAAATGTGAGTTAATGGCCATTAATTTAGGAGATAGTTGGGTGAACCATTTTCTCAAAAATAGCACATGAAACCGGCTCTAGGTGAGGTTCACCAATAAGGGCTATGGGTGAAGTTTATTCTAGTGAACTTTACCAAAATGTAGGTAACCCACTTTCTTTGGGCCATGGTGACATGTCATGTATGGACAATTTGGGCAAAGCTCATTTTGGGCGAGCTTCGTTTAAAGCTGCACTTTAACTTGGTTTTGAAAGCAAGCTTCACTATGACTTTGGCAAGCTTCGCTATTACTTGGATGAGCTTCGCCATGATTTGTATTTGGCTATTTTAATTTAATTAAGTGTTTAGCTCATAGGCATTCACTTCTTGAGCTCATGTTGGGCTCAAGTATCCGATTCTTATTATTTGTACTGAGTATTGGTCAGAAGAGAGCTTGTATATTTTGACCATCTATACTCATAACCCATTAATTTGGGTGGAAATAATGTTAGATTCATCATGGAGAATTATCACACCTTTCAAGTTGGCATTTGTGAAAGTTATGGATTGGTCCGTCTTAAGTTTTTTTTTTTTGCATAGGTTTACTTCGAGTGCTCGCCGAGCTTACTTTTTTAGCATTGTTCGACATCTCTTCAAGGGCTGAGCTAGCACTAATGGTGTTGATTGTGCCTCTATCGCCACCCTCATTTGGTTGGTCTCTCTATTGGTTCGATCTGGGTGATCTTGACCTTCTTCTTTCTAGCTTGTCCGGGTTCGACCCTTTCTTGTTGTAGCCGTCAGTGAATTTTTTGAGCAGGCCTTTTTTGATAAGGTCCTAAATGTCTCTTTGGAAGACTCAGCAATCATTTGTATCAAGGTCATGGTCTCTGTGATAGCGACGGAATTGTTTGGAATCCCTTCTATGGGGGTTCGAAGTCATGTAGGTGGGGAGCTTTGCTTAGATGCCGTTGCCACTGGATTTGGTGTAAGATTTGTGAGAAGGGTGCATTTAGGGGGGAAAAGGTGGGTCCCATTGTCGTGTCCTTCTGCTCACTCCTCCTTCTATCTCTTCCACCTTTCTTCTTGTCGGGCAGCTCGGATCAGGGGTTTGACTCGAGTCGGTTGGTGTCAGCATTTTTGCTTCTAGGGGTTGCCGCTCGGGCTGCTTTTTTGTGGATGCTGCTATTCCACATCTATATGTGACTGAGCTCTAGCCATCAGCTGGTCAAAATCAGTCACAGGATTCATTATGAATGAATCCGACAACTTCTTGTCCTCCAAACTCACGATTATTTTGGCCATCGCCAACACGGGGTCATCTTGATCATTATATTTTATTGTACTTTTATATATTATTATCTATTTAAATAAATATATCTACTAATAATATTTTTTATCTTTATTTACAGGTAATAAAAATTTATTGAATAAGAGCCCAAATGAAGATAGTTTCTGGCCTAAAAGATCTTTAATAAAGCCCAACATGCCTAAATTCAAAGCCCACGACTATGTTAGAGGCAAATTCTCAGTACTCATTACTTTTTTGGTCAGTAATTATTAATAACTTGGCCTGTAATTGAGAATCAAATCAAATCTAGAAAAAAATAGTCAAATTCGGGCTTAGGATGGTCAACCGTAAAGAAAGGCGATATCTCCTAATCCGAAAAGCTGAATTTAACATATTATACATGAAAATCACTTATCTCGATGAGATGGAGCCATCCAAAATGGCAGATTCTAGAAATTTTAGCGATAGCAGCAATTTATAACAAAAATCAAAATATATAT
>JBAKGM010000365.1:24814448-24827049 GCA_037177215.1 Asparagus racemosus | reverse complement strand
TTGAAGGTCGAGCTAAATCCTAAGAAGTCCACGAGCATTAAAGAGAAGCCCAAAAGCTTTAAATAAATTAATTGAAAGTGAAATAAAGTCCATTAAGCTCATCTCTGAACTATTAAATTAATGGTGTGAATTATTTTGAGAAATCTTATGGTTGTGAGGGTTACTTGGGGCATAAGCCAAATTTTATGATTGTGAGGCTTACTTAGGAGTCGAGACAAATTTAAGGGTTGTGAGATATTATTATTATTTAATAAATAGAGAGATAGAGTGAGGATTTGAGAGTGTGAAAAAATTTTGTAAACTCCTGTTTGGAAGGACCTTTAATTAGGTCTTTCATTTTATAAACTTTTTAAGTTTGTAATGAATAAAAAATATCTCCTCCTTTTTCAATTTTATTTCCTTTTTTTTTGTTGATAAAGATGAAGATTTACTTTCAAGGGGCCAACCCCTTGCAAAATAAGTTTTCATTTTTCTCTCTTATTTTATTTTTTTCGACATTCATGTTTTAAGATTTTTTTTTATTTTTATGTTGGTAGAGTAGATTTATTTTATGCATTTTAGTGTAGATTTACTTTCATACTCTTTCATTTTTATTATTTATTTTTATATTTTATAGAATTTATTTTCTCACATTTTTTGTAGTATATATATACCTTTATGCTATTTTATTTTTATTAGTTAGATTTCTTTTATACCCATAGTTTAGATCTTTATTTCCTTATTCTTGTTTTTACTTTTGTAGTTAGTTTTTATTTTAGTTCTCCTTAGTTTTTATTTTAGTTCTCCTTAGTTTTTATTTTAGTTCTCCTTCTTTTATGCTCTCTAGTCTAGATTTTATTTTTTTGTTTTTAATTTATAAAATATGCAACTAAATCTTGTTGGACTTCTAGAATTGTATGAAATTAGTTTGATTTTTTTAATGATTTGTGAATTGCTCTCTTTGTGCTCAAAATGATCATACTTAGGATAATCAACTAGATAACTAATTGGTAGAAGAAGAATTTGATAATCTACGCTTATCTTGAGTGATTTGATAGGTTATACTTATGAATTCTGGAATTACTATCTAGTTTCTTGTTCTCTTCCTGAATGAGAATTTTGCTTAGATGATAATTTTATTGGTTATGTCTTTCTTAAGTGATTTGATAGTCTATGTTTAGTAAATCTAAAGTGAAATATGATAAAAAAAGAGTAGTTCATAAATTCTAAATGAAACTAACTAGTGGATTCAAATCTAAATTCTTATCTTCTCTACTTGATTTCCTCCATCTTTTACTTATTTCGATGTTCCTATTCTTGAATTTTTCTCTTCTTGATTTTGTTGTTTTCTATTTTTTTATTTTTCCTCCTTGTTTATTCTTTATTTTCTTTTATTTGTTCACTCTCTTTCTCCCCTTTTGTTCTAGTTTTCTTTTATTTGTAAATAATCACACTCTCTCGATTATCTCTACACTTTTACTCCTCTTTGTCCACATATAACTCTAGAACTATTTTTAGGATTTTCCTACACACACCTTTCTCATGGATTCGACATTGCACTATACTATAACTTGGTTGTGTACTTGCAACTTGAATTTATTTTCACAACACATCACATCTACTTCTAACCATTTGACTTGGAACCTCTTGAAGTATTCCCTGAGGGTTTCACCTAGCCTTTGCTTGATTTGCAGCAGGAGGGCAGCAAGTGCCTTCTTTTTTGTTCCGCTAGGAAATAGTAGATAAACTTTTTTGAAAGTTGCTCGTAGTTATGGATGGATTTTCTTTCCAGGGTGCTCCACCACATCTTGGTGCTGCTACTAAGAGTGCTAGGGAAAGCCCGACATATGAATGGATCTGTCACATGTTGCATACACATTAGATCAAAGAAGTTTTGCGCATGTTCGGCTAGGTCGCCTTCACCCCTTGTACTTCTCAATATGCGGCATCTTGAATTTGGGGCAGGGGGCATCCATAATGTCATCAGAGTGGGGAGTGTTCCCTCCAATAATATTGGCTATCGCGTTGAAAGTTCAATCATAACCTGAGGTACAATTGGCTATGGTTGCTAAGTCGCGTTGAAAGTTCAATCATACCATTGGCTATGGTCGCACAGCTGTATCTCATTCCCAATGACGCAACTTTGGCGGTCATCGCTTGAGCTTTCGCATGCCATGTCCCTTTGTTGAGGGATCTATCGGGTATTTGTGATGAAACTAGTTTGGTGCATGGTGGTTGAGGAGTGGTTTCCCTGACCAGTTGTTCATCTTCCTACCTTTGGGACCTCTCTCCCAGCGTCAAGGTAGCATATGGTTGAGAGTTTTGAAGAAAGGGGAGGCAGACAAGGAGTTCATTCGTGAAGGAGACAAACTGATATTGGAAAGACTATGCTAATCTCTAGGCAGGTTCATCAAGCTGAGCTTGAGTGATATAACCATCTCTGGAGGACTCTTCGGGAGTGCGTAGGTTAGGGATCTGAAAGTGATTAGGATTACTCAATTTTTTAAGAGAAGAAAAAGTGGCCCCACAGTGGGCGCCAAACTGGTTATGTGAAAAAGTTAATCTCAGAATTGAGTGAGGGGTTAATATTAGATTAAGAATTAAGAGGCCCTTAATCTTCTTTGATAACTAATCAAATTAGAAGATAACAAATCCCTGCACAAACAACAAACGTTAGAGGCCTAGGGAAGATTTCTTTCAGGATGCCCTCCGATGTTCAAGTCAATGTTTGATTAATTCGATAGAAAGAATATCAGATAGGGTTCAAAGTTCCTAGAATCCAGACCTGAGAATTATGGAAATCTCTTATACTTTAATAGGGTGTTGGGGGCAAATCGATAACTTGGCTCGATGGGCTTGGGCAGTGTCTCACTGGCACCCTCTCTTTGTCAACGATTGATTGGCCATTTGGCTGAGAGTCGCTCATACCACATTAAATGTGATAGTGACAAAATGACAGAGTATGGGCACCGTCCGAGGGGTCATTATCACACTTGACCTACATTTAACGTGATGGTGACCGGTGGCTAAGCATGGGCGATGGCTGGGAAGCTATCATCATACTTGATTACGTATTAAATGCGGGCACCTTTGACGAGGCTGTTGGTCATCCATCTGACCTGTTACATGTGTTCTCCAATGGAGTTCGACCTGAGGAGATCCAAACCTCTTGACACGTGACCGGTCCTTGGGGATTCATTAAATTCACGATTTTTAGGATGTAACAAAATCATTCAACAATAAGTGAAAAAATTTCTAGCTGGGCAAAACTTTGATTTAAGCAAAGAATGTTTGCAAAATTGCATGTTAGTGACTAGAAGTGGATCGAAGAATACCGACGTATTAAGTGTTAATGAACTAATTATGGAAAATTCTTAAATTAAACTATATATGTTGGCAGATCTAGAAAACATTTCTTAGAGGGGTGGACAAAAAAAATATCTATTTATCCAAAAATAAAATATGATAATATAAAATCGTAACACCTAATAGAAATACAATTTAGTATACTTTATTAGCTTAATGCATCATATTTTGCCTATAGTTAAACAAAATTCAGAATTTCATTTCACTAATAATACATGTAGAATTTCCAAACTGTTATAGGTCCACCCCTATATATATGCATGAGTTGAGGGAAAAAATCAACATGCAATTCCCAAATTGTTATAGGTCTGGCCCTGTATGTTTGTATGAGTGGCTAATACGAAGCATCATAGGAACCCAAAGAAGGTACAGCGAGACAGATTTAATTAGAACACGAGATACACACCCAGATATACACGCACACTCCCATAATTATTACCACCACATATCTTACAAAAAGATCACACTCACACACCTTTATTTTACTTTAATATTTACCACATATTCCCACCACCACAGTCTTCATGTGACCAAAACAGAGCGGGAGTTATTTAGTTGGTCGTTATTCATAACTCCATCATTCATTAGAGCAAGACGCCGAGGTGACATAAATCGGATACCTGTACGTGTTCGCGTACTGGAACGACAAGCTCTGGCCGGGCCCCAGCGCCGCCCCGTCGTTGACCAGGCAGTCGTCGAATGCGATCCGACGAAACACCCGGGGGTTGATGAGCCTGGCCGAGCTGAACCACCCGCAGGTCACGTGGATGTCTGAGACGGCGCACCGCGACAAGCAGACGTTGAGCACTTGAACGGTGTAGGTCGGGATTCCGTTAGGTAACGGCGCTGTTTCTCCTTGGTAGACGACGATGTCGTCCTTCGAGCAGGAGTCGTCCATTCTGTCGGTGACGGCGGTAGATGACGGTTTGACTGTTGGCAGGAGCTTGCGAGCGGCGCCTCCGTTAGGGTGGGGAGCTACGTTGGGAGGGAAAATTTGCATGCATGTTAAGAAATTGCCACTATGTTAACGAGGAAATTACTAGAGTGCCATTGAGCAGGAATTTTTTATGTTGAGACCACTGCTCCAATTGCAATCATTTCTATTTGTCTATAATCCGCAACTTCATAATATGCAGTTTAAATTAAAGTGGCAGTCTCTCTCTAGTCTCTACTATTGTTTGGTAGTTAATGATTAAACTAAATCTTAGTGCATGAAGTAAAACTTACCGGTAGAGCAGGAGAGGGGAGAGAGGAGGAGAGCGAAGATTAAAGCTTGGAAAAGGACACGTGGCGGTGGAGCAAAGTCCATGATAGAATCTTGACGGTTGAATTATGGGGTCTCCGGGATTACTCCGGTAGAGGAAAGGGGACCCGAAGAGGTTGGTGTAAGTTGAAAGGGAGAGGTGGAGTGTGATTATATAGTGGAGAGTAAGTATGGTGTTTAGCATGGTGTTTCGACGTTGACCTTGATTAACATTGAAATGACGGATTTGCCACTGAGCCGTGAACTTTTGGGCCATGAATTAATGGCTGAGGAGGGCCTAAAGGAGGCTACTATATGAGGGTTGGGGTTGGGGTTTGGGCTGGATGGATGCATTTCCAACGTCATGTTAATTGTTCTAAAATTAATTGGCCTAGCTAAATAAAGTTTAGCTCCTGTTGCAAATGCTGTAAGCTTTTAATCAATGTGCATGTTTATGTAGACTTTGGGATTATGAGATCAACGACAAAATGCTAAAGCAAAGTCCACTATAAAGTACCAACATGTTACCGATCATCGAAATTGACCTTTTTGGTCTTTGACCTTTCACGTACGAAGATGAATAGTTTTTTTTTTTCTTTTTAATTTTACAAGTGCACCAATCTTTTAAAGATCATGTTTCCGATCGAATCAGCGGTACACATTCAATTCTTACATTATTTTAAAATTGGTCCGGTAATCAAAAGTAGAGGTATCAATGAAGAATAAATAGTCAATATCTCTAAGTTTAGCTTATGCATAAAAGAAAGTGATATCAATGATTAATGATTTTAGAGACTAATTCCAAAATGACTTAAGATTCAGGAAGTCTAATAGCAATTTAATTTTAGTTAGTGATTCAATGGACTAATTCAAAATATGAAATATTTAAGAGAATAATATCAAAAAACTTAAATTTGAACATATAAAATTTTGAGGGATACAAATAAAAAATTGTAATCAAATTAGTTATGAGAATGATTAGGGTATATGCAATAACCAAATCGAAGGGTAAGTCAGCTGTTCCAGTGACATGGAAACTGAAGTTAAAATACCTAGAATTTGAGGGTCAAAATAAATTGACCATTTTTTCCTTTTTGTGAGTATCAGGAAAGAGCAAGATGAGTCAATTGGGAAACCAGAGGATTGGCAGGTGAAGGGTAATTAAGTTATAGCATCAAATGGAGGATTTAAACAAAAGGTGGATATGCGGGTGGATGGTGTTGTCACATCACATTGGGTGAAAGTGAGTATACACCCATGAGAATTTATTACAAAGACCCCCCTCAATCTAATCAGATATTCAAATTGGCAACATTCTTTCTTTGATCAATACTAGTCTCTGCCTGCTTTCAGGGAATTGAATTAAATTGAAATGAAATGAATTGTAGTAGAGAGGCAGTAGCATTAATATCTAGACTCAGTTAATGCTACTCTCTTGGTTTGCGAAATATTTAGAGCTACTTATTATTATAGAATCTAAGATCTTTGACCATAGCAGCAGGAGTCAGATTATTTTTATTTTTTATTTTTTTGAAGAAAGGTGTCAAATGATTTTTGCCCGTCTTGGAACTAATTTGGGGAGCACAGGGTTTAATTATATATAGCTATAGACCGATGCAGTATAGTATAGTAGCTCTACCTTTTGATGCGTTGTACAGAGGATTGTTGTCTAGTATTTAAAATTTTGTCTCATATAAGTTTGAAGACAATTATATTCCTAGCTAGGGTTTTGCTAAGCCTAAGGGCAATGTTTAAGGGTGATTAATACTACCCACTTATCTAAACTAGCTCCATGCTTCAAGAATGAGTTATGACAATATATTGAATAATTTATTTTTGCTTCATTTTACAAGAAATTTTAATTCTTGACTAAACGTAAGAAAGTAATACCCTATGAAAGCAAGCGTTTAGTTTCTTACTTCTCATATAATAATATACTCAATTGAGTATTTAGATAAACCCGATTATATATATAAAGATAAGGTAACTTACTTTTATATATTTTAACATCAAGGAAACGCAATGCCAATGATAACTGTACTAGTATTATACGTAAATGTCATGGTGGTGGGCAGAGAGAGATGATTAAGATAGAGGATAGACAGTTTTTTGTATGTTTGATGAAGAAATTTTATTTCTTTTAAAACCAAATAAAATAAATGATTCGTATTATTACCTTTGTTCAAGAAATAAAAATTCTTGTGGAATAAAGCAAAGTAAAATGATTTTAATTAGATTACCATAACTCATTCTTAGAATATGATGCTAGCTAAGCTAAGTGGAGAGTATATTATTATATATAACATTTTAAAGTTAAGTGTATCACACAAAGTGCAGATGAAATTCTTTTACTTGTAATAATTCATTAGACATTAAAAATCTTCACCGTAAATAATGTATAGTACTCTGTGGACATTAGTTTGCCATCAAGACCGGTATTTTTGGTTCATTTTGATAGTTTTGACATGTGAGAAAGGAGAAAATATCAAATAGTCCCGGGTGCATGGCATTAAATATGCACCAACTGGATATCAACATGTGAACATGGGGAACCCACGTGGGTGGGGGGCTCACCCATGACTGCGCGCGACACAAACGAAGCCGGTTTCGCTCCCTGCGAGACACCAAGAAAGAAAAGAAAAAATAGAAAGTTTTTTTTATTTATTTTCTTTCCCTATAAATAGGTATCAAAACCTAGGGTTTGTGGTTTTTTGAGGTGAGAAAAAGAGAGAGAAAAAGAAGAAAAATAGGGTTTTCTTTGGTGGCGGCTAGAGAGAGATTTTACAAAAGAGAGGTCAATTTCTTTTGGGTAAAAATCAAATCTTTATTTTGGGATGAGCTTGTGGATTGTACAAGTCGTCGGTGTTCTTCTTTATAGTAGAATCTCCCCTCACCCCCCCCCCTCCGTGGACATAGGCAAGTTTGCTGAACCACGTAAATCTCATGTCTTTGCTGTTTATTATGTATTGGATATAGTTTGTAGGTTCTCAGATCTACAAGATCCACCCTCAAGATTAAGCTTGGTCTTAATCTCAGGGTGCTTACGTGATTTCACTTGGTCGATTTCACCCACTCCGGCGATTATCTCCTTCATGAGCTAATCTCCGTCTGCGATTATTTCCTTCATGAATATAATTAGGACCTTCTCTCAGGTATATCGTTTTGGCGGCATGTGGGCGTGTCTCTGTGCCCAAAAATTGGTATCAGAGCTGTTATTCAGATTAGAAGTGGTGTAGCTTCTGATTTGAGGTGGTGCTCGGTAATTTCTGAGAGAAGCGGATATATTAATACAAACAGAGAATGTCGTCTACCAGTAAATTGGTCAAAGTAGAAAAATACGAGATTGAAAAGTTCAATAGAAAGAATAATTTTTCCTATTGGAGGATGCAGATGAAAAACACATTGATTTAGCAAAAATTACACAAGGCTTTGGCTGGAAAAGAGAAAAAGCACAAGTATATGTTTGATGAGGATTGGGAGGAGCTGGATCAGAAAGCACGGGCGTCGATTATCCTATGCCTTGAAAGGGATGTACCTTTCTTGGTAGATGGAGAGAAAACTACTGCGGGCGTGTGGTCGAATTTAGAAAGTACCTTCATGACGAAGAGTCTAACGAACCGATCTATTTAAAATCTAAATTGTATACTTGCAAGATGGAGAAGGGCTCATCAATCTGGGAATACATCAACAAGTTTGATAGAATCATATCAGACTTAAAAGACATAGATGTGACAGTTGAAGATGAGAATCAGGCGCTTCTACTACTTCTGTCTCTGCCTAAATCTTATGAGAACCTGGTGTAAACACTGATGCTTGTAGGAGACAATTTGAAGATGGATGAGACTAGAACGGTGCTTCTAGCGAATGATTTTCGAAAGATTGCAACCGGTGACATGACTACTGGTGGTAACAAAGAACAAGCGCATGGATTGTTTGCTAAAGGAAGGAGCAATGAGCGAGGAAAAGGCAAGGGAGGAAAGTTTAGATCTAAATTGAGACCTCTTGCGAGAAAATTATGCTTCAAATGTAATGAAGTTGGGTATTTCAAGATCAACTGTCCAAATAAGAGAGTAGGTAGAAAGAAGAAGAACAACAAGACGGAGGGAAGAGAGGGTAAGGAAGAGGCTAGTTATATTTGAGAGAAAGGTAGCGATAAGGAATGCTATGTCATCACAGGTAGCGAGAATATCTCCGGGAAGTGGATACTTGATTCTGGTTGCTCTTACCACATGTGTCCAAATAGGAAGTGGTTTACTACCTACAGAGGCATTGATGGTGAAACCGTGTTGATGGGGAACAACCATGCTTGTAAAATGGTAGATCTAGATAATATTAAGATCAAGATGCAAGATAGAGTGGTCCAAACCTTGACGGATGTGAGGCATGTTCCCGACTTGCAGAAGAATCTTATTTCAGTTGGTGCATTAGACTCCAGCGGTTGCAGAATTGTTACGGAGAATGGAGTGAAGAAGGTTGTTCAGGATTCCCTTGTAATGATGAAGGGTGTTCGTCACGGTAATTTATATACTCTCTCAGGTACAATGGTAATAGGAGATGCAGCGGTTGGAACTGAAGAAAGTGGTAGAGACCCATGTGAGCCCATACGGTTATGGCACAGGCGGCTTGGGCACATGTCAGAGATGGGTCTAGTTTTGCTTGGTAAAGAGGGTCTGTTGAAGAATCTGAATAAACCAAGCGTGAATTTTTGCAAGAATTGTGTATGTGGAAAGACACATAGGGTCTAGTTTCTGAGAAGCAAGTCTAAGAGTAGAGAGATACTAGATTATGTGTACACGGATGTTTGGGGTCTGGCTCAGACAACTTCTAAGGGTGGTTCCAGATATTTTGTCTCGTTCATAGATGACTATTTAAGGTATGCTTGGATTTACTTTCTGAAGTATAAGAATGAGGTGTTTGAAATATTCAAGAAGTGGAAAGTAATGGTTGAGAACAGGACGGGAAAGATATTGAAGATACTGAGATCTGATAACGGTACAGGGTATACAGATGGTGCTTTCAAGGAGTTCTACGATCAGGAAGGAATTGTTCGACACTGGACAGTTAGGTTAACACCACAACAAAATGGGGTCGCAGAGAGACTGAACCAAATATTGCGGGAGAAAGTAATGTGTATGCGATCATACGCTGGATTGGGCTACAAATGGTGGGCAGAAGCGATGGCAACAACTTGTTACATTGTGAACCGTTCACTACATTCGACATTGGATGGTGATATACCCTATAGGGTGTGGTCAGGAGAGCATGCAGACTACGATAGTCTCAGAATTTTTGGATGTACCGCCTATTATCACGTCAATGAGGGAAATCTTGACGCAATGGCCAAGAAGACAATATTCTTGGGATATGCGAAGGGCGTAAAAGGCTATTGAATTTAGTGTATGGAAGATTCAAAGTTCGTGATCAGCAAGGATATTACCTTTGATGAGAAATCCATGATTGCTAGGGCGTCTAAGGATGATGGTGTTAGGACTGTTAAGATTTCTAAGTCTCAGGTTGTTGAAATAGAACCTAAAGACCAGCCCGGTTCTAGTCGTGTTCAAGTGAAAAGTCAGGTAGATAATGAGCTTAAGCACGAGGAGGTTCAGCAGGAGAATACACAGGCACTACAACAACAGCAGCTCGAGGATAGTTTGGCTTCCACTAGGCCAAGACGAGCATACAAGCAGGTACAGAAGCTAGGGACTGATCAACTCTTGAAACACTATGGACAGGTTAATTTGGTTGAATACACACTCTCAGTGGAGGAGGACTAGCCGGTCTCCTTCAAGGAAGCTATTCGGGACAAGCATAGTGAGAATTGGTTGACTGCGATGGAGAAGATATGGAATCTCTTTGGAAGAACCAAACATGGGAGGTGGTCCAATTGCCTGTAGAAAGAAAATCTATTGGCTGTAAGTGGGTGTTTAAAAGAAAGGAAGATCTTTCAGAGCTCGGCGGTACAAGGTACAAGGCGAGGCTAGTGGCTAAGAGTTTTGCATAGAAAGAGGGTGTGGATTACAATGAGATATTTTCTCCGGTGGTGAAACACACTTCTATTAGGGTGCTATTGAGTATTGTTGCTCATGGTGATCTTGAGTTAGAACAACTCGATGTTAAAACGGTATTCTTGCACGGAGACTTGGATAAAGAGATCTACCTGCATCAACCTGAGGGTTATAAGGTTGAGAACAAAGAGCATCATGTGTGTCGTTTGAAGAAGTAACTATATGGATTGAAACAATCTCCCCGACAGTGGTACAAGCGATTTGACTCCTTCATGTTGAAGCATGAGTTTTCCCGAAGCGACTATGATTGTTGTGTTTACATTCGAAAGCTTCGTGGAGGTAATTATATCTATCTTCTTTTATATGTGGATGACATGTTTATTGCTTCTAAGAGTAGAGTGGAGATAAATAGGCTGAAATCTCAACTTGGTGAAGAGTTTGAGATGAAGGACATGGGCGCTACTAGGAAAATACTGGGTATGGAGATTAGAAGAGAGCGTGCGAACCGGCGATTGTTATTGAGTCAGAAGGGCTATACAGAGCGGGTGATCGCAAGGTTCGAGATGCAAAGTGCTAAGTTGGTGGTGACTCCATTGGCTCCACGCTTTAGCCTTTCTGGTAAATAATCTCCCACTACAGCGGAAGAGAAGGTGCACATAGAGCGTGTTCCCTATGCTAGTGCAGTTGACAGCTTAATATACGCAATGATGTGTACACGTCCAGATGTTTCACAGGCAGTTAGTGTGGTCAGTAGATTCATGGCGAATCTGGGAAAGGCGCACTAGGAAACAGTGAAGTGGGTCCTGAGGTACTTAAAGGGTACCGTTAATACGAGTCTGTGTTTTGGTGGAGAAACATATCAGATTGATGGGTTTGTGGACTCTAATTATGCGGGCGATTTAGATAGACGGCGATCGACTACTGGTTATGTATTCAGGATAAATAGGGCTCCGCTTAGTTGACGATTGATGTTACAGGCTACAGTGGCACTTTCTACTACAGAGGCTGAGTACATGGCCATGGCAGAGGGAGTGAAGGAAACATTGTGGTTGAGGGGTCTTCTAGATGATTTAGAGATTGAGCAGGAGAACGTGAACTTGTAGTGCGACAGTCAGAGTGTAATTCACTTGGCGAAGAATCAAGTTTATCATGCTCATACCAAGCATATCGATGTCAGGTTCCATTTCATGCGAGATGTCATAGAGGAAGGCGGTGTTTCTCTCATGTAGATGCACACTAATGAGAATCCCACAGACATGTTAACCAAGGTGGTCACAGGTAGCAAGTTTAGGTATTGCTTGGACTTGCTTCATATCAGCCCGTGTTGATCTACCCAAGAGGGCATGACCCTTCGGGGCGGTGATGGAGTGAGGTGGATATCGCTTCCGTCATGAAGGTACTTTCTAACTTCGATTATTTCCTTCATGAATATAATCAGAACATTCTCTCAGGTAATATCGCTTCCGCAGCATGTGGGCGTGTTTTTGCGCCCAACACAACGGCTAGATCATTAAATATTGGGATTCGTGCACGTATCCAATGATTGACATTCATTTGATGCAGGTATTCATTTGAGGCAAGTATCATATGGATACCAATCCTTGACATTAAATATGCACTATAGAAATATCAATCTTTGGTTAGTGCATGAATTACGAAATTCAATGATCTAAAAGTTAATATTCTTTAAATGCACACTTAGCATCACAGGGGCCGCATACACTTGTTCCTTCCTTTATCATGATTTTTGTGAGTTACCAAAAACAATCTTTTAAAAAACTCAAGATATCCTGTCAAACATTAGTTATATCAGTCGTCACAAAACTTATTCCTTAATATAAAGAATGGATAAAGAATGAATTGTTGTTATTTTCTCATTCACAATAGGAGAGTATAAATAGAGTACAAGTGATTACATCAGATCCTAAATTAATGCCAGATCCTAAATCAATGCTAATTACAATCCTCTAATTAATGATAATTATAAATAAGGAAGGTCAATGATATC
>JBAKGM010000365.1:24803217-24814348 GCA_037177215.1 Asparagus racemosus | reverse complement strand
AAAGGGGGGGTGCACCAAGTGTTCGGCACTTATGCCGAGCACCGCGGCCATTGGCCGTGCACTTCGGCCATGGCCGAAGTGCGCGTGTTCTCGGCGCTCCCTTCGTCGTTCCACCTTTTTCTGACGTTTCGCCGAGTTCCCGTCTGTTCTGGCTTGTATTCCGGTCTTTTTTAAAAAGTCTGGAATTGGGTCGGTTGATCCGTCGATTCGTCGTCGCTTACGTTCGCGTTGACGTTCGAGTCCGATCGACTCGCTCAGCTGATTTCTCGCTGTTTCTTAGAACGTGACCGTCGGATTATTCCACGACACGTTATTCCGTTGACGTGTATGCCTCTTCGACTTAGTTCGAATGTTTGTCGACCCGCTTCATGCGTTCGCGGCGTTATTGCGTCGTCAGCCTTTTCTCGGTCGCGTCGGTCGTTGGTCCGTCGGTTGCGAACCCACCTTCACGAGTTTGGTTTGGGGACTGATAAGCAATTTTCAACGCCTACAATGATGGTGATTCTCCTACTCAATCCTTTCTTCTTCTTGCAGCAGCAGACCAAGTAAATCATCAACATTAGTCTCTTCGGATCGCATCATGAAGGATGTAATAAAAGGGCCATATGAAGTATCAAGTCCGTTCAAGATATAGCCAGTGAGATCTTCATTTGAGATAGGTTGAAGATTCTCATCAAGTGCATCAGCAATTGCACGTTTCTTTTCAAAGTACTCCATGATGGATAAGGAGCCCTTCGAGAGAGATTGAAGTTGGTTTTTGAGAGCCATTCGGCGGGCCCGAGACTGAGCCTAAAACGTTCGATCAATGGTAGTCCAGGCTTGACGGGCGGTGGTAGCGCGAACGACGGTGGCGAGTGCACGCTCAGAAAGAGTTGAGCGAAGCTAGAGGAGTACAAAGCGGTCACAACGACGCCAAGTGATGTACTCTGGATTCGACTCGGGGGGAGTCGTAACGTTGGCTTCTTGAGGTTTGTACTGAGGAGGCGAGTCATCAGTCAGGATGTGAGCCTCCAACTCAAAGGCTTGAAGTGCCGTGAGAACAGTATTGCGCCATAAAGAGAAGTTCGTCCGATCGAGCTTGATATTGATCGATGGAATCTGGAAGTTCAGCGGGGATGAGGAGTTGGCAGTGACAAGGAGTTGGCCGGTGAGACCGGTGATGGTGCTGGTGTTGTTAGCCATAAAGTCGGAGGAGATCTGTGCGTGAGGCAGGACCGGAAAAAAAGGAATTGAGGCTATGGCTCTGATACCATATAAATAATGGAGAAAGAATGAATTGTTGTTATTTTTTTCATTCACAATAGGAGAGTATAAATAGAGTACAAGTGATTACATCAGATCCTAAATCAATGCCAGATCCTAAATCAATGCTAATTACAATCCTCTAAGGAAGGTCAATGATATCAGATCCTCAATTCAATGCCAGATCCTAAATCAATGCTAATTACAATCCTCTAATTAATGATAATTATAAATAAGGAAGGTCAATGATATCAGATCCTTTGATTA
Organism: Asparagus racemosus; assembly: GCA_037177215.1. NCBI lineage: Eukaryota > Viridiplantae > Streptophyta > Magnoliopsida > Asparagales > Asparagaceae > Asparagus > Asparagus racemosus. The sequence continues at coordinate 24,812,839 of JBAKGM010000365.1, read as the reverse complement.
CGCTAATACTTAAATATTAGTCCACCCTTTTGATTTGGACCTATCAAACTAAAGTTCTTGTCCATCTTGGATGATCTCAATAGAAGGCGTTTGATTGTACATTACTGACAACTTGTTGGTTCATTTGGAGATCCACTCAAAGAGGCAACTGAAGAAGATATCAAGAAGAGCATTTAACATTTAGCGGGATTGTGACTTGATCATTTGCCATTATAAAGAAAACGAAGACCTCACGAATTTTCAGTTCTCTCGACATACTTTCCTATTTGTAAGTAAATTATTTTTGATATCAATGAAGTCTAGGCCTAATGCTTTTTCTAAAATAAATCCTAATTAACATAGGGAATCAAGGCTTGTGTGCTTGACATGGAACATTATCTGTCAATGGATTACCCACGACATATTAATGATCATGTGCTTATAGTAGTTATAGTTTTTGTGAGAAATATTAAATTAATTCAGCGCAAAACAATCTGATGTTACTAATTACATGACAAGGGAATGGGAGGATGAAGCCGTCAAAAAAGATCAGAGGAGAGAAAGAAGAGAGGAAAGGCGTCGGTGATAATAAAGAAGACCCCGTAAAGGAAGTTGTCGACGACATTTATTCATGAGATTGCTTTTTCTTTTCTTTTTTTTATCGACGGAATTCCCCGTGCGTTTCGTTATTCAAGGACGCTCCCCTCCTCGCACGTGCGGGGAATGGCCTGATCTCCCTTAAGTTAGCAATCTCAGTCTTTTAAATTGGAACTACAAATTCACTTCCACATAGGAAGTGTTCAGGATGAATTCTGATAAGACCTTAACTCTAGCTATATCTTACAAATTCCTCATCGATAAGTTTATTAAATAAATGTAAATGTAATGATTGTTCCATCAAAAATAAAGTGAAGCGTGCAATAGACTCCATCAAAATCTTGTGATGAAAAACTATCTTCGTAACTAGTCATGCACCAACAAACGGGAAAAAAAAAACAGCTCCATTTCTTCTTTATAAATAATACTTTCTTTAATAAAATATTTTTCATATTTTTTGGCATAATAAACATGTCTTTTATTTGAGAACTTCATCTTCAAATTACCATCTTGTTCCTATCCTTATCAGTAAGTTCTGTTACTTGTATCCTGTCACGTGAGCGCATAGCAACCATCTAATACTTGCACAAAAAACATTTATAAGCAATCTTGGTTGGAAAATAATTTATTCATTATTTATTTCCAATCTGATCATTATGAAATTATTCTAGATTTTGTTGGTTAATTTTAATGTAATGTGGCCTTTAAAGTTTAGGGCTTCGAGATCTTCTTTGTAAGCTTATCTTGTTTAGGAGCCACAGCCTTATTTAACTTCAGCCCAGCCCATTTAATGTCGCAATTCTACCCCCAGGCCCAAGTTAGGGATTTTGTATACAAATAATAGCCCATGCGTTATGTTTCACAGGCGATTGTTGCGACGTCTCCATTCAGATGGGCCTACTTCCAGTCCGTTTTGAATGTCCGTTACGAAGGCAAATTTAACTGCCTAATTAGTACCTACATACCTTATAGTTTCTTCTATTTTGCACTTATATACCCTTACCTGATTTTGACACTATTTGTATACTCCAATACTTTTAAAATTGACACTTTACTACATCCTTTTATGCAAATGTGAGAATATCTTTCTGAATATTCTCATGTGACACTTATATAATAATTTTAGAATTGTTTAATTCTTAATGATTGTCGAATTTACTATTAAGTATACTCAATTCTTCTTTGCATGCCTTAAAAGCATAGGTCTATGTAATTTTAAAAAACTTTGATTCAATTGCATACCTTATGAGGCTAAATATTATGGTGCTTGACACTTACATAAATGATCCATGTTTCGTGATGCATCTGCTGCTATCATAGATTTTGGTTAAATTACCAGATTAGCATTAAAAGAAGTATCCCATGACCAACAAGATATTAAAATTATCTTCAGCGACAACAAGGTATTTAAACTTGCACGATGAAACAGATAGGCCCAAAAATAAATTTTCTGGCATTTTTCCGGCGACCACTCCTGTAATATGTCACATGCGTTTAGGCAACATGTTTTATGATGACGTGGTAACTGTAGTTAGACTCATTCAGCCTATTAGCAGGAGTGATTTTCAAATTAGGATAACAAAAAAGATGGATTTTTTAAAAAAAAATTTAGGACTCCTTCTTCTTCCTTCAAATTGGTGATTCTTCATTGCTTGAGCTTAAGGAATCTATATTCTCAAGCAATGGAGAGCCCTAATTTGGTAGAAGAAGGAGAAGAAGCTTTCAAATTAAAAAACATCTCCTTGCTTTTACACTAATTTAAAATATGCCCCTCTAATGATTTGAATTATGCTAACTACAGCGACCATATTATCATAAATATGCTACATAAGTATCATGTAACTGACTATATGAGTGGTCGCCATAAAAATTGGTCGGAAAATTAATTTTTAGACTTAGTTGTCTCATTGTGTAAGTTTAAATGCTTTACTGTGGCCGGAGATAATTTTAAAACCAATCTAGTTATTAGGTTCTACTTTTTAGCACCAATCTATTAATTTAGCCCATAGATTTTTATTCTGGCCCTTCTAGACTAAGCTCGATTATGTCGTACGTGGAGGCTATCATTTAGACCGCCATTTGCCATCACATCTCTTTTATTACCTGTCGCCAAGACACGGATTCCATGGAACTTGCAAATTGCAGACCATTGAAATGTGCATCACAAAACCGATGACTTTGGCCATTCATTCCTCTGATCCGCATCCTATAAAATCCATCGAATCCTTAACTCGTCAGCGGATACGCAATAGCTTGATCAATCAGAGCCCAACATTACATTTAAGGCGCAAAAGAGACTAACAACTAACACCCGATTACCTCGCATTCTCGCAAGCTCCGCACACCACTTGAATTCTTGGGAGCCACGAAAGCCAACGATGCCGTACTCGGCCCAAGCACACGTATCATGTAACCATCACACAGTTGTCAAGCCCTATTGCGTGCGTTACATGGCCCCTTAAAAACCCTGATTAAGACACGCCTCATACAATTGCTCGTAGCCTCTCTCTCTACCTGTATAAGTACTTGCCGCCCTTGGCTATTTCAAGCTAGGAGCGAGCAATATTAGAAAATTTCCACGAAAACATAAAAGATGGCCCTCCGATGGTTTCTCGGGATAGTCACGACTCAGATCGTAGCCCAGTCGGCTGGCAACAGTGCAGACGGAACTCAAGAGAAGAAGAAAGTTGCCGGAGAACTTAAAGCGAAGAGCGTTCGCCGTGGATATGAAGAGGGTTTTAGGATGCCGTTGCATTATCCTCGGTACAAGAAGGAGGATTATGAGGGGATGGAGGAGTGGAGGGTGGACAATTTGCTAATGCAGTATGGGCTGGCTTGTGAGGGGTCAGTTGAAGAGAAGAGGGCTTTTGCTATGGGCACGTTCTTGTGGCCTGACCAGTTTTAAGGGAGATTTTCTTAGTCTTTATTAGCCATAGACGTGCTTAATTAATATATGGTGTGTATCAGTGTATGTCTAATTAAGCGAGGCTACATCTATAAATTTTCTTTCTGTACAAAATGAGAGTGGCGTGTCGTCAATCATGTTGTCATTGTAGAATATTCCATGATGCGTCATACCTCAAAATTTTGTTATAATAAAAGTAGATGTTGTGGATATCCCAAGTTACATGAATATCCCATTTTGTCATAACTAGCATAGTACACGTGCTTTGCACTTTTAAATTTTGATTTTTTTAATTGAATAGTAAAACTAGGTGTTAATAAGTAAATTTGTCTAATAAGATTGCTTCAAAAAATATATGAATTATTTATTATGCCGTAGTTATTGTAATTGGATGTTTTTCTTATAATGATCGCTTAGTGCTAACTTTTTTTTAAACAAGTCCCCCAAATCTGAAATTGTTCTTAAATAAAACTGTCAATTCTATAGGTTCTTTCAAATATTCCCCTCCAACTTGAAAGCTATTAACTTAACTCTAAATTAAATAAGTTACATTAATCTTGCTAGCTTTTTCTTAATGTTCTCTAGATAGTTACACTTAATACTTGCAATATATTTCAATAGTTACTTCTCATTATAATTATTTAGTAGGATAAATCACAGTAAACCCTTATGAAGTTTTAGCCACTATGAACTTTCAAATTCACACTAAACCCCCAATGACTTTTCTGTTTCAAAGAAAACCCCAAATAACTTTCTAAATTTTGCAGATAACCCCTATAAATTAGAACCGTAAAATGGCATAAAAAAGCATTTTGGAAGTTATTGAGGGTTTGGTGTAATTTATCTAAAAGATATTGGGAGCTTTCTACAAAAGTTTAGTGTGATTTCAAAAGTTCATGGGATCTATTTACTGCAAAATACTAAAAGTTTATGGGGATTTACTTTAATTTACCTTATTTAATATTATAATTCTTAGTTCAAGTAATACTATTAAAATAATTATACTATCTATATACTACAAAATACTTATCTAATTTAATTTTTTAATTGTGCTCTTAAACAATTTAGTACTATAAATAATTTATAAATTTTTATTATACTATCATTAACAATGAATAGTACTATTATTAATATTAAACTATTCTTTTGTGGAAATGTTAGTTTTTAATCATTTCCTAGAATAGAGTATTCAGTATCATGTAATAATTTTTAAGGAAATACCCTAAAAATAATATTAAATTATTTATTTAATTTTATTTAACAATATATTACTAAAAAATGGTGTAATTCATAATTTATGTGATATTATTCAAATAATTACACTATTTATACTATTAAATATTTATTTTATTGCTCATTGAATTGTAGTATAATTCTTAATAGTATTTAGCAATATATTATTCTATTTAAACTATTCTTTTAATTATTTTATTATAATTCATAAATAATTATTATAATAATTTAATTGGTTACTACTAATATTTGTGTATACCTATTTTATAAATTATTTTATTATATTATTTCAAATAATTAATAGTTATAATATTATTAATCATTATAATAATTTAGGAAGGTGAGGAGGTCATAATTAATAATAGGTTATATTTATTTAATGAAAGATAAATTAAAGATAATGACATAGTTAGAATTTATCAAAATTTGAGAGAGTAAAAAAAGAAATTAAAAGTTTTAACACCTCAGTCCTCTTTTTATAATAGTATAGATATAGATAATTGTAGAATATTATCCCAAAATATATTGTCAATCATATTGTTATGTTAGAATATTAAAGAGAACTTGCATGGAGGATAAAATGCCACTAAATTTTGTTTGATCGCCTATGAGTTTTGTTAAGGATATGTGACTAAAATCAGAAATTCGGACGAAAGCCACATAATTTCAGAAAACCGCATTAGTGACTTTATGGTAACTTCTTTGAGATTATTTTGCAAAGAAGGCATAGTCATACGTATTAAGAAAAAAATCTTCTGGATTTTATCGCTTAGCATGATTATAAATGATCCGCTTGGTTTCAGACTCTGTTCATCATCCTAGCTTTGCATGGCTGAAGGGAAGTTGAGAAGTCGGATGATTTATGGATTGTGATAAGTTGCCCAAACTCCATTTGATATTAATCTCTTTGTCAATCAATGATACCATTTATGACTACTTTTCATTAGAAAACTTTAACCTTTCTCTTTAATTTTTCTTACCACTAAGAGTTATTTTCATTTTTATTTTTAGGAAGAAGGATGGAGGAATAACCCTCCAGCAGCATCAGCGTGACCGGCATTCACAGCCGCTGCTCCAGTTACTCCATGTCGACGTTTGGCCCTCCAACAAAAGTAATGCATGCTACTTGCACTGAGAATAGCATTGCCTAACCAAAATCAAAGAAATGATTAGCTTGAGCAAATAAATACAGAGCATGTTTAGCCTTATGGGAGAAAATACGATTATTCCTCTTAGTCCGTATTGTTAAGAATAAAGCTTTTGAGAGAAAAGAGAACTTTAGGAGAAGAGAAGATACTTATTTTATTCATTGTATAGAACTGCTTAAATACAGGAGTAAGAGGAGAGGTTCTAGAATCCTAATCGATGTGAGACTAAAATAAATGAAAACAGATACCCTAATACTACTATATCTAACACCCCCTGTCAATCTCATGGTTGGTAGAGAACCATGAGTTTGGATAAGATGAGTAAAATTTTGCATAGATGGTTGTTGGGATGACTTGGTGAAAGGTGGTTGAATTGAAGCACATTGGTGGCTGGAATTGTAGGCGGCGAGATCATGTTATTGCAGTGATGATCGACAATCATGCACCGTGGTTGCGAGAGGGCGGACCTGCAGTCGCGAGAGAATGTGCGGTGATTGGACCTTACAAGCAGTGATGTATGATGTTGCAGCAGTGATCGATGGTCATGCACGTTGGTCATGAGAGGGTGGACTTGCGATCGCGAGAAGAGGCCCTGCGATAGGATCTTATAAGCATCGGTGAGTAGAAAACACTTGGCTGGAGAGAGCTTGGCCAGAGATTGGCCGAGGAGGAAGAAATCTCGCTAAGGCAATTAGTCAAACACCTTGTGCGCATGTGATGAAGTAGATGAACAGTACTACGGATGAACAATGTCATTGCGGCGATGTTAGGACTAGGCTTACTACAATAGCCTAGGATGCCAAGCGATGAGGTTAGGGCTAGGGTTTTACTGTGAGCAGAGGTTGTGAGCGATGACGCGGTGCGTCAGTATTGAATTGGGTATCGAGGCCGCCGAGGAGAAGCACAAAGTTTTCGGCAAAACCCCCTCGACGGCTCAATGTAGAGGAAGAAGAAAGATGTCTCTTTGGGATTAAGGGAATGGCTCTAATACCATATTAAAAATAGAGCTTTTGAGAGAAAAGAGAACTTTAGGGAAGAGAAGAGACTTATTTTATTCATTTTATTGAATTGCTTAAATACAAGAGTAAGAGGAGAAGTTCTAGAATATTAATCGATGTGGGACTAAAACAAAGGAAAACAAATACACTAATACTATTATATCTAACACATATGACCCAAAGAATAGCACAACACATAATATCCCACTTAAGCCTCTGATTATCAGGAACCAGATTGGATCTCCAGTTAATTAGAGGGGCCAAAAAAAAGGGTTTTCTTACTTGAGCTTCATGATCTGAGTCCTAGAAAAATTCAACAGGGGATTAAGAACGATGCTCATGTAGTTCTCACCCATGACCCATTTCTTGGTGACTTCAGTTGAGGAAAATAAAAAATAAAAAAGGGAGATTAAGAAGAAGATGTAAGAATCAAACTCATTATAGACTTACAATAACAACAAGCTTTAAGTTAATCCTCTTTATCTTCACTGCTTTTAAGTTACATCCTCTAATTTAAGATTCATCAAACTCATTACAATGATAATAGCCCATTTAAAATTCCTTCATTGTCTGAACCTTGTTCTGGATACTTTCTCGCCAATAAACAGAGAACATGAGGGATCAATAGCAATAATTTCCTAATTAATCTATCTTTGGTAATCAAAGTTCCTCTCAAAAGGGGCCAAATAAGAATTTTGATTTTATGCGTAATAGGAATTTTCAAAAGATACTTATGTCTGAACCTTGTTCCCCCACCAATTAGGAATTGACATGTTGGGCGCAGAGTCACGCCCACATGCCGCGGAAGCGATATCACCAGAGAGAAGATCCTGATTATATATTCATGAAGAAAATATAATCGCCGACGGGGATTAGCTCACGAAGGAGATAATCGCTGGAGAGGGTAAAATCGACCAAGCAAAGTCACACACGGACCCTGAGATTAAGACCAAGCTTAATCTTGAGGGTAGATCTGAGAACATACAAACAATAGCTAAATTACACAATAAACAGTAAATACACGAGATTTACGTAGTTCGGCAAACTTGCCTACATCCACGGGAAAGGTGAGGGGAGATTCAACTATGAAGAAAAACACCGACGACTTGTACAATCCACAAGCTCGTCTAAAAGAAAAATAAAAGCTTTGATTTTTACCCAATAGATTTTTTTTACCCAAGAGAAATTGACCTCTCTCTTGTAGAATCTCTCCAAGAATTTTCTCCCCTTTTTTTCTCTTTTTCTCTCTCCACTTTTTCTCTCAACAAATCCTAGGTATAAGTCCCTAAACCTGTAGCCGTTCACAATTCTCCACCTCGTACATCATTTGATAAACCTTAATTTTTAGACGAACACCAGAAGAACACCGCGAACATCACCAGAGAGATTTCCATCGGCCAAATCAGGCCAAACAAGCTGCGCCACTATACCGCGGCTACCTACGTACCCTCCACTGAGATCAAGCTAACCGTAGTTCTGTTATTCTTCATATAATCTCGACCTCACCTATTACCGCCCCGAAGGGCCATGCCCTCTTGGGTAGATAAATACGGGTTGATATGAAGCAAGTCCAAGCAATACTTAAACTTGCTACCTATGACCACCTTGGTTAACATGTCTGCGAGATTCTCATTTGTATGCACCTTCATGAGAGAAATATCGCCTTCCTCTATGACATCCCGCACAAAATAATACCTGACATTGATATGCTTAGTACGAGCATGATGAACTTGATTCTTTGCCAAATGAATCGCACTCTGACTATCGCACCACAAATTCACGTTCTCCTGCTCAATCCCCATATCATCTAGAAGACCCCACAACCACAATGCTTCCTTTACTCCCTCTGCCATGGCTATATACTCAGCCTCTGTAGTAAAAGGTGTCACTGTACCTTGTAACATCGATCGCCAACTAACTGGAGTCCCATGTATCTTGAATATATAGCCAATAGTAGATCATCATTTATCTAAATCGCCCGCATAATCAGAGTCCACAAACCCATCAATCTGACATGTTTCTCCACTAAAACACAGACATGTATCAACGGTACCTTTTAAGTACCTCAGGACTCACTTCACTACTTCTCAGTGCACCTTTTCTGGATTCATCATGTATCTACTGACGACACTAACCACCTATGAAATATTTGGGCGTGTACACACTATTGCGTACATTAAACTGTCAACTACACTAGCATATTGAACACACTCTATGTGCGCCTTCTCTTCTGCTGTAGTGGGAGATTGTTTACTAGAAAGCCTAAAGTGTGGAGCCAATGGAGTCACCACTGATTTAGCACTTTGCATCCCAAAGCTCGCGATCACCCGCTCTATGTAGCCCTTCTGACTCAAGAATAATCGCCGGTTCGCCCGCTCTCTTCTAATCTCCATACCCAGTATTTTCCTAGTAGTGCCCATGTCCTTCATCTCGAACTCTTCATCAAGTTGAGATTTTAACCTATCTATTTCCATCATGCTCTTAGAAGCAATTAGTATGTCATCCACATACAAAAGGAGATAGATATAATCACCTCCACGAAGCTTCCGAATGTAAACACAATAATCATAATTGCTTCAGGAAAATCCATGCTTCACTATGAAGGAGTCAAATCACTTGTACCACTGTCAGGGGGATTGCTTTAATCCATACAGTGACTTCCTCAAACGACACACATGATGCTCATTGTCCTCAACCTTGTAGCCCTCAGGTTGATGCATGTAGATCTCTTCATCCAAGTCTCCGTGCAAGAAGGCAGTTTT
>JBAKGM010000365.1:24783156-24797683 GCA_037177215.1 Asparagus racemosus | reverse complement strand
ACGGGAGGGGTGAGGGGAGATTCAACTATGAAGAAGAACACCGACGACTTGTACAATCCACAAGCTCGTCAAAAGAAAAAAAAAGTTTTGATTTTTACCCAAGAGATTTTTTTACCCAAGAGAAATTGGCCTCTCTCTTGTAGAATCTCTCCAAGGATTTTTCTCTCTTTTTTTCTCTTTTCTCTCCTTTTTTTTCTCTTCTCTCCCTCTACAAATCCTAGGTATAAGTCCCTATTTGTAGGAATTAATTTAGAATAATTTGTTAACCTAGCAGATGTGGGACTAAAACAAATTGCCTTTTCCTTTATTTTTGTTTGGTTACTGTAGCACAGCCCCCATTATTGTAGCACGGCCCACAAGTTAAAATGCCCTCTTCTCTTCCTGATTGTATAACCATACAAGGGCCTGATGGTAAGAGATTTTCTCAAAAGATTGTGTATGAATTTTATCAAAAATGGTGCAATTTCTGTAAATCAAATGACATGACACCTCATATTGTAAGAAAAATAAGCGAATTCAAAGATGGATGCCTAAGAAATCTAGGACCAATCCAGTGGAATCAGGGAAAACTGTGGAGGCAGGACAGTTAGGCACTCTTTCTGCTCAGCCCACTTCTAATAATAAAAATCAGGAAAACCCTGAGTATATTGATACTGAAATGGTGCACTCTCCAGTCATAGGCTTTGTACATGTTTCCAAACAAAAATCTGGGACAGGCACACTACGGTCACAAGGTTTTGTGCATGTTTCCAAGCAAAATTCTCTTTCATTGGCGAAGAAAAGATCTGCTGATAATGACAAAGGCAATGCTTCTCTTGCAAATAAGTTTGCTTCACTTGCTGCTCAAGCTACTGTGCTTAACCCCTACAGCCTTGATAGAGGAGGCCCCTCTCAATGAATTTTGCCTTTTGGAATGTTAGGGGATTTAATAATCCCCTAAATAGCAAATGTTAAAGTCTTTTATTCAACAATATAAAATTTCTTTCATAGCTCTTCTTGAAACAAAAGTTATTGGTGCAAAAATGTCTTTGATAGCTAATAAAGTCTTTAGAGGTTGGAACTGGATATCTAATGAGCTGTTGCTGGAAACAGTAAGAGTGTGGTTGTTCTGGGACCCAAGTTTTCTTGTTGTGATTTGTCACTCTATGTCTTCTCAGTGTAAATCTTGTTTGGTGAAGTTTCTTGATGGTAGAATCTGCTGCTTCATCTCTGCTGTCTATGCTACTAATCCAATGGAAGAGAGGAAAAGCTTATGGAATGATCTGATATTCTTCAAAAATCATGCTAACATGCCCTGGCTGGTTAGTGCAGACTTCAATGCTATTTTATCTGGAGAAGAGAAGCTGGGAGGTAATGCTATCTCAGATAATGATACAGTTGATTTTCAGAATTGCATTGAGGTATGTCTTTTATCTCAACTTAAAACTATTGGATGCTTCTTCCCTTGGTCAAACAAACAAGATTGCTCTACTAGAGTTTGGACTAAATTGGATAGGACTTTAGTTAATGGTGCATGGATTCAAGCTTATACTGCAAATCAAGTAGAATATCTAAATCCTAGCTTCTTTAATCATTCCCCTGGCTTAATTTCTATTGTTGAAGATATCAATACTGGGAAAAAAAACCTTTCAAATTCTTTAACATGTGGACTCAGCATCCTAGTTTTTTTTGCCTCTTGTACAAAGTATCTGGTATCAACAGTGTCATATCATGGAAATGGCTAAACGTTAATCCCTAATGAGAAGCCGACACATGTCCCACCTTAATACCTAGTTAACCATATTCAGAAAGGGACGGCTCGAGCGGCTTTGACACTCAGCTCTTGCGGGCCGTCGGCCCACTCGTAGAGACCAGGGCGAGAGGCATCCTCACTCGGCCTACCATTCAAGTCGACCCCACTCCCCTTCAGCAATCGACCCTTTCGGGTCGTTAACTTGTGAGGCTAACTAAAAAGGCAGTACTTGTCAACCTCTAGTGAGACGAGTCAGAAGGCGGTGCATCCTTGGGCCCGCCACCGACAGTCAATTGCCATCACATTAAATGCATGATCAGAGTCATCACTTCTCCAGCACCGAAAGTCTTTATGACTCATCAAACCTCGTCAGCACTATGCACACTCTGTCACTCTCGTATTAAACACCGGGTGACTCATCACCCTCTGCAGCCAACATCTATAAAGCAAATGTCGACTGAGCCATCTGCTTAGACTAGACCAAAATTACCCATCTGCCCCCTCAGATCCGCTATAAAAGAGAGCAGCTCTCTGCTGCTTAGAGTAAGCTAATTCTACCTAAGAAAACTCTTACACACTTAAACTATTCTTCTCCACTCAAGCTTTATACTAACTCCGACCTCTTACGAGTTCTTCATGTGTAGAATAGGACTCTCGGCTCAAGAACTAGCCATCTGAAGAAGATTGAGGACCCTAACACCCCTCATAATCTACTCTTAAATCCCCTGTTAGATAACTGACATCAACAGTTTAGCGCCCACCGGGCAGATCCTTCAATCCATCAGTGAAAGAATCTTATGTGGGTTATGTCACCCAAGCCCAGCTAGAGGGGCCCGCTCAAAGAATTTCTCAATCTCTCCAACAGCAGTTCGCTTCCTTCACGAACGAGCTCCTTAGCTGAATTCCTCCCCAACAACCTTCACCGTCGTTCGTTCCTCCTCCTCCTCCTCCTGTGGGTCAGCCGTTCATCCCTCCTCCTCCTGTGCTCACTGGTCAGGCTGAACAACGAGCTTCAGAGGACTATGTTGAGTACACATCTCTCCGCTGCGCCAGCAGATTCGCTTTGCTACTCCTCGGCCACCTCAGCAGTGCATGGGGGTGACGGGAGAAAGCCCTAGCTTCGGTCATGATGGCCGAGAGCGCGGCGCATGGGCGACATCGCGCGGCCCCTGACATCCTCATGCTGTCCGAGGCCCTTCTACCACCAACCTTACATCTAGTTATGACCAGACCTTCAACGCAGTCACCGAGACCATCGGGGGGAACACTCTCCTCACCGACTGGATCATGAATGCCCCCTGCACCAAATTTAAGATGCCTCACATTGAGAAGTACAAAGGCGAGGGAGATCTAGTGAAGCATGCACAGAAATTCTATGGCATGATGATCATGCAACAAGTATCAGAGCCAATCATCTACAGATCCTTCCCTATCACCTTGACGGGAAGAGCCAAGTTGTGGTAGAACTCATTCGATAAAAAGTGCATCAATAGCTTCAAGCAGCTTAGCTAAAAGTTTGTGCATCACTTCTTGGCCGACACCAAACAAAAGTTACCCTACCACGTCTTGCTACAAATGAGGCAGGAACCTAGAGAAAGCCTCAGGGACTACTTCAAGAGATTCCAAGCCAAGAGGCTAGAAGTCAACGACCCTGGCAACATTGTCACCATGGCCGCAATCTCGACAGGGCTAGAGAGCACCGAGTTGGTCGACTCACTCATTAGAAAACAAGTCACCAACTATGAGCAGTTGATGGCCAAGCACACGGGTATATAGATATAGAAGATGCCCGAGCCTATAAGAAGGCTGGCAAGGCAGCAAAAGTAGTAGCAAACCTAGCAACAAAAATGGTTGTGCCATCAACAGCAGGGGCCGGCTCCTCTCCAAAAGAAGAGATGGCGAAGGATTCCCCCAGAACTAACTCCAGGCTAGGTAGGGCTGACAGGAAGAACCAGAGGAGAGAGGCAGCCAAGTGGCTGGCCCTCACTTCCCTCAACACTTCCCTATCACAAGCCCTCTATATGGTCCAGAAGGAGGGGTATTTGACCTCCACTCCTCCTCACATGAAGTCAAACCCCCAATTCAGGGATGTCAAGCAGTACTGCCGATATCACAGAGATCACAACCATCACACTGATGATTGCTAAGTCCTCTAGAGAGATATTAAGGACTTGATACCGAAAGGATTCCTGAAAAGACTTATCTCTCAGCGGAACAGAAGAGAACCTGCTCTAGGAAGATTTGACAGGAGGTCCTAGTCTAAACTGCCTTGTCCCCAGCAGCAGCCTAACAAACTGCCTTTAGAGACCGATAGTCGGGGCATCATCAACGCTATCAGCGGTGGCCCAGCAGCACAAGGAATGTCCAATAATGCTCGTAAGAAGTATGCTAGATGAGCGTTGGATGTCAACTTATGCCAGAAGAGGGCGATGACAGATCAGCCCATCTGTTTTAGCAATGAGGGTCTAAAAGGCATCGAGACACCCCATGCCGACTCTCTCATCACATTGGTCGAGATTAATGGCTTTCGAGTCAAGAGGATCTTGGTCGATACGAGGAGTTCCACTGATATCCTGTTCCTCGAAGCCTTCCATCAGATGGACATTGACAAGTCCAAGTTGCAGCCTTGTCGAGGTCCCCTCATCGGATTCACATGGCTTTCACTCCTACCAGAAGGGATAATCACTCTTCCCCTAATGGTCAACGAGTACCCTCGCTAGTCCATTGTCCAAACCTAATTTTTGGTGATGAACATCAAGTCCACCTACAATGTTATTCTCGGAAGAACCTCCCTGAATAGCCTGCAGGTGGTCCCATCCACCTACCACAAGATGGTGGAGTTCCTGACTCCTAAAGGAGTCAGAATCGTCAGGAGCAATCAATGAGAGGCCAGATCATGTTATCTGCTCTCAACGAAAGGGAAAGGAGTGCTAGAGACCCTACCAATTGAGAAGACACATCTCCAGATGGAGAAAGAGTTGGAGTGGGAGTGGACAACTCCTTGGAAGAACTATAAGATGTGCTGATCAACCTAGATGGGTCAAAGAAGGTCAAGATCAGATCAAGCCTTGTTGAGCCTCAACGAGGAGCTATGATTGCCTTCTTACACAAGAATGTTGATGTGTTTACTTGGGGGCCTGAAGACATGCCAGGAATCTTCCCAGAATTTGTGATTGGTTGATCGACACAGGAAGCCGATTTGATAGAAAAAGAGACATCTTAGCCCAGAGAGGCAGAAGGCAGTCGCAGATGAAGTCGACCAACTTCCAAAAGCTAGCTTCATCAGAGAAGTGCAGTGCCCGGAGAGGCTATCTAACATGGTACTGCTTAAGAAGTCCCTTGACAAGTGAAGGATGTACGCGGACTTCATAAATTTGAACAAAGTGTGCGCGAAGGACATCTACCCACTTCCAAGGATCGATCAACTAGTAGATGATCAACTAGTAGATGAGAGTGCTGGCCATGAATCGCTCAGTTTTATAGATGCCTTCTCTGGATACAATTAGATCCTAATGGTGGAGTATGATCAAGAGAAGACCTCATTCATTACCAACTAGGGAACCTACTACTACAAGGGGATGCCTTTCGGTCTTAAGAATGCAGGGGCCACCTACCAAAAGTTGGCCAATAAGATTTTCAAGCACCAGATTAGCCATAATGTTAAAGCATATGCAGACAACATCCTTGTGAAGTCAAACTAGGCATTGTCTCACGTGTTGGATCTTGAAGAGACTATCTCTGTCCTCTGGCACTACTGCATGAAGCTCAACCCAGCAAATGCGCTTTTGGTGTGCAATCGAGCAAGTTTCTCGAGTTCACAATTACTCAGTGTGGTATTGAGATCAATCCTGAGAAGATGGCAGCTATAGAGCAGCTACCTTAACCCCGCCCCCCGCACGCTGAAGGACGTCCAGAAGCTAAATGGCAAGATAGCGGCGTTGGGTCGCTTCCTTTCAAAATCTACTGAGAGAAGCCACCCATTCTTCAAAACGTTGAGAAGAAGCAAGGAGCTGAAGGAAGATATGGACCGGACAATTGAGTGCAGCAAGGCCTTCAATGAACTCAAGACATTTGAGCACCAAGCCACTATTGAGCTGACCGAGAGAAGGAGAGACCTTGTATCTCTACTTGGCCATCGCCTAAGAAGCCATCAGCTCTATTCTAATCTAAGAGGAAGATAATGCATAGAGGCTGGTATACTATGTCAACTAGATCTTGAAGGCGGCCAAACTCATCTACACTCTCATTGAGAAGGCCTCCTTCACTCTCATAATTACAGCTAGGAGGCCTCGTCCCTACTTTCAGGCACAGACCATAGTGGTGCGGACGAACCCACCTTTGAAGAAAGCACTTGGCAACCCTACCACCTCAGAGAGAATGATCAATAGGTTAGTCAAGCTCAGTGAATATAACGTGCAATTTGAGCCTAAAACAACCATAAAGGCCGAAGCCTTGGCCGACTTCCTAATGGAATCGACCATAGTGGATGATGAATCGTCTCTGCTCTTACCGATCCCACCACATGAGTCTTCTACTCCCAAAACAACCAAGATGCCTACTTCTCAGAAGCACAGTACTCTCGAGCATGACCTACCTGAGTTCTCTTTATGGTGGTTACTGAAGGTGGATGAATCCTAAGGAGAAGGTGGCAGTGGAGCTGGAGTAGTCCTACGTGGCCCAGACAGGTCCACGCACGAGCTCTCCATCACTTTTGAATTTTCAGCCTCAAACAAGAAGGTCGAATACGAAGCACTTTTAGCAGGACTTTGAGTTGCCTTAGCAGTCAAGGCTGAGCTTGTCTACATCTTGGCCGACTCCCAACTTGTCATCTACCAAGTAAAAGGAGACTATGCGGCCAAAGGTTTAAGAATGATCATGTACCTGAAGGTGGTCAAAGAGCTCTTGAGCAATTTTAAAGACTTCAAGATAGCCCTAGTCCCCCACGCTCTCAACTCTCTGGAGGATGCCTTATACTAAGCTCGGGTTGTCTAGCTCAGGGAATAATCGAGGACCTGTGTACACGATCACCCTCAAGAACCCTAACATCATGGCCCACAAACTCGGTCATACAGACCGAGACGCCAACGAAACCTTGTTAGATGGATCCACTCATCCAGTACCTAATAGGGATGACCTCACTAGAGAATGCTACTAAAGTGAGGAGGCTACCAGGGAATGCTCGTAGACATCTTATGATAATTAACCAACTCTTTCGGATATTATACTCCAACAGTAGTATGGGGCCTTATCTCCAATGTCTCAGGCTGGTTGAAGCTGGGACGTGTGGGAATCATCCGGGAGCTAGAACTCTCGCTCAGAAGGTGATCCGCCAGGGATACTATTGGCTTACCATCCTAGCCGAGTCTTAAGAGACTCGTCTCAAGATGCAAGGCATGCTTGTTCTTTTCAAATGTGCCACAAGCCTCAACCACTGAGCTCACTCCCCTCATAAGCCTAATTCCCTTTGATCAGTGGGGGTTAGACTTGTTGGGACCTCTCCCAATAGCTTCAGGGCAGTGAAAGTTCCTAATTGTTTCCATTGACTACTTCACTAAATGGATAGAAGCTGAACCATTGGCTAAAATTAGCGAGACAACACCACCAGATTTGTATAGAAATCAATCATCTGCAGATTTGGAGTTCCCATCTCATTTGCACCCAATTCAACAACAGAGGCTTCCGAAATTTTTATGGGGAGTGGAAGATAAAGCTCAAGTTCACCTCAGTGGCACACCCAAAATGCAACGGACTTGCAAAAGGCACCAACAAGTGTATACTCCAACCTTTGAAGCAGAAAGTGGACAAGGCAGTTAGAAACTAGGTTGAAGAGTCACCTAGAATTCTGTGGTCTTACTGCGCCACTCATATAAATTCCACAGGAAAGACTCCATTCAAACTAGCATATGGAGCCGAAGCAGTCGTCCCAGTAGAAGTTAGCATGCCTACCATCCGATTGTAGCACTTCGATGAAGACTTAAGTTCGATGGCGCTTCGAGTTGGTCTATCAATATATCTAGTAGCAATACAATCTATGCCACTATCTCCATCAAATACCAAGCCAACACTTGATGTTCCCTTCAAGTATCTAAGGACCTATTTTATCACTTGCTATTGCTCTTTTTAAGGATTTTTCATTTACTTACTAACAACACTGACTACTCGTGAACGATCTAGTCGAGTACATATCATCAGATACATGATGCTCCCAATTGCACTCGCATAAGGTAACTGAGACATGTAGTCATGATCCGCATCCAAATACAATCTATGTCACTATCTCCACCAAATACCAAGCCAACCCTTGAAGTTCCCTTCAAGTATCTAAGGACCTATTTTATCACTTGCTAGTGCTCTTTTTAAGGGTTTTTCATTTACTTACTAACAACACTGACTACTCGTGAAAGATATGGTCAAGTACATAGCATCAGATACATGATGCTCCCAATTGCACTCTCATAAGGTAACTAAGACATGAGGTCACGATCCGCATCCATGCTTGGTGATAATAATGCTGATAGTCTAAAGGGTGTCGCAAGAGGAGTGGTAACTGGTTTTAGTTTATGCATATTGAATTGAGTGAGGACTTTCTTGATGTAACTTTTCTGGGACAAACACAACTTCTTTTCTTTTCGATCTCTAAAAATCTCCATGCGAAGAATTTTCTTTACTGCTCCTAAGTCTTTCATCTCAAATTCACCACCAAGCAGAGTCTTTAACTATTCATCTCAGATTTATCCTTAGCTAAGATCAACATATCACCAGCATACAATAACAGATAAATGAAGAAATCATCATTCAATCTCCTTAAGTAAACATAGGCATCATATTTGCTTCTACTAAACCCATGACTGACCATAAAAGAATCAAATTTTTGTACCATTGACAAGGAGATTGCTTCAAGAAGTATATAGATTTTTTTAGTAAACAAACATGAATTTCGCTTCCTTCGATTATAAAACCAGCAGGTTTTTACATAAAATATCCTCTTCGAGTTCACCATGTAAGAAAGCTATTTTGACATCTAGTTGCTCTAACTCCAAATCACATAGTACAACTAGTGATAATAAAATATGCATAGAAGTATCTTTAACAACAAGTGAGAAAATATCATTGTAATCAATACCTTCAACCTGACTGTAGCCTACTAGCCGAGCCTTTTATCTCACATTTGAAACACATGTAATGCTTTCCTTTTTCTTGAACACCCACTTACCTCTGACGATTCTTTGTCCTCTTGGAAGAACTACCAAATCCAATGTCTAATTTTTATGAGATTCCCCTCTTCATTTATAGCAATCAACCAATTTGCAAAGTCCAGTGATGAAGTAGCTTCTAGAAAACTGCTAAGTTCTCCCACATTACTTATCTCTTAGCTGCTGACATGCTTATTTATTTCCTTTCAATATGCAATGGCTAAATTTGCATATCTTTGAGATGTCTTCATCAATATCTTTCCTTTGCCTTTTGCCATGCTTTAAGTGTCATCTTCTGCTATAATTTTTATTTCCTCATTATTCTCAAGCAAATTAATAATTGGTTGTTGAATTAAGTTGTGAGAGTCTGCCTCCAACTCCATCTGCTCTCCGTACTCTTATGTGAACCTGCGTCAAAGAAAATAATATCAACATCTATTTTAGAAAGCAATATAGCAGACTCATGAAATATTATATTTTTCTCAATTATGAGTTTAGGTTTTACGATCAGAGTACCACAACCTATATCTCTTCACCCAAAAGGCATAACTAATGAAAATATATTTTTTTAGATCTAGGTTCTGATTTAACCTGATCTACATGTGCATATGTAAGACAACCAAATGCTTTTGAATTAGAATAAGCAGTAGGATGACTAGACCATACCTTAGGGTTAGGCATGGACCGGTTCGAATTGCTGGCTAAACTGGCTCAACCTGATTGGGGTCAAAACTCGGCCCGATCCATGCCAGGCTGGGTCCAACCGAGCCTACAATGAAGGTAGGTCATGGGTCAAGCTAGGTGTTGATTCAAACTCAGGACCATAAAGTAAAGTCTAGCCCACTATAGGCCTGGCCCACCAATGGCCTAGCCTGGACTAGCCCCGCCAAGCCTGAGTTAATTATGAATGTTTATTTTTATTTATTTTTAAGAAAATTGAAAATAAACTTTTTAAAAATCGTAGAAGTCCACTAACCCATTCTAGTGACTAACATAGCAATGTCTGAACCACATATATTTGTGTGTTTATGATGTTTTTATGCGTGATGTTTATCTGTATGCAACACACGCATACACATATTATTTTAAGTATAGACTTTGAAATAGTTATAAAACTAAATTGAATATAATTTTATAAATATAAATGCAGGTTTAATATAATTTAAAAAGGAAAAATAGAAAAAAAACTCATTGGCCGATCCACGATCCATAGGCTGTGGCTGGTTCTAGCTGGGACCGCACTTAGGCCAGTTATGGGCTGAGCTATATCTAGTCCCGAACCTAGGATCAGAGAGATAGGCCCAGCCCACTATAACCCATGGGGGCTCGGGTCAAACTTGACCTAGCGTTAAACCTTGCAGACTGGTTCACAACTGGCTCGACCCACCCCATGTCTACCAGACCTCTTCTGGTGTCTTGCAATTAATGACTATGGATGAGGATCGATTCACCAAGTAACAAGCCGTAGATACTGCTTCAACGCAAAATTTTTTGGGCAAACCTACATTCAACATGCAATGAGCTCTCCCAAGAAGAGTCCCATTCATTCGTTCTACAACGATATTTTGCACAATCTGATGTCTAACTATTCCCACATCCTTACAAGATTCATCAAATTCCAAGGAGCGAAATTTCAATCTATTATTGATTCTCAACCTCTTAAATTTTCTCTCAGTCTGCTTCTCAATCAATTCCTACTGCTGCTTAAAGTGCTTGAACACTTCATCTTTGAGTTTAGCATGTAAACCCAAACTTTTCTTGAGTAGTCATCAATGAATGTCAATGTATATATAGCACTGCCCTTTGAAGGAGCACGCGAGGGACTCTAGAGATTAGAATAATGCAAAGTGCCTTTGGTTCTATGAACAACTATATTGAAACTGACATGCTTTCACTTGCCAAGAACAGAGTGCTCACAAAAATCCATCTCTGCTGTACTATAAGCACAAAGAAGTCCTCTCTTACTGAATATAGTCATGCCCCTCTCACTTATATGATCCCATCTCATATATCATAACTTGGTGACATTAGCCTGTGACAATGATGATGTAGTAACTGCAGTAGCTCCTATAACTGTCTTTCCTTGTAAGATTTAGGTATATTCTAATCTTCTCACCTTCATGATAACTAGGGTACCTCAGGCAACTATTAAAATTCCACATTCAGCTGAGTACTTGCACCCGTTAGCTTCAACAGTGCCTAGACAGATGAGATTCTTCATCAAATCTGAAATACGACAAACATCTGATAATATCCTCATAGTATCATCATGCATTCTAACTTCAATTGTACCAATGTCAATCACTTTACAATGAGAATCATTTCTTATTAGCACTACTCCACCTTCAACTAATCTATAGGTAGAAAATAAATTTTTATTGGAGCACATGTGATAAGTACAGTCTGATTCTAAAATTCAATCATCCTTGGATCTGCCTAAATTCGTAACCAAAAGAACAAAACCATCAGCATTATCCTCGATAACAATAGCCTCCATAGAATCTTCTTTGCTCTAAATACTCTTCTTATCTTTATTCTAAAGCTTTCAACATTCATTTATGACATGCCCTTTCTTCTTGCAATACTTATAAAATTTATTTTTAGTCTTCGACTTTGATCTTGACTTGATCTTACTATTAAAACCACGCTCTATGTTTCTGCCTCAAACATGTAGGGCTTCGACTTTACCATCACTAGACTCAGCCAACTCTTTGTCCATCAACTCTTTTGAGAATAAAGAAGATTTCATATCTTCTATCGAGATAGATTCTCTATCATATATCATAGTTTCCCTAAAATACTTGTAAGAGCGTAGTAATGAACATAACCGTAACAAAGCCTGATTCATCTTCTACCTTTATATCTGCATTCTGCAAATTCATAATAATAGAATTAAATTTAACAAGATGTGATATAATAGATGTACCTTCGATCATGCGAAGAATATTTAGAGCAAAGAAGATTGATGCCTATCACACAAAAAAAATTAAGCATCTTCTCTTTTCCCAAAGAACCTTGTTCGACAACCACAATTGGATTGAAGTTAACGCATTTTCATAAATAATAAACTTTTCATCATCTGTCATCTATGTAGACAACTTCTCTTTTCCCAAAAAAAATCCTTCTATAATCCTTACTAAACAAGAATAGCCCACATCAACCAAAATTAACATCATGGTCGAACTTCTCAATCTTTTATTTCATAGACATCTTCTTTGTGTACAAAATAAATTAATACTTGCAGCTCGGATATCAATTTGTTAAATAAGTGTTGCAAAGAACAAGCATGAGAATAAACAACAAGCAATCGCAAACAAAGAGATTTACATGCTTCACCCAATTTAGGTTACGTTCACAACAGAGGCGTTAGAGAAGTTTTACTATAAAAACGATAAAACAGTACAAGAACTCAGTGGCAAAAGCCAAACTCTCAAGAAGCTCTCTGTTCTCCTCAAATACATTGATGCCTATCACACACACAAACAAAAATCCTTTCTCATGATAAAAAGACATTTCAATTAATCAGTTAAATCTTGGGTGAATCCTAGCCATCCATGTATTGATGGCTGTTGTCTTCTTTTGTTGAGTCTGAGTAGGTTTAGGAAGGTCTTGCTATTTGGAGTGTAGGCTTGGGCTTCACAAAGTCTAAGTTAGAGTTGAATTTGGACTTAAAGAGTCCAAGGTTGAATAGGACTCTAATAATAATTAATTTAAATGCTACTATCCATTAGGATTCAAGTGTACCCGACTACTAGCTATTCTTATGCTGCAAGGGTTCACAATAAGAGGGAATTATCAAGTAGTTTTGAGGCACAGTTTTTAACACATGCTTTGGTTGAAAGGCAAAATGAGAAGAAGGTTAAGTAAAATGAGAAGAAGGTTAAGTGTACCAACTAAGACAACAGTGGTGAGTACCATGGACCATTTGATGAGTATTGTAGATGACATGATATTAAACATCAAACAACACCTCCAAAGACTCCTCAGCTACATGACTTGGCTGAGAGGATGAACTAGACTTTGATTGAGAAGGATAGGTGTTTGCTTTTAGATGCACGGTTACCTAGATCCTTTTTGGGTGAAACATTGCTTACTGTGGTACATGTGCTTTGTCATTTTGGATGTTGATGTTTCTAACAGAGTTTGGTTGGCAAGGATATACCATATGATCACTTGTGAGTATTCAGTTGTAGGGAATTTGTACATATTCCTAAATATGAGGTTGAAGCTAGATGTGAAGATGCAATAGTGTGTCTTCTTGGTTATGACTTAGATGATTTTGGTTATAGGTTGTAAAATCTTGTTGAGAAGAAACTTGTCTATAAGCAAGATGTAGTGTTCTTTGAGGATCAAACCAGTGATGATATTGAGAAGGCTGAGAAGACAGTGTTTACTGATAGTGGTGGCTTGATTGATCTAGATCTGCTAACTTCAATTAGTGTTTAGAATTATACACACACTTATGTTTAGAATGCTCAAGAGGCTCATGATAACCAGCGAAATGTAGGTGATGTGGATGCTTCTCCAGATGATGTCATTGATGATTAGTAATAGGTGTCCACAGTTCCACTAGTGGTTCTACCAGGGAAGCCTGCCTGAGCTTGATAATCTTCCACAAAATATTCTCCCAATGAGTATGTGGTCTTGATTGACTTGAGAAAAACCTGTGTGTTATGAAGAAGCTTTGGAAGATTAATGCAATAAGAAGTGGGTTGACGTTATGAAAGATGAAATGTAATCTTCGCAAGATATCCATACATTCAGCTTGGTAAAATTACCTAAGGGTAAGAGTGCTTTACAGAATCATTGGGTTTACAGGTTGAAGCAAGATGAGATTACTTCATTCCCTCTATACAAAACTAGATTAGTTGTTAAAGGCTTCAAACAAAAAATAGGGATAGACTTTGAGAAAATATTTCCTTCAATTATGAAGATGTCTTTTATCCGTGTTATTTTTGGCTTGGTTGTGAGACTTAATTTAGAGCTTGAGCAAATGAGTGTGAAAATGGTTTCTGTTCATAGTGACTTGGAAGATGAAGTATATATGGAGCAGCGAGAGGGTTTTAGAGTTAAAGGAAAAGAGTAACTTGTGTGCAGATTAAAGAAGAGCTTGTATGGCTTGAAACGGGTACTGAGGTAGTGGTACAAAAAGTTCCATCTGTTATGGAGGAGCAAAGCTTCACGAAGACTATTTTTTACCATTATATATTTATAGAAGAGTTCTCCAATGATAATTTTATTATTTTGCTGCTTTATGTTGATGGCATGCTTATTGTTAGGCTGGATGCTTCCAGAATTGATAGATTGAAGCAGGAGTTCTAGACGGCTATCCATCTAGGATGGTCTATCTAGCATATTTTCGTCTAGGATGTAACATCCTAGACGGAACTTTTGTCTAGAATGCACATCCTAGACGGAAAAACATTCTAGATGGAACATATTGTAAAACATTCTAGATATAAAACATCCTAGATGAAATTTCCATCTAGGATGCTCATTCTAGATTGAATTTCCAAGTAGGATGTAATAATACTTGAAAAAAATTATTGTAAAAACTAATTCAACCCTATTTACAATTTGTTTCACATGCACATCATGTATA
>JBAKGM010000365.1:24760695-24773177 GCA_037177215.1 Asparagus racemosus | reverse complement strand
AGCTCTGAAGACAATTCCTAGTAGGAGTTAATCTGTAGTAACTTTTGTAGTAATTTGGACTTATGAACATGTACTAACGATGTTGCTCTTATCAGACTTGTAATATTTTGTTGTTCCCTCTAGTATTCGAGTATTTTGGTAATCTATGTACTCTACTATCAACCTTGCGATCCTGAGTATTGCATATATATCTCTGCTGCTTTATTTTCGCCCTTCAGTATTGTTGTATATGTATATATTTTGGGACGAACGTATAGATTGAGCAAGTCGACCCTCTGTATTACAGACGGGTCATGCCCAATTTTTATGTACCTGCGTGAGGGGCGTTACAAAGTGGTATCAGAGCACAGGTTGATACCTAAAGAGTCTTACATAGAATACAAGGGGACATAGGGGGGACTTGTGTCAGTGTCAAACACCAGTCATGGAGGGATTATCTTTCCATGACATTCTTGTAATATCTATATTCCTATTAGATTGTTCCATACCCTTGTATGCTGATGGATGACTTTTGGTAGGCATGGCAAATTCAGACTTGAGTATTTCTGAGATGGGAGGATCCGTTAGCAGCGGGGAGGTATGGTCAGCACATTCAAAGGATTGAGAGATCAGCTCTCAGGAGACTGACCTAGAGGAGACATTCAGGGAGAGATGGATTACACCCCCAGTCAACCATTACACCCACGGGTGATTGGAGAAGTGGGGTGAGTTAGAGGAGGATGAGCCTGAGGAGGATCCCGAGGAGGAGGAGCCTGAGAAGGAGGATCCAGAGGAGGATGACCCTGAGGAGGAGGATCCCGAGGAGGAGGACCCCGAGAAGGATGACCCCGTGGAGGACCCTAGGAAGGATAAGGATCTAGAGGAGGAGCCCATAGAGTGGGAATTTGAGGTGGTGCAAGAGCCGCTACTTGATGAAATCTTAGAGGCAATTCCACTTGGATGGGAGCTTGACATGGATGAGGATTGGGCTTGGGGAGATGAACCGATGGTGGTGGATCATGATGAGGTCGAGGAGCAGGAGGAGATCAGCTTAGATGGTGATGAACCGCAACTGAGTGAGGACTCTGATACCGACTCCACTTGTAGCAGCTCTTCCACCTCTTCCTAAAGGTTGACCTGATAGGATGCTAACCTTATGAATCTACTTACTTTTGACTTTTGGGTGGACACCCAAGTGTGGTGTAATTTTAGGATTGTATATTTTGAACTATGCTTAGATATGGGTTATGGTACTTTTGTAGAACTTTAATGATGAAGAAGTATGTATGCTAATATTATATCAATGAAAAAGCTTTTTTTGGATTAGTACTCTGTGTTGATTATTGACGTCCATTATATATCATGAGAGAAATAGTGAGTTAATTGTCTACACACCTATGGGTGGTAGTCTCCTAGCATCATATGTTTACGAGAATTGTGAAGTTTTAGTGGGTGATCACATTATGAATGCAGACCTTATATGCCTAGATATGTCAGATTTTGATGTTATTCTAGGAATGGATTGGTTAGCATCTCATCATGCTACTATAGACTGTTTGAGAAAACTGATAAAATTTAAACCAGAAGGAGATGCAAGTTTTGTTTTCTAAGAAGAAAGTAGAAGGCCACTCACACACCTAATCTCATTTATGAAGGCTACAAAACTGTTGAGGCAGGGTTGTAGCGGATATATAGCTCGTGTGTTAAGTGACCAATTGAATAAAAAAAACTATTAGATATACTTGTTGTAAGAGATTACCCGGCTGTCTTTCCAGAAGATTTGCTAGGATTACCTTTAGACCGGGAGATAGAGTTTGTCATAGAGTTGGTCCTAGTTACCACCCCTATATCTAAGGCCCCTTATAGATTGGCACCAACTGAGATGAAGGAACTGAAGGAACAACTTCAGGACTTATTAGATAAAGGATTCATTAGACCTAGCATGTCTCTATTGGGAGCACTGGTCTTGTTTGTGAAAAAGAAAGATGGAAGTATGAGACTCTGTATAGATTACAGAAAGTTGAATAAATTGACAATTAAGAATAAGTACCCACTCCCAAGGATAGATGATCTATTTGATCAGCTTCAAGGAGCTCAATATTTTTCAAAAATTGATTTAAGGTCAGGGTACCATCAGTTAAAGATTAAACTGGAGAATATATCGAAGACAGCATTCAGGACTCGCTATGGTCACTATGAATTTTTAGTGATGCCTTTTGGATTGACCAATGCACTGGCTGCATTCATGGATTTGATGAACCGAATATTTCAGCCATATTTGGATCAATTTGTGGTGGTTTTTATTGATGACATCTTGATCTATTCTAAGAGTTACCAGGAGCAGGAAGAACATTTGAAGATTGTATTGCAAACCCTAAGAGAGCAACAGCTGTACGTAAAGTTCAAGAAGTGTGAATTCTGGCTAGAGAAGGTGATGTTTTTTGGGCCATGTGATTACTAGAGATGGGATATTCGTGGATCCAGCGAAGGTTGAAGCTGTTACGAACTGGCCACGTCCCACTTCAATGACTGAGATTCGTAGCTTCTTAGGACTAGCAGGATATTATAGAAGATTTGTCAAAAGTTTTTCCCAATTAGCAGCCCCTTTGAATTATTTGACTCATAAGAATGTCAAGTTTATTTGGAGTGAGAATTGCAAGGAGTAATTTTAGGAGTTGAAGAAACGGTTGTTTGTCAGAAAAATTAAAAGGGAAAATAGAGGAAAAATAAATTGTATTGATTCTTTTACTGAAGAAAGACTTACAATCTCTCTCTCTCTCTCTCTCTCTCTCTCTCTCTCTCTCCTCACAAACTCTCTCTTATCAGTTATCCCGATTTACAAAAGAAGGAATGATTAGTAAAGATCCTCCCTTTTATTTAAGGCAGGGTTCTCCACGATAGCGATGGGAGCTTGAATCTTGTATCCTGTTGACGATCTGACCGTCTTGGCTCATGGAACAACATTGGAAAGAACTCGCAAAACAAGTTTGGAACTCTAACGAGTTTGACCTATCCAAAGAAGGCTTCTTGACTTGTGGAATCCCTCTTCATGCATGCCTTTTTCAAGTGGAAGTTGAAGATCAAAAAGAATGCAAGCCCCTTCTTTAGCTGATTTTTCAGCTATTTATAGGGGATTAAGGGGTGTAACTGACCCTTTAAATCTCTCCTTGATGAGGGTTTAATGCCACCAGATCGTGCAAAATAGTTTTGGAACCGTTTAAATCGTGTTTGAACGAGTCAAATGTGAATTTTGCTTCCTGGATCGAGGTCCGCGTTCTAACAATGACCTTTGCATTTTGACTTAAGAATGCAGAGGTGAGCTCCACATTTAAGCTTGAAAACGCGGGGGTGAGCCTTGCGTTTGTGCTTGAAAAAACATGAGGTGAGCCCTGTGTTTGAGCTTGAAAAACGCGGGGGTGAACCCTGCGTTTGAGCTTGAAAACGCGGGGGTGAGCCCTACGTTTGAGCTTGAAAAACGCGGGGGGAGCACTGCATTTGAGCTTGAAAAACGCGGGGGGAGCCCTGCGTTTGAGCTTGAAAACGCGGGGGTGAGCCTTGCGTTTGAGCTCGAGAACACGGGGGTGAGCTCTGCGTTTGAGCTTGAAAACGCGGGGGTGAGCCCTGCATTTGAGCTTGAAAAACATGGGGTGAGCCCTACGTTTGAGCTTGAAAATGCGGGGGAGAGCCCTGCGTTTGAGTTTGAAAATGCCGGGGTGAGCCTCGCTTTTTAATCAAATAGACCATCAATTTGTAATCTATTTTCAAAGATCATCATCTTATAATCTTTGCCATGTTTTCTTATAGCATGGGAGTCATTGATTGTGACTCCTGTTAGTACTTGTGAAGACTTTTGAAATTAGGATTCCCATTGGCTAGCGTGAAGGTTGTTGGATTGTATTCTTTGTTAATTGCTATAGAAAATCCTCAAATTGCGGTCTCTTGAAAGTCGTTTTGTCGTAACTTTCATTGTTCGTACTTGATGAGGATGGACTATCTGCAGTGATTTTTAGACAGTCTACAGTTGCTTCTAGACTTGGTCGTGGGCTTTGGATTGGACTTATTAGGTTTCAATTGAGCTTCAATTGGAGTTTTATAGGCTGGAGATATTATTCATTTGAGCTCCTCTTTATTTTCTTCATTTTTACTTAATTTCTTTCCTAAAAAATAATCAAAATACAATATTAATAATTTATTTCTATAAGACTTTATTTAAAATATAGGTATAAAAATATAATAAAATATGCTAATTAAATGCCCCCACACCTAAACTTTGCTAGTTCTCTAGCAAAGAAAGCAAAATGAAAAGAAAGAAAGAAAAATCCTAACTCATTTTTTAGAGTAGTGTATTTAGCATATACAATAAGCTTTTTAAACACCTAAGTTATCCTAGAGGGCAAGTTGTACTCTCCTGAGAGTTTATAGTGAATAGACCCATAAAATTTGGTCAACTTGCTAATTTGGAAAAGTCAAAATTGAATTAATTCACTTGATATCTTTAAACTTTCTAATGAAATCTAGCTTTTACTCAAGAAAATATTTTTATACATAACTCCAAAGTAAATTTCTCAGAATTTTTTTTCATTGTAGTTATACAAAACTAAATCTGACTTAGAAACTTTTATTTAAAGTTCTAAAAGGAATATTTGAACTCTTTGTTTCAACAATTTTCAAGTGTCTTGATCCATTTTATTTCCATGTGTGTGTGTGTGTGTGTGTGTGTGTGTGTGTGTGTTGTTATGGTGTTTTTATTACTAAATATTAATCTCCAATCAGTAGTAGATAAATATCCTGCATTGAACACCTAATCAAATCAACTAGACACCTCGAGATGGCCAAAATCTTCAGCATGACCGACTCGATGGCCCAACATCTCACGAAGTCGACTCGAAGGATGGTACATGTTGGCCCTCTTGGTAGGTCGACTTAACGAACATCCCACTCAATCATTTCCATGGGCGGCATCTCGTGGGGTCGACTCAAAAGGCGGTACGTCTCGACATTCAGACAGGCAAGTATGAAGACAAAGATATACCTTGAGCCCCCTGCTGACAGCTTGTCGCCATCACATTAAATGCATGGTTAGGAGCATTATTTCTCCATCACCGAAGATCTCTATAAAGCATCGGACCACGTCGGCACCCATGCCTCCAGCCACTTCACATTAAATGCCAAAGTGACACCCTCCACTCAACAACCATCACCTGTAAAGCAAGTGCTGACTCAGCCGCCAGCGCATGCTCGGCCGAAGTTACGAAATCGCCCCTGTATTGCCACTATAAATAGGGGGACTATTCTCTACCTCAGGGTAAGCAATTTCTAAACAATATCAACTGTTCACTAAGGACTTTTTCAGTTCTTAGCCTTTTTCTGACTCAAGCAAATTATTGACTTGATCATTAGAGGAACAACCAAAGAACACAACGCTGCCCTCTTACGAACTTTCACGTATGTAGGGAAGAACAACTAGCCCATCTCGGAGTCAGATATTTGGGGAAGTTAGCAGCCCCTCATCACCTCAACTCAAAACTAAGTGACTGCGTGATTCCCAACATCAACAGTTTGGCGCCCACCGTGGGGCCTCTTCCTTCTTTGAGCAATCATGTCTAGTTCTGAGCACATGGATGACCAATTCACCCTTGGAGGATAGCCTTCAGTATAAGTCACTCAAGCGCACCTTGAAGAGTCAACTAAGCGGATCACTCAAACCTTCCAGCAGCAACTCGTGGTGTTCTCTAGTGAAGTCCTCAACCATGTTCCTCCCCCCATAGCTCGCTCACTCTGTAGCTCTTGAACCCTCTGAAGGCCACCCTTCAGCGACTCATCCTCTGTCTGGACCTCAGCCTATGCCCCTACCTTAGATTCCACATGCCATGGCCAAGCAATGGAGAAACACCTCTGGACACATGTCCCCTCCACTGCACCAGATGACTCACCTTGCGGACTCAAGGTGGCATCACCTTCGATACGCTGAAGCTTCCGACAAGAGCCATGGCCCTAGTCATAACAAGAAGTATGTTGCAGTAGTGCTACAGGATTCTCAGCACTGACCTATCGCTTCTGGACCTTTAGCTACTCATGAAGCATCCGGCTATGATCGGACTTACCTTCCGGTTGCCGACGCCATAGGAGGGAACACTCCCCTCATTGACGACATCACGAAAGCCACCTGTGAGAAGTTCAAGATGCCCTAGATCGACAAATACAAGGGTGAGGGAGACCCCACAGAGCATGTCCAGAACTACTATGACATGATGAGCATGCTGTAGTAATCTGAGACGATCATCTACTGATGTTTCCCTATCACCCTATCGGGAAGTGCCAAGCTCTGGTGGAATGCCTGGAGAAGAAGTCCATCAGTATCTTTAAGTAGCTCGCCCATAATGGCTATCCAACGATGTACAGTTTGAGCTGAGGATGACAATCAAGGCCCAAGACCTAGCCAACTTCCTCATCGAATCGACCTCACCAGACAACAAACCAGCCACATCATTGCCGCTAACTCAGCAGGAGCCTTCGACATCTCAAGCAGCAAGGCCCCCATTCCTCAGACGCGCCACACCATCAGATATGATTCAGTAGAGTTTGCCTCTTGGTGGTTGCTGAAGGTGGGCGGGTCCTTCGGTAAAGCCGGTAGTGGAGCAGGAGTGGTCCTACGCAGCCCTGATGGGTCGACACACGAGCACTCCATCACCTTTGGTTTCTCTATCTCAAACAACAAAGTCAAGTATGAAGCACTTTTAGCAGGACTTCGAGCTGCCCCAGCCCCAAAGGTCGAGCTACTATATGTTTTCGCTGACTCACAACTTGTCATCCCCTAGGTAAATGGAGAGTATGCGGCCAAAGATTCGAGAATGGCTCTATATCTAAAGGCAGTTAAAGAACTATTTGTGAAATTCACTAACTACAAGATCGCCCAAGTCCCCCAAGCCCTCAACGCTCGGGTGGATGCCTTGTTGAAACTCAGATCATGCAGCTCGGGAACCAACTCGGGGCCCATCTACACCGATACCCTCGAGCATTCCAGCATCACAAAGATGTTAGAAGCTGTCCTGCACACCGAGATGTCCACAGAACCCTGCTGGATAGATTCTGTCATCTAGTACCTAGCACAAGGGAACGTACTAGAGAATGCCACTAAAGCTAAGAGCCTCTAGAGGAACACTCACCGCTATCTCATGCTCAATGACCAGCTTTATCGAATGTCGTATTCCAGCAATGGCGTGGGGCCCTATCTTTGGAGACTTCAGCCATCAGAGGCCAGTTATGTCCTTCAGGAAATCCATGAAGAGACGTGTGGGAACCATCCAGGGGCCAGAACTCTTGCTTAAAAAATCATCCGCTAAGGATATTATTGGCCCACCATAATAGCTAAGTCCAAAAGGCTCATATTTCTATGCAAAAAGTGCTAATTTTTCTCTGATATTTCGTGAGCAACAGCTTCTGAGCTTATCTCCATTTTGAGTCCAATCCCCTTTGCTCAATGAGGACTAGATTTGCTAGGCCCCCTCCCAATGTCCTCGTGACAGTGGAAGTTTCTAATCGTGGCCATTGACTACTTCACTAAATCGATCGAGGCTGAGCCCTTGGCAAAAATTGGTGAAAGTAATGTCACCAATTTTGCAAGGAGATCTATCATTTGCTGATTTGGAGTGCCTCTCTCCTTTATGATAGAAAATAGCACTCAGTTCGACAGTAGACGCTTTTGGGGCTTTTGTGATGAATATAATATTTGCCTCAAGTTCTCCTTGGTTGCACATCCCAAGAGCAATGGAGTCACCAAAGTCGTGAACAAGTGCATCCTACAGGCTCCGAAGAAGAAGTTGGATGAGGCAGTCGAAAATTGGGTTGAGGAGCTGCCTGGTATTCTGTGGTCTTACCGCACGACTCATAAGAACTCAACAAGGAAACCCCTTTTAAGTTAGCCTATGGAGCCAAGGCTATCACCCCAGTTGAAGTTAGCATGCCGACAATCTGACTGCAATAGTTTGACAAAACCCTAAATTTAGAAGGACTACGCATCGGACTCGATCTCCTAGAAGAAGTCCGAGAGAAAGCTCTCCGATCCCAAGTCATCAACCATCAGTGCATCGCCCAATACTACAACAGCAAGATTTGTCCCAGGTGGTTCAACATCAGTGATTTAGTCCTTTGAAAAGCTGCATTCGACAAAGAACCAGACGCGGCAAGCTAGCTTTCAACTGGGAAGGACCCTACACAGTCCTTGAGGAGTTGCGACCAGGCACCTATAGGTTGAGGAGCCCCAATGGAAGGATTTTGCAGCATCCTTGGAACATCGAGCACCTCAAGAAATATGTCTAGTAATTTTGTATGTCACTTTCATTTACTATTAAATTCCTTTGAATCTCACTTTCATGTCGCATTCTTGTAGTGTTAAGTCTTTGCAGAAGCTAAAAAGGCATTGGCGCCCTCATTAAGTCCAAGGCACCTGACCTCTCAATCGTCATAGCCAAAAAGACCTTGGCGCCCTCATCAAGTCCAAGGCACCAGACCTCTCGATCGTCATAGCTTTGCGCCTTCATTAAGTCTAAGGCACCCGACCTCTCGGTCATCATAGCCCAAAAGTCCTTGGCACCCTCATTAAGTCCAAGGCACCCGACCTCTCAGTCATCATAGCTAAATAGACCTTGGCACCCTCATTAAGTCCAAGGCACCCAACCTCTTGGTCGTCACTACCGAAAAGACCTTAGCGCCCTACTTAAGTCTAAGGCACCCGACCTCTTGGTCGTCATAGCAAAAAAGACCTTGGTTCCCTCATTAAGTGCAAGGCACCTAACCTCTCAGTCATCACTACTAAAAAGACCTTGGTGCCCTCATTAAGTCTAAGGCACCCGACCTCTTGGTCGTCATAGCCCAAAAGACCTTGGCGCCCTCATTAAGTCCAAGGCATCCTACCTCTTGGTCGTCATAGCCAAAAATACCTTGGCGGCCTCATTAAGACCAACGCACCCGACCTCTCGGTCATCATAGCCGAAAAGACCTTGGTGCCCTCATTAAGTCTAAGGCACCCGACCTTTCAATCGTCACTACTAAAAAGACCTTGGCACCCTCATTAAGTCCAATGCACCTGACCTCTCAGTTGTCACTACCAAAAATACCTTGGCACCCTCATTAAGTCTGAGGCACCTGACCTCTTGGTCGTCAAAATCAAAAAAAACCTTGGCACCCTCATTAAGTCCAAGGCACCTGACCTCTCGATTGTCATTACCGAAAAGACCTTGGCGCCCTCATTAAGTCCAAGGCGCCTGACCTCTTGGTCGTCATTAGTGAAAAGACCTTGGCACCCTCATTAAGTCTAAGGTGTGCGAAGAGCCTTTTGCTCTGCCATAAGACCAAGGTATCTCTTACTGTTTTGATCAGCCGTAGGTACTCCTACAGGAAGGATGGGGACGAGACATTCGACTCGCCCCATATGCGCTCAAGTCATCTCAACACGGTGCCAACTCAAGATAACTACCAATCTCACTCAAAAACTAAAACCTCGAATTAATCAAGCCCAACAAGAGACACATGGATACAGATGACAAACAAATCTAAGTTTTTTTCACATTCATGAGAAATTTACATCATCATTGACACTCCTTGTCAAAAAAAGTGGCATAACACAAGACAAGCAAAAAATATACAGATTCTCATGCCCCTCAGCTTAGTTCAGGAGTAGGGCT
Source organism: Asparagus racemosus (assembly GCA_037177215.1). Classification (NCBI taxonomy): domain Eukaryota; kingdom Viridiplantae; phylum Streptophyta; class Magnoliopsida; order Asparagales; family Asparagaceae; genus Asparagus; species Asparagus racemosus. The sequence goes on along the minus strand of JBAKGM010000365.1, from coordinate 24,763,515 downwards.
AGGAAGAGAAGCGTATGGGTTAGGAATTGGGGACAGCTCGGCAACTGTGGAAGCGGCAGGAGGAGGAACCTCTTTCTTGGTCGTCCCCTGACTCACCCTCATCATCGCCCTCATCCACTTCCAGCGTGACTCCCCCTCCCTTCGTCTCAAGCTCCTTCAATAAGTCAAGGCAACAGGTGACTCGAGAGGGTAAAGGCTATCTAGGGCGGGTCAAGATTTGGGAGAAAGCAGCAAGGCAAGAAAGTCAAAACCGACCTTGCAAGCTAAGGCCACTTCGACTTTACCTAGGGAGCTATGGCAGTATTTCTCCACCACCTCCGGCTTATGCTCCTCTAAGTCAAAATAAGAGAGGCAAGCCTCCAGGGAGTTGATGAACGCTCGAGACTCCCGATGGGTCGATCGCTCCTCCATGAGGTCCCGCTTCAAGTTCTAGCCCACCGAGCAGTCCGACCAAGAACTTTCTAGGGCCTCACGCCAGTGACACTTCTGTACTTGACCTCCTCCTCTAAGTATTTGATTCGACCATCCTGCTCGGTAATCCCTTGCTGAAGATGGTCGACATCCTCTCAGAGTTTGGCCATGTCGCCTCTGAGCTTCTCTATCAAAGCTGACTGCTTGGTGCAGTGCATCTTGAGCCACTTGATCATGTCATCCTTGATCTCAAGCTCTCGATGCTATTTACCCTTAGTACGGCCCTACTCAGGCTCCAATGTCATGACCCTCTTCTCGGCAGCCTCCCTAGATTTCTTCTCCTCGGCCAACATCTTCTCGAAGTCAGTAGTAAGTTTGTATGCAAAGGAGAGCTGAGAGAACATCTCATACTCGATCAAGGCCCCCCACAACAGATAGCCCTTAAGGGTCAAGTGCAAGCCCATGCTCGGGACTTCTGAGAGCATCTCCACATCCTTAGGGAGGGAGAATTACTCCATAGCTTGAATCTGAGCCACACTCAACTCCAAAACTAAGCTCTTCTTGTCAAGGGACCTCCAACTGATGAACCTGTTGCCCTCTGGGAATACCACCCTATGAGCATGGTTGCCCGTCATCTCCCCAATCAGCTTAGCGCTAAACTCGTCCCATACTTGATCCTCAAGTTCAGAGACGTAGTGGCGAAAGGGTGAGTGGAAGGCGCTCTCTGGCACAAAGCGTTGTCAGCCCTCCAGAGTTTCGTAACATGCTGGGGGAGGGCCGCCTCCTCTCCTGAAACTCCACTAGTCCTGATAGGCTCTTTACTCGACCTTTGAGTAAGCTCGGGTAAAGGGGCCTTGGTACTCAATCCCCTAGCTTGGGCCTCAGCCTCTACTGCTTCAGCAGCTTGATCGCCCTCTGCATGCTTAGGATGGGAAGCTTCATCAATAATGATGATTTCTAATAGTTGGGGAGGAGGGGCAGCTGCCGAACCAGATGTCTCGCTAGGCCCTTGTCCTCTGTCCAGCCTCCTCCTCTTCTTATCTAATTTCTCCTTCTTAGTGGCTGCGCTTGGCCTAGCCAACTTGGTCACCACCACCGCAGCCCTTCACCATAAGCTATCCAGCCCCTTAGGATCTAGCTCCCCCCTTAGCCGTTTCTAGGGCCTCAAAGTCGAGACCGGCCCCGCTGAAGTGGAGTCCTCCCCCTTTAAATTCTTCAGAGGGTTTTTCTTCAGAGGGAGAGCCAAGAGAGCTGATCTTGCCTTGTTGACCTTGGAGGGAGGAACCCTAGATATGCCGGCTGCTTGAATCGATGCTAGCTCGAAGAGATTGTTCATCTCTAGAGATCCGACATAAGAGCAGATCTTCTTGAAATGTCACCTCTCCTCAGCCGAGAGCACTTGGGGCCTCAGCACATCCTTCTTGATCTTGGGACAAGCAGGACAGGATAGGATGGCGTCGGCATCGAATAGCCAAACGAACCGCTCCTTCCAATCCTTATTGGATTCTGGAGCGTCCGACACCACCTTGCATCCACCTATGTAGTGGAAGAAGTAGTGGGTGTCCTCCTTTGATGTCTTGACACCCACAAGGTTGCCAAACAAGCGCATGCACAGTTTAATGCCAACCTAGTGGCAAACCACCAGAAAACCCACCAAGATGGCAATGGCATTGGGCGTGAACTGCGATGGGGACACCCCCAAAGCACCGCACACATCCCCGAAGAAGGGGTGAAGCGGCAATCGGAGCCCATACTCTAGATGCGCCACGTACAACGATAATGTTTCCTTACCTTGATGATACACTGACTCATCCTTGTTAGGCATCGAAAGATTGAAGGCACGGGGAAGATCGTAGAGATCATGGTAAGCTTCGGGCTCCTGGACGCAGACCTTCGAGCATATAGGTCAGAGAAGACTGATCCTCGCCTCATTACGGGTAGCATAAGAAGTCTGAGTAGCCACGGGAGATCAACAGAGAATTGGTGCAAGATTGATTGAAAAAGCAAGAAGTGAAGGAAGCAGTGAGCTAGGGATAAAATTCATGGAGAGAAGCCCCTTATTCACTAAAGAGATATATATAAGCCCTAAGGATAACCCATGGCAAAATCGGAACGCTTGTTGCAACCCACTACGAATGGATATGATTGACCTTTAAAAATGAAGGGGTAGCATGAAAAATGAAGCGTCGCCCTCTTTACTCCGCACCACTCCACTCAAGAATCAAAGCGACAGCGGCGCATGATATTCAATGACGTCACAACGTCTTTTCAATAGTGACCCCTAGCCTGCCTGTAACACCCGTGATTTTCGATACGTATTTTTTATATTAAAATACTTTGATACGTATATTTTTCTAATACGTATTTTTTATATTAAAATACTAGATGGTATTTTACACATTCTGTAAT
>JBAKGM010000365.1:24750418-24760595 GCA_037177215.1 Asparagus racemosus | reverse complement strand
TTCTCTGACATGTGCCCAAGCCGCCTATGCCATAACCGTGTGTGCTCACATGGGTCTCCACCACTTCCTTCAGTTCCCACCGCTGCATCTCCTGTTACCGTCGTACCTGAGAGAGTATATAAATTACCTTGACAAACACCCTTCGTCACTACAAGGGAACCTCGAACAACCTTTTTCACTCCGTTCTTCGAAACAATTCTGCAACCGCCGGAGTTCAATGCACCAACTAAGATAAGATTCTTCCGCAAGTTGGGAACATGTCTCACATCCGTCAAGATTCAGACCACTTCATCATGCATCTTGATCTTGATATTACCTAGCCCTACCATTTTACAAGCATGGTTATTGCCCATCAATACGGTTCCAGTATTAATGTCTTTGTAGGTAGTAAACCTCTTCCTATTTGGACACATGTGGTAAGAGCAACCAGAATCAAGTATTCACTTCCCGGAGACATTCTCGCCACCCGTGACGACATAGCATTCCTTATCACTCCCTTCCTCTGAAGCGTAACTCGGGTCTTCCTTACCCTCTCTTCTCTCAGTCTTATTGTTCTTCTTCGTTCCACCTACTCTCTTATTTGGATAGTCCACCTTGAAATACCCAACTTCACCACATTTGAAACACGATTTTCCCGCAAGAGGTCTCGATTTAGATATAGACTTTCCTTCCTTGCCTTTTCCTCGCTCATTGCTCCTTCCTCTAGCAAACAATCCCTGCACTTCTTCTTTGTTACCACCAATAGTCATGTCACTGGTTGTAATTTTTCAAAGATCATTGTCAAATTATCTCCTACAAGCATCAGTGTTTACACCAGGTTCTTATAAGACTTCGGCAGAGACAGAAGTAGTAGAAGCGCCTGGTCCTCATCTTCAGCTGTCACATCAATGTCCTTTAAGTCTGATATGATCCTATCAAACTTGTTAATGTATTTGCGAATTGATGAGCCCTCCTCTATCTTGCAAGTATACAATTTAGATTTTAAATAGATCCAGTTCGTTAGACTCTTCGTCATGAAGGTGCTTTCTAACTTCGACCACATGCCCGCAGCCGTTTCCTCTCCATCTACCAAGAAAGCTATATCCCTTTCAAGGCATAGGATAATTGACGCCCGTACTTTCAGATCTAGCTCCTCAAATCCTCGTCAGACATATCCTTGTGTTTCTTCTCTTTTCTAGCCAAAGCTTTGTGCAATTTTTACAAAATCAATGTGTTTTTCATATGCATCCTTCAATAAGAAAAATCATTCTTTCCGTTGAACTTTTCAATCTCATATTTTCCCACTTTGATCGATTTATTGGCAGATGCCATTCTCTATTTATATTAATAAATTCACTTCTCTCAGAAATTACCGAGCGCCACCTCAAACCAGAAGCTACACCACTTCCAATCTGAATAACAGCTCTAATACCAATTGTTGGGCATAGAGTCATGCCCACACGTCGCGGAAATGATATCACCTGAGAGAAGGCTCTGGTTACAAAACTCAAGCCAACCTCTATATTCCCGTTTCGTGAAGTAAATAAGAATAGAAAGTAAATAGTTCAACATAGTGAGATATCCACTCTTCCTCTCAACAGTTCTAGGACTGAATCAAGGGAAAACTTATAAACAATAGCCAACATACAGTAAACAGTAAAGACACGAGATTAACGTGGTTTGGCAAACTTGCCTACGTCCACGAGAGGGGTGAGGGGAGATTCTACTATTTTTTTATCTCTCCCCTTCTAAAAACCCTAGGTTTAGATACATATTTATAGAGAAAGAAAAAACTATTTTTTTTTATTTTGTGTCACGCAGGGAAACGAACTGGGGGGGTTCGTACTATCGCACAGGGAAACAAACATGAGAACGCGGGTGCCCCCCCCCCCACGTTCCCACGTTCACAGCTGTGTTTGGTGGTTTTCAGGGTTTTTGCAAGATCTAAAAATCCCAACAAGTAGTATCATAATGAGGTTTGACAGTTCGTGGAGGTTCAAGTGGTGTGCGATTGGTGAAGGCATCAACGATCAAGGCATGGTGATCAACATTGAGCGAACGAGAGAACCGGACACTATTGGAGAAGAGGAATTACGTGAACATCACGATGAAAGAAAAAAAGAAGGTACTGTAGCAGGCGCGGACACTGTTCGCGCGGGTGAGGAGGGTTTAGTTAAAAATTATTAAATTAAATTACTATAATAGTCACGGAATACTGTTCACGCGGGTGAGTAGGGTTTGGTTAAAAGTTATTACATCGAATTTGACTGTGTAGATTGAGTTGTCTTTTGATTAGAGAATTGAAGACAGAATTTGACGATCTAAGAGTCATTCCTACGATTTTTCGACGTGCTGAGTTCGTTTTTTTAGGTTGGTTCTATCAAATTCAATCTCTACAGTGACTGATTTGAATTTAATTGTTGTTAAAGGATGATGACATCTTCGGGTCTAAAGTTCGATATTCCACTATTCAATGACAAGATAAATTTTACAATATGATAGTGGACGGTTCAAAATCTTCCTGTACGGTAGGGTGTTGATCAAGCTCTGGAGGAGAAGAAGTCTGAAAGTGAAGGATACTGAATGGAGTTCCATGCAAAAGAAGGCAGTTAACGCAATTTGTTTAGCACTCGCTCCTGAGATCAAGGATAATGTTATGCAGAAGAACACATCAAGCGGGTTGTGGGACAAGCTCAAGGGGATTTATTTGTTGAAGTAGATGACCAACAGATTTTGTTTGATGATGGAGCTTTATTCATTTAAAATGGTAGAAGATGCTGCAATTCAAGACCACATCAATACCTTTAATCAGCTAGTTTGCCAACTTATGAATATTGATGAGGAGACTAAAGAAGAAGAGCAAGTGCTACTGTCTTCCCTGTCGAAGTCGTACAAGTTGTTAGTTTAGATGATAATTGTAGGGTAGTAGACTTTGAAATTCAACGATGTGACAGCACTCCTACGTAAAATGAGAGAATGATGGGAAAAGAGAGCGCATCTAGTGGTGGTGAGAGTGCACTAGCTTGTGAAGGTTCTAATCGAGAGAGGAGTAAGAGGAGATGTGACAGTCATTGAGGAAGGTCAAAATTTTTGGCCTAAGATGACATCAAAAGGGAGTGTTGCTATTATGGAGAGAAGGGTCATATTCAGTTCAGATCTTCTCAGATGCGAGATAATTTGAAGAGATCGACAAAGGATCAAGTCCTGCCAATCTCACATTTTCTTTCTTTTTTTTTTCTTACCATACCATACATATTATAGGTTTGATGACTCAAGAGTTGTGCAAAAGAAATGAAGTGCTTGAGTGGGGGTTATTTTCATATCCAATGTTCAGATTCAAATCCTGAACACATTTCATTTGGGGTTTAGATGGTTTTTTGTATATGCCCCTCAAAGCATATTTCTTTTGAAAATACCCTCCAAATAATCATATTTGCTATCTTATTTTCCAAATTTTAGTCATGCCAAATCTTAATTTTACCCACATCCTAACTTTCACTAGTAGAAACTTGCCATTCGCTGACGGGAACATCCCTAACGGCAATTTTCATCACGGATGATCCCCTCAAGAACGTACAAGTCCCATTAGGGATGTGAACATTCCTGACGAGATTGCTAACATCCATGACGGCAATGCCCGTCAAGAATGAGGTAGGGCCCACTCATTAATGAGAGTGGGCCCTACCCATTTGCGATGCGCATCCATGACGGTCTCCGTCAGGGATGATGAAAAAAAATGGGGGCAATTATCCCTCCCAAAATTTCACCTTATCTCATATTTTTACTTCTCACCTTAGTTTTTTCACCATTCTCAACCCCCAATTCACCCGATCCCTGTCCACTACCCCACCGCCGTCGATCGCCTCAGCCATCACTGATCCACTCTGGTGTTGCCGGTGCTGTTGTCCACGCCATCGTCCTCACCGCCTGCCTCTCCGTCACCGGTGCGAGCCGCAGTCGTGGATCTTCTCAAAGTATGCTTCTTTTCAATTTCTCATTTTTATTACAAGTTTAGGGGTTATGGTTTCCTCCTATTTGAATTTTTGAAATAAAAAACTCTAATCCAACCCTAATTAAAATGATCTACCCAAAATGATCCTCACCATGACGCCAATAACATTATCCTAAGTATAGAACCCTAATTAAGTTAACCTTAATTTTATTTTACCCTAACCTCATATATAATAATAATTTAAGTTTGGTAACCCTAATGCTAACTTTAGTTCTAACCAAATCTAACCAATTAAGCTAAGCTACCCAAGTGTATAACCCTAATTCAACTAACTATAACCCAAATTTCAGCATTTTCCTATCTCTAATTAACTAATTTAATTTGAATAACTTTAATCCTAACTGTAATAACTCAATTAAATTAATCTACCCAAGACGATGCTAACACTAACCCTAATCATATTACCCTATGTATAAAACGCTAATTAAACTAACTTTAACCTTTTTCTTACCTTAATTCCATATATAATAATACTAATTAAACTTTATTTAGCCTAATCTTCATCTAATAACCCTAATTGAACAAATCTAATCAAAATAGTCCTAATTATAACCTTAAATTCATTACCCAAGTCAATGACCCGCTTAATTCAACTAACTTTATTCCAAATAGACCTTAATCCTAAATCTAATTAATTAATTTTAATTTAATAACTCTAATCCTAACTCTATGAACTAACTACTGAAAATAATCCTAAATACTATACCTAATTACATTACCCTAAGCCTAGAACCCTAATTAAACAAACTTTAAAATTAATATGATCAACAAAGTAACTTAACTTTAAGTACCCTCATGCTTTAAAATCTAGGAACTCTTCATAACTAAATTTAACCACAATATTCATAATTTTAACCCAAAAAACATCACCCTAAGAATAGAATCCTAAATAAACTAACGTTAACCATTAATCCTAAATTGAATTAAACTAATTTTACTCTAAACCAACTTTAGCCATATATTAGTCCTAACTAACCCCATTAAAGACTACTATAAAGTCATTTAATAAAAATAAGCCTAATCCTAATAATATAATAAGACTCTAGTCTAGCATCCTAACTAAATTAACTTTAGTCGTATTGTCATTTTAATCCAATTCAAAGTAAACTGGACTTTATCCTTAAATAACACTAATTTTGACCATGATTGTATTACCATAAGTCTAAGACTCTAATTAAATGAAGTTTAACATCTACTTGAAATCCACCCTACCCTAATCAAACTAATTAAACAGTGATTGTTCTGATAAATCCTAATGTTGTTATTGATGCATTCAATTTAGTTAGATATATAACATTGTATTTTGTTATATATCATGATTATACGAATCAAAGTCGTTACCCCTAGTTTCCCATCTAATAATGTTGGATGTCAATCTCTTCAAATATAAGTGCATGTAGTTCTAGTTGGGTTGAAATTAATTTTTCTATGTAAAGAGAATAATGTGCTTTATGTTAGAAGCATGATTTACATACAATAATTATTGGATCTATCCGGGAAGGATCTTCCTTCTCGTACAGGTTAAGAATATAGTAGCGTATCATCTATATATGTGTACTTTATGCATTTTTGTTTCTTGAAAATTTTGATAACACGTACTACATTATTCTCCGTGTACAATAAGTGTATGTTGTTTTGTGTATCGATCTATTATTGATACGCATTATAACATCTGCACAGCGTACTCAGAGAACAGCGGGTAGGTGCTATCGAAATTTTCTAGAAATAACAACGCATAAAGTACCCAAAGATTGATGTACACACTACTATGTTTCTAATGGGATAGGTCCATTTCCTATGACAGCCGTTAAAGTGTCTTATTCAATATAGGATCATTTGATTTTAGAAAAATATAATTTATGTCTTAGCAATTCTCCCTCTGAGATTAAGATAATTTGTATTTCCTCAATGTTGTGAAAAAAATTAACATCACCCAACCATTAATTTGACATCACCCAACCATTAATTTGACGTGTTAATCATTAATTTCACATTACCTAATTATGTTCAATTCCACTAATTTAAAATTATATATAACATATAGATGAGGATAGTTCGCGACAAGTCATGGAGTGATATTCCTCATATTGAGAGATGGAGAGACAATCAATATAAATATGAAATAAATCCCTTCTTACAGCACGCCTTGGTGGACCCAAGAAAGTTAAATAGTAATGTCGTGTATTGCCCCTGCTGTTGGTGTAAAACTTTCGTGTTGGTGAATAAAAGTGATTTACACAGACACTTAATATCAGGATTTTATGAGGAGTACAAATATTGGACGTTTCACGGGGAAGGATGTCTTGAAGAAATGGAATTGATGGCAGACACCAATGCCTCCGATGGGAGAATAGATGATACACTGACAATACTTGCTAGTATGTTAACCGTACCTACTATAGATGAAACTGAAGATGTCGAGGATGTTGAAATTGCAGGAAATGCTAAAGGTATGAATGATCCTGAGGAGCTAGCACAGAAAATGAAATTAATAGAAGACGATGAAAATGATCTATATGAGGATTGCACCGAGTTCACGAGGTTATCATTTATGTTGCGACTTTTGCGTATAAAGTCACTTAGCGGAATGGTAAATAAATATTTCAATATATTGCTTGTGTTGCTAAGAAAAGTGATTCCAAATGGAAAAGAGAACATACCAAAAAACTGTGATAATGCAAAGAAGACTGTTTCCGTTATAGGACTTGATTACAATAAGATCGACGCATGCCTTAATGATTGCATCCTCTACTATAAGGATAACAAAGACCTTCAGGAGTGTCCAATTTGTGGAGTGCCACGGTGGGTACAACGCAAAAACCATTCCACACATGGGACATCAAGGCTTGTGCTTAAGCAAAGAAAGATTCTAGCAAAGGTCGTCATTTTCCCTTAATACCTAGACTAATACAGATGTATATTAATATAGACTCTACTAAGGAAATGAGGTGGCATATGGAAGAACGTATAGATGATGGGAAAGTTAGAAATCCGGCTGATATAGAGGTATGGAAGCATGTGGATAACTTTTCCTTGTTTTGCCAATGAGTGCAGGAATGTTTGACTAGGTTTGTCTAGCAAAGGATTTAATCAATTTGGGCTTATGAATTTCGGTTGGTCTATGTGGCATGTTGTATTAATGCCTCACAACTTACCGCCTTGGCTTTGTATGAAACAACTATACATGATACTTTCATTACTAATACCGAGCAAGTATGCACCAGGCAATGACATAGAATGTCTTTTTAGAACTGCTAATTGATGAGTTAAAACAAGTCTGTATGGAAAGGGTTGTGACATATGATACTCATGCAAAGCAGCCGTTCATACTCTGCAGTATTTTGCAATGGACAATTAATAATTTTTCAGCCTGCGCTAATGTATCTGGTTGGTCTACGAAGGGAACATATGCTTGTCCAATGTGTGGCCCGCATTTCAAAGGTCTTCATTTACAATACAGTCAAAAGTTTTGTTATTATTTTAACAAAAAGTGGTTGAACTTGAAACACAGATACACAACAAAAAAATAGAGCAAGTTTTTTTAATGGGACTGTTGAGAGATGCTTCATGTCCATTAAGTAGAGATTAGATTGTACATTTGCTTGAGAAGTTTGCAACAGTCAAGTTTGAAAACAAGCGTTATTCGAAAGAGGATTTACTTGGAGTAAGAAATTTGCATAATATCAAAAGGATAGTGAAACGAAAGAGACAAGCACAAGTGGTCTGTGATGGGACTGAAGCCATAAAGTTGCCCTTAGGATGGACAAAATTCAACATTTTTTTTCAATTACCTTATTGGAAAGAGCTAAAAATATGACACAACGTGGACGTCATGTGCATTGAAAAAATATTTGCGATAATATTTTGTCAACACTATTGCAAGATGCTAATAAATTAAAGGATGATATGTGACCTCGTCAAGATCTAATTGCATTGAACATTACATAGGAATTGCAGCAAAAAATATCAAAAATGACAGATACGAGTTGCATGCATCTCGTATTACGAAGTCAAAGATTGAGATGAAAACATTTTGTCAAGTCCTCAAATCAATAAAGTTACCATAGGGTTACTCTGTAAACATATCGAACAATGTTGAGGTGCAAGAAAGGAAAATATTAGGACTTAAAACTCATGATTGTCACATGCATCTTCATCAATTGCTCCCAGTGGCACTACGCAACACTATGCAGGATAAAAACGTAGTGAAGGTTCTAATTGATTTTTGTGGATTTTTCAGAAAGCTTTGTTCTAAAGTTATACACGTCAGTGACTTTGAGAACATTGGAGAAATTATTTTAGAAATACTCTGTGAAATGGAGATGCTCTTTTCTCCATCTTTTTTCACAATAATGGTTCATCTTACACAACATCTTGTAGAGGAGGCTGTAATAGCAAGACTAGTCCATTATTATCAGATGTATCTAATAGAGATGTTAGTATTTGGGAAACATGAATCTTCATCTGTCAATCTTTACATCTATACCTGATAATTTGTCATTTGTTTTTTTAGATATTTGGGTTCAATAAAACTCCAATTGTATAATAAAGCTTGTCTAGAAGGTTCAATAGCTGAAAGTTACGTGAGAAACAAATGTCTCTTATTTTTCTCTCGTTATATGAGAGGCGAACAAATTGTACTTCAAGCACCTGTTGATAATAAGGATAACACAGTTCTCTAACCTCGTAGGATGAACAAAAATTATCCCAACCTATTGTTAGATCAAGCTCATGCATACGTATTAAACAATCATGAAATCTTCTTGGAGTACCAAAGGTAAAATACCACATAAAAATTTCAATACCATTTAATTACTTATTTTTAATTTGACAATAATAACTTGTTTGTTGTATTAATAGGCAACATCAGGAAAAACTAAAGAATGAAAATACCGATAGTATAGCATTACATGACATTAAAGAAAGACATATGAAGGAATTCCCTATTTGGATGAAGAATGAAGTAAATATTGTTAAATTTAGCAATGTTTATATTTTTTTACTGAAAAACTTAGTAATTATTAATTTAACAATTTCATTAATGTTGATTTTAGATCCAGGAACAACTTGTCCTTAATAACTAAATATCAGAAGAAGTAAAGCTTCACGTAGAGTGTCCTTACCATGTCGTAAGCCAATATGGTGGATATCGTGTTAACGAGTACAAATTTCGCACAATGGAGGTTGATGATACAAAGGTTGCCCAGAACAGTGGCGTCATGGCTACCTTCTCATGGAATATTTCTCAAACAGGAGAGATCAAAATCGAGTTGAAAGCAATATAACATATTATGGACAGTTGGAAGATGTGGTGGAGATATTCCACGACTATGGTGGTCCAAATGAACATAAATAAATGATGTTTATGATTCGTTGGTCTTTTGCAAAGAATCAAAAGGATTCTTTTAGATTTACAATTGTCAATCTCGACAAAGAAATAGATAGTGATGAAAAGTTCATGTTTGCATCCTAGGGGTGACAGTGTTTCTTTGTAAAAGATCCTATAGTTAAAGACGAGTGGGTCGTCCTATACAAGGATCCTAGAGCTTATGTTCAATATTCTACCAATGAAGATGGTGTGAGAGCTATATAGACAATTTCAGTGAGCTAAGTGCATCAGTTGATGAATTCTCCTCCCCTTAGAAAGTAGTGTTTAATACGGACGCTCCGACGACTCAAACTGACATTCCAAACATTATCGCAAACATTAATAGCGGTTAAAAATTAGTTGGATGTAGTAGGGTCTTGATGTAACTTTTTTTAAAAATTTATAAATTGTGAAGTAAAAACTTTAATATAACTACCATGTATCTTATTTTTCTTTTGGGCAATATAAATTGCATATAAATAGATAATATTTTGTTTTGCATATTAAATATTCAACTTACAGATGCCTAAATACTTGCTGTGAAATGAAAACTTTAATATCGTAGTAATGTATCTACTTTTTATTTTGGCCAATATAATTGCATATAAATATATAATATCTTTATTTGCATATTTATTCAACTTACAGATGCCTAAATATTTGAGTAGGAGGCTATTTCCGAGCCCCGGTGATGACCAACCCCTGGAGAAGAGCCAACATCATCTCCAGAGATCGAAGGTATTGTAGGCGTTGAAAATCGCTTACCAGTGCCCAAATCAGACTCGTGAAGATTGGCTCACAAACGACGAACCATCAGC
>JBAKGM010000365.1:24724674-24740572 GCA_037177215.1 Asparagus racemosus | reverse complement strand
TTGTAAAAGCCTTATAAAAAGGCGATTTTTATTTGAACATTGTTTGTAATCCCATAAAGGTGTAACGATTTCAGATAACAATGGAAAAATCAACAGCTCCAGTTTTCCCCGCGAACAGGTATTACTTAGTTTAAGTATTTATTATTCATGATATATGCACATAAAATACTTCTTTCCTTTATTTCTTTAGGTGAGAGCAAGGATGAGTCATCACTCGTACCACTACATGCAGAGCCTCTAGTACTTCAAGCATACATTCTCTGGATTGAGCACATACCTTTACCAACATCTGTAAAGGGGTATAGACTCAAGCAGATGGAGAAATACAAAGTGGCATAAAATGCGGTTGGTAGATTGGAAGCCATAGATTGATGATATACCAGCTGATGCTGATGCTAAAATCAAATGAAGATTTGGTAAATTTAATCATTTATTAACTTATACATGACAAAATATGGCACTGGCCTATCTTAAAACTTTCAAGCAATTGTAGTAGTATAGACTTCTACATGCCAATAGACTTATTAAACCCCCTTTCTTTTAATTGACTTATAATTTTGCATTTTTTAAGTTACTAAAGATACCCTAAATGCTTTTCCAGTATTATAGGAAATAAATTATCTTCTTCGCTATTATAGGAAATAATTTTGCCTTGTAGAATTGAGCACCTTCTACTGTCACCCCTTTAAATAGACTCGAAATGAGTTTTCACTATTATAGTACATAACAAATACTTTTTCATTATTGTATGAAATAAAGTTTTTAAGAACAAAGGACGCAAGGGAAGTGAGCTTTAAAAAAATTACCACTAGATGGCTTTCATGCAATTCAAAGGTGGGGAAGTAGTGGGCTTCCAACTGGGCAATGGGTTAACAACTTTAATTAATATTTTAAATGTTTAGTACGGAGGAGTGATTGTCTTAATCTATTTTTCCAGGCTGAGGGGCAGCCCTTTTATGCCTTGTAGAGTATATATCGAGATTGTTGGGTAAATTAAACTACTTTTCCTCATTTATTTTACTTTTCTAGTTGATTGGCCCTACTTATGTATATGTCACTCTATAGAGATATTTCAACATCGAAAACAATCACGTAGGGTGGGATTTTTTATTTAGATACATGGGAAAGTTGAAGGATGCTCTTCGGGAATGGAGACACGAGATAAAAAAAGAAATGCTTTGAAAGTTAGAGTGAGAATTGGGTGAGGATCTACAAACGAGATCCGAGGATTGACCCATATCATTTAGCTGCACTTATAGTATAGTAGGGCCAAGAAAAGCACTAGGTAAATATTGATCCATAGCTATTTAAACATTTGCACTAACAAATATTATTATGGGGTAACAAAAATGACAATCATTTAGTTGGAAGCAACATCACTTTTACCTTGAGTATATGCAACATATCCCTCTCAAATTTTTACTAACAAATACTTACCTGGCAAATAAGCCTAGATAAACTTCACTTAAGAAGTTGAGCAAATGAAACTTACACTAAGACTTTGATTCAATTCCCCTTTCTAACGTAGGTAAAATTACATGAAGTATGAACATAGATGTGAAAGGAAATAAGAACAAAGTTTACAGATGAAAATTTTAATGAGTATATTATGCCAAACACTGTAGGTAGAAGTATTTTACTTCATTAATATTATTCTATTTGGTGAGTAAATATTGCACCAAAAGTATGTTAAGTTTCATCACTTTAACACTTCAACTCCAATGTAAGTATGCACTTTGATGTTTTCTCTGCTTCAGATGTGACTGTTTTGTTATGGCCTGAAGTTTGTAATACAATATTGAAATAGTCAATTGTAGCACTTATCAGGATTTAGAGGTATATTTCTTTGCATATTATACATTGTACTGAAATTCTCTTTTTTCTTGTTGAAGAAAAAATGTGAGAAAAAACTACTAAACCGAGGGAAAAAAGAGTATGATCACCATATGGGGACCACTTCATTTGCACAGATTGAGGATCAATTTTGCAGGACGACGGTATAAAATATTTTAGTCTTTTATATATATTCTCCTTAATTGCAATTTATTTGACAAATAAAACTATTTTAGTCTTTTATATATATTCTCTTTAATTGCAATTTATTTGATAAATAAAACTAATAAACAAATTTCTAAATCTCAGAATGCCTCTTTATCTCACTCCCCGAACTGCATAAGAGGACTATGATTTGCTTTAAGAAGGGTTTTGATAGCACTAATGAGAAGAAGAAAAAGCTACACCTGGCTAAGAATATGCGGGTAATTTAATTTTTTAAATGGATTTTAATTATATGTGATGCATCGTTTACATTATCTTTATTATTGAAATAGCCCCATGTGAGGATCTCCTAGGAGATCAAGAATCCTAGAACTGCTATAACTCAGTTGCTTACACAAGTTAAAGTTGGGAACAAGAGTATTAACTGTATCAGTATGCTGGAACTGATTCTCTACATGTTGTCCTCTTGCATACATTATTTGATCTCTTTGTATAAGTGAACAAACGATTGGTATTTACCAAAAATTCCATTAGTTTGACACTCAATTCTTTCATTAGTTTGCCTACCGCTTGCACAACTCCAATTTACTTTCATCAACATCAACATGAGCTTGGAAATTAAACTATATATTCCGCTGAAAAAAAAACCAAAAAAATAGCATCTTAGCATATTTTACTCTACTTTGCATTTCGGATATTACATATTTACTTGCGATCCTTGCATTCTTATACTTTCCATTCATAGGTTTGCTTTGCAGTATGCATATCCCAAAATGTGACAGAGAAAGAGGGAGAGAGATTATTTGAGTTCACCGAAGGGGTTCATTCGCATTTGGGCAAATAGTTTGCATGCTCTATCTGCAGAATTAGAACCACGTGGGGTCTATCTCCAACGGGACGATACTACATGGGGTATATCCGCAATTAATTCTTATCTAATTTTTGTCCACTAAAAATGAGGGGCAGGTAAAGTTGAGGGACGGATACAATTTGAATGTGGAGGGGCAAAATAGCAATTATAATATATTTTTTTAGGGAAGAAAGAGGGCCTTGGGCCATATTAATACCTACCACTCTGCTAGAGGTCGGCAAAACTCTGAACGGGCCAAACCCAGTTGCCACCCCTAGTTCGTTATATGAGAAGAACCGTTTGCATTGACTAGTTGGAGTGAGATTTTATTTCAGGCTTACACGCACTTTGATATCTTTCAGCAACAACAAATGGAGATGCCGAGTTATCAGGAATCTTTTTTTCGTGCCAGGTCAATGGTAATCTAATTTGCAGAAAAGTTGAACGCTACATTTCAACTGCAGCTGGCTTTGGTGGAATGTACGTTGGAGCTCCAAGAGTTCTGGCCGACTTCATGGGGACTGCTTGCTGTAACAACTGTGTGCCAGCACTTTGATCCATTTGTAAACTAGAGAGCTAGGTTTGGATTTTAAGTATCTCTTACACTATCTGTGCCTTAAGAAAAATAATTTTGATGATGGCTCCACATCTGGCCCATATGCAGTTGAGCAAGCGCTAAAAAAGTTTACGCGGTGCGACTCTCTTGAGCTGCAGAAAATGGGGGGTGAAGGTCCAAACTGGGTCTTGATTGTATCATTGACTAAATGAATGAAGTTGTATTGGTGATATTTCTTGATGTGTCATTACAGTCATTTTCCATGAGTGGTACTTTTTTGGTGGTAATGAGAGACAAATGCCGAGTATTCAATTTTATGCTACTTTATGACTTGGTATCTACTGCAAATAATTATCTCCAGCAATACTACCAAACATGTCACTCTCTTCACCTACCTTATTCTCTACAGACTCTACTAATCAACTATGTACTTGATAATAGCCCCCACAATATATCCTAAACAATGACTTGCACGTTCATTTCTCCGAAGAATTCAATACATCTATTATACCGTCCATATATAAAGGAAGAGATCAAGATCAATATGAATAGGAGGGCAATGGACATGCCAACAAAAAATGACGTCTCCTCTAATTTCTCATTCTCTGTACAAACGCACCGGATAATTTTTTGTGTCATTACATCTCATGTTCACACACGATATCCTCACTCTAGGCAATTTGTCATTTTCAAATATCACCTTAATGAGGAAAGAATCTCATACCAAAAGTAGAAGATTTTTTTTTTCCTCAGACTGTTTGATGTTCTGATTCTTTGATGGTTAGATTATCGCACAAGCCTTGTAAAGTTTTTTGTACTCTTTATAGATTTGACAGAATGCTGAGGAAAAATTCACTTCTTTTATGTAAGTTATCCAATCTTAAGTGGTTTCTTTAACACGCCTTGCTTCTATTATTTCCCTCACCCTTAGCCTTGGCTCACCTACCTCACCTGAATAATCTAATAAGGTCATTGAAATTACCCTATTAAAATCATAACTTTGTATCGCTATCTTGGCCGTAATGAAAGCAAACATTATGATTTTTTGTTAAGCCCCACAATACGAAATATGATTGTGGGTATATGTAATGCTTATTAGAACCGATGAGGAGGCCGACATCATCATGCCAATCTAAGAAGTTCGCGGTGTTCATTTGCTAAGGATTTGGTGGTGATGAAACCTTCAGTTTGTCGCGTTAACCAAACACCAGAACCAAGCCCCTGACTCAATGCGTGGGGGCATTCTTCGAAGCAAAGATGCTTCCTAGGTCCTTTTGAAAGCCACTTCAGCATTAATTTATTTTCCTCTTCCAGATTCCTGGCCGAACTGTCCCCAGCACTACCACATCAACAAATGTTTGCTTGCACCCCTTGTAGGCCTAGCTTCAAAGTTTAAACAAAGGAATGTTGTAAACCTTAGCTTTCCTCTAAGATTATCTAATTATGTCTGCTATATGTAGGTAATTTAATTGTACCTGTCAATCATGATTGATTACTTAGATAGTACAAAGCAATTCCACTCTAAGATCTTATTTTACTGTTTCTCTATTGTTGCAATGATAAAGTCAGGAATTTGCTATATCCCCATGTTCATTTCTCAGGACGACAACTTATTACTAAAGAGGGTTTCCTGTCTGAAACCAACATCTACTAAGTATTTTGAAAAAAAAATATATATTTGAGAATTAAAATAATTATTCATCGTAAAACATTAATTTTAAAATGAGATATAGGTGCTTTAGGAATTGACACTTGCAGTTTGATGACAAGTTTACATGGCCCAGAAGAAGAGGCTTCCAACAAAAGAGTCAAAAGACTGTTATCATCTCCACATCAAACGAAACCGTTGGCCAGCGCTTTAGACTTGTCCAATTGATAGCGCTTCCAACAAAACATTGCTACCAACAGAGAGAGAGAGAGAGAGAGAGAGAGAGGGAAAAGTAACTACCAAACACAGCCGGTTACAGCCGGTTTACATGTTTCAGTAATTTTTTTTTTATTCTTTTTAAAATTTGTTTGATGTCAATTCTTGTGATAGAAATGGAAACCCCTTTTACACAATACCGGTGTCATAAATTCCCCTGAGCGGTGTTCATGTTTCTAATATATCATCTTTGTTTTATTGAATAACAACATTGCATTGTTTAATTGGTAGCTTGAGTGAAGTCATGGGAAGAGAAATGATGCCTAGTCCTCCAGACCCTGTAATCATTGAACTTAACAGATTGGAGAACAATCTCAGAGGTATATCTTTGCCAAATTCTTTCTCCTATTATCGACTACTATATGTGGGATTTCAGTAATTTGGTTCTCTTTATTGCTGTGTTTATTATTGTTCCTTTTTGGCACTGAGCTCCTGAATTATGCTATGTATCTTTTTATTTGAAGATATCATTATAGGATTATCGCCTATATGGTTATTGTAAGATCTCCTTTCGTCGGTCTCTTCGCATATCTGTTTGTGTTGTGTAGTTTCAGTCCTACTGGAAAATGTTGGGTTTCTTTTTCCTTGCGTTTATGTTCATTTGCTTAATAATTTACCGATGTGCGATGACATTTTCCAAACAGAAAAGGAAAATGCCTCTTGAAATAGTTGTTACATCTTGTCCCTTGGTGAATTTTTGGTTTGGCTTTATCTGACCTTTCCTTAGCTTGACTCTAAGGTTGTTGAGTTTTGGATTTGAGAATGGTATATATTTTCCTCGTGATAGAAGGAGTTAAGAAACTTTTGATTGATTTCCATTAGTTGAGTTTGGCTTCACCTTGCTTTCATCTTTCCTCTCTTTCAATTCTGGTTTTTCTACTTTGGACAACCTTGCAATTGAGATTTTGCTCTTGAGTATGCTTCTATTTTACTCCCTTAACTATGAGGTTATTTAGTGGGTAGGTAATTTTATTTGTTATGCATTTCGATCATGCATGCGCATGGTATTGTAATACAACTACATTTTAAAGCTATTAAACTCTTTGTTTACTCCAGATAATAGTGCAAGCTACTTTCAACTACTATAAACTTTGATCATCTCGTCTCAACTTTAATATCATGTCATGTCACCGAGTAACCATACCTTTTTTATCACTGATACCGGCAGAAACTTACAAGCAAACATTTGAGACTAAGAAGTGAATCTAATTGTTATATGCTTAATGATTTAATGTCTGATACATGTTGAATTACACAGTGATATTCCCTTTGGTCGACTGAGCATTTTCTCCCATTTTCGATCCTACTCTGTTTTTGATAGTACTTGCATATTGGCTCCTCAACACACAAACCATCAGTAAAGTATATTCAAAATAAAATCAAAATCAATCAAGTATTCAATTTAAACATAGTAAATATGCAGACAGTGTATAGTATCAACTAGGTCGAGCAAGTTTCCAAGGTGAGTGGCTATGTCAGGGTGATCATAAGTTCAAAATCTAGGATAGCTTCTCTTGAGCTATCATGAATTCAGAAAACTGTGATTTGTAAGAATGATTTCATTGCACGCTGTTTAGTTCTCTTGCCAACTTATTATATTTATTGGGTCTACAGAAAAGGAGAGGGAGCTGGGAGCTGCTCGCTGTGAAATTAAGGCCCTGAAGGTGACTGAACTTCTGAAGGATAAAGCTGTAGTCGAGGTAATAAATTAACAGAATAGCCAGTTTGCAATTTATATCCAGAGTGCCATATGCTTATCTTTCATTTACCTCCAGCTAAGCAATGCACTGACAAAGCTTGAATCGAAGCTGAGAAATGCTGAGAAACATCTTGAAGATAAGGTGCTTGCCATTTATTCTCAGGGGATTACTTTCTAAATTTTATCAACTTCATATAGCTTTTATTGATTATTTACAAAACAAAATGTATAATGCATCACAGAATCTTGAGATCAAGAAACTAATGAAAGAGAAGAAAGAGGCATTGGCTGCACAATTTGCGGCAGAAGCAACTCTGAGAAGAGTTCATGCAAAACAAATCGATGAAGAGTTTGTTCCAGTTGAGGCAATTATAGCTCCCTATGAGTCTGATATTAGAAAGTACAAAAATGAGGTATGAAACTAAGATTGCCGGACAACATTTACAAAGTAAAAGCATTGTTTTTTTTTACTGTGTCTTGTTTTGTAAACTGCAGATTGCATCTCTACAGGAGGATATAAAGGCATTAGAAAGACTAATAAAATCCAAAGATGTAGCATTAGTAGAAGTTGAAAGAACATTGCATTCTGCTAACGAACGGGCAATGACTGTAGAAAATTTGCAAAACCAGAACCTCGAACTGAAGAGGCAAAAAGAAATATGCCAGGTATAGCCACAATTTGTTTGCATTTTTTCCTCCCTTTTGAATATATTTTATACATGACTACCGTATCTCAGGAAGAAAACAGACTATTAGAGAAAGCAAACAGGCAGAAGGTTTTGGAGGTTGAGAGTCTTTCTCAGACTATCAGGGAACTTGAGGAATCCATTCTTGCTGGTGGTGCGGTTGCTAATGCGGTCCGCGACTACCAGAGGCAGGTCGCTGAGTTAAATGTAAGTTAAATGAACCTTAAATTTTGGCCCAACTTTCAATTTAATTTTATTACTATTTGCAATTCTTTTGGTTGCAGCACTAAACTCATGAATTCTCAGAAATAGGATCCTTAGGCTTTACCTTTGTTCAGTGGTGTCAGTTTTTGCAAATTAACTATGAATTCTAAGCTATTACCAAACTGTAACATAGGAAGAGAAGAAGACTCTTGAAAGGGAGCTGGCAAGAATTAAGGTCTCAGCAAATCGCGTGGCAACAGCAGTGGCAAATGAGTGGAAAGACGAAGGCGAGAGACTCATGCCTGTCAACCAATGGATAGAAGAGCGCAGGTTTTTGCAGGTAGTGCTTGCGTATATGTGAATTCTGTCGCTAGTTATATGCTTTAAATGTCATATTCAGGCAACATCATTTGCTACATTTCATATGATTTTTTTTTCTTTTTTTCTTAGTATGACACTTGAGTTATACAAGTGGCTTTAGTAGTAGTGTATTTTATCTGCAGGGAGAGATACAGAGGTTGAGAGATAAGCTAGCTATATCAGAACGAACTGCCAAGGCTGAAACTCAACTCAGGGTAGGAGATGCTACAAACATAATTTTTTTTCATTTTACTGTCCACATGTGTAATAAATATTTCCCTTCTTTTTCCTTTACAGGATAAATTCAAGTTGAGGCTAAAGATACTAGAAGATGGTTTGAAGGGTGCATCAAATTCTGAGCCAGTGAATGGATCTAAATTTTGTAATGGAAGTATAAACAAGCGATCAACGTCTCAGCCAAGGGCTTCTGTTGCTTCCATTACTAGTTCAGTCCTTCAGCAGCCTGATCCAGTATCAGTTGTGGAATCAACTAGAAAAATAGCACGAACGAATAGCTTGAACAAAAAGTTCAGTGCTGGGGAAATTCTTGCTAGAAAGAACTTACAGGCCCCGAGAAGCAAATTCTTTGATGGTCGCGGGAAGGAGAATACGGAAGAGAAGGTTAATTCTAATGGGCATGCACATGTTATTAGCCCTGAGAAAGAAGAGGTTTCCAAAGAAGTGAAAACCAGTGGTTATGCCGAAATTGTACCACAAACTAACAGTAATCTGGAAGATGAGAGTAAAGATTTGGTTTCAGGTTTTCTTTATGACAGATTGCAGAAGGAGCTTATTGATTCAAGGAAATTGATTGAGAAGAAAGATGGAGCATTGAGTGTGAAGGATGATGAGATCAAGGTGAGGAACATAGTAAGTGCTTAATTAATATCATGAAAGGTTGTTGTTGTTTATTTTTGTGATTTATGCAGTTGCTTCAAAGAAAGATCGATGCTCTGAGCAAGGCAATTGAAGTGGAGTCCAAGAAGATGAGGAGAGAAGCTGCAATAAGAGAGAAGGAAATAATGATCAATTCTAATGATAATAAACAAAAATTCAAGGCTACAAGCAATTACAAAAGGTACATCCTTGCTTTTCTTAATTGAAAGGAATTAGCTTCTCTCCCTGAATAAATTTGTAAGTTTTCACAGTTTTCAGAGGTATTATATTAGTTTCTGAATGGGAACAAGAGCAGGAAAATGAACTCATTCTGAACCTCAAAGCAATAATCTTCGCACTTACTGAACATGCTGTTTGTATATGTAGAAGCACAAATGCATCTCAGACAGAAGTTAACTGAATAATGGTGGTAAAATGAAACTATTTTACTAATGTTCGAAATAGAACTTTTATCGCTTGCGGATGATACATCCGTATTTATATCATAAATCATATGAAACTAACATGCTTTCTTCGATATTGCCATGGAATGCGATGTCAAGAATCAAAATTGTTTATCTTTTCTAAGCTCTTTTTCCTTTATGCAGCCTTGATTATCATTCTGATGTTAATGTTACCTTATTGGTTTCTATTTGTTCAGATCTGTGAAGTCACTGAGTGCAAGCACTTAAGCTTGGAAAGAAAGGATGAAGTCTGCTTCATGAGAACCCAAGGGCTGTATTTGAATTGTTTGGTCTATGTGTACATATTAAACATAAGATAATACGAGTTCTTGTGAAATTTCCTTGCTAATATTAAAAAGATGGTAAGTTTAGAGTGTACGTCTATTTATGCCTTACTGATTCAGTGTTCTCAAAAAAGTAGGAATCTGGCTTTTTCTCCGTGGGGGAGATCAACAGGGCAGTTCGGTCACTTTTTACAATTTTCTAACACAACGAACAGAACCGATTCAAAAATGAAACCGAACCAAACAAGAGTTAATTCGGTTCACTTCGGTCGGGTTCTCGGTTGTTACGAGCGTGTCACCAAGCAGCAAGAGTGGAGGATGTAGCTGCAATTGAAAAAGTATGGGTTTTGATCATGGCCGGAAACACAAAAGTGAAGAAGAAATAGTGATATTGAAGGTCAAAGAAGATAATAGATAATTGAGTTTTTAATTTTTTGTCATAGTGGCCGCCTCGAAATTCATAGGAAGAGAGACACATTTTTATTCGGACATTGGGAAAAGGAAACAGCAAGTGGATCCCTCACTTTCTCTAATATTATGGTAAAAACAGCTGGGAATTGAGCAGGCAGTTTAAATATGGGATCAAGTACAGTGGGTAGGCCTGCCTAGTGTGTGAGAGAGCGTATGTAATCAGGGTATGTAATTGATTGACTTTAGAATATTCGGTCAGCTCGGTGGACACTGTTTTAAGTGTTTTGAACCTAACCTGAACCGAAGTGATTTCAAAATCGAACCAAACTGTTAAAATTCGGATAGTTCGATCGGTTTCTTCAGTTCAAACCAAAGTTTGCTCACCCTTACTTCTCGACTTAAAAGGAAGGACACAATTTTGAAAGAGATTGTTTTTGAAATTTATTTATCAAAAGCGACTCAGTTTTTATTTATCTGTAAAAGACAACTATTTTGGTCCACATCAGCACCTTAGACCAAAAACTTGGTTGATTTCAAAATTTATGGATATTCAGTTACCCGGGATTGCTAATCCCGGGTAATTAAATATCATATCAGGAAATCAGTTATAGGTTAGATTTTTGCACTTAGTTTTGGTTTTATCATCGTTTGGGCTTATCTATTTACTAAGATTTAAGAGTGGGTTCCACTTTACTTTCCTTGTAAATGTGTGCGGTAGGGTACAAAGAATCAATATGTAGCTAGCCAATCACGATTAATGTTGTAGTTACATCGCTAATTTGCCGTGATTCCCAACCCCGGTTAGTTTTTAAAAAAAATAATAATAATTTCAAAACCAACCAAGTTTTACTTCTTGATGGGTCGGTTTTGATAAATAAATTTTAATCGAGTAGGTTTTGGTAAATAAATTTCAAAATAGATGGTTTTAAAAATTTCTCTAAAAGGAATAAATAAAAAATGGTAAAAAAAAAAAGTTAATTGCTGGAAAAACATGAAATAAACTCCAAGAAGCTTCGGTAAAATTTGTCCACTAACAAACGTGAAGACAAGATTTATTTTTCTTAATTGTAAGATCAAGCATGTCTACGATGAATAGAAAGGATTAAAAAAAAAAAAGAAGAAAGTAGCAAATACAAATGGAGGAGAATAACAATTCCTTGGTTCAGCTTTGGTGCATTATAATCTTGATCACAATTTTTGATTTTTGGTGCAATGAAATGAACTTTAATAGTAGGAACATCCTTTACTTTTCCCCCCTTTTTTAATGGTTTATTTCATTATTAGACCTTCAAATCTTTCATATTTGATATTAGTCTCTCAAAGCATTGCTATGAGGTACCCCAAATTATATAAGACATCTGAAATTAGTAGCTGACAGAATATCGCAGAAGAATATTTTCTTCTGTTAATTATAATCTCTGTCAAATATTTTCTGTGATATTTTGTCACGCCCCTGCAAGATGGAGTGTCCGGAAGATAGTCCAATCTTGGTGCATAGATTTGTAAACTGCGTGGATGGAAGAGGCTTTGTAAGCATATCGGCGAGTTGATCTTCGGAACGGACATGAGAAACGCGGAGGATGCCATGTTGAACATGTTGTCATATGAAATGAAAATCAATAGCAACATGTTTCATTCTAGATTGGAATACTGGGTTGGCACATAGCTGAGTGGCACCAACATTATCACAATAAATCACAGGTTGAAGTGGGATGGTGATGTCGAGTTCTGTAAGGAGCGAGAGGATCCATCTAGTTTTCCCAGCCGTGGATGCTACAGATCTGTATTCAGCTTCGGTGGATGAGCGGGCAATAGTGCGTTGCTTTTTGGAACTCCAGGAGATAGCATTGTGATCTAAGAAAATGATATACGCGCTGGTGGAGGAGAAATCATCTTTATCACTGGCCCAATCAGCGTCAGAATAAGCATGAAGAGAGTGAGGACTTTGACGATGAAGAAGAAGACCATGATCAACAATCCCCTAGAGATAGCGAAGGACCCGTTTTGCAGCATTCAAGTGATCAGTGGTGGGAGCTTGCATGAACTGGGACAGCTTGTTGACAGCATAGGAGATGTCAGGACGAGTGAGAGCAAGATACTGAAGGCCTCCAATAATGCCACGGTAGTCACGACCATCCGAGAGAGGTACACCACCATCATGTTGGAGCGAGCTTGCCGTCGCTAGGGGGTACGGACAGGACGTGACGCGGCCATCTTGGTCCATGTGAGAAGATCCAAAATATAGCGGCGCTAAGACAGAACAACACCAAGAGAGTGTGGAACAACTTCTATACCCAAAAAGACATGAAGTGGATCGAGATCTTTGACAGAGAAACAACGACCAAGTAAGGCAATAATGGAGTCAACTTTGGCTAGATTATTACCCGTGACAACAATGTCATCCACATAGACTAGAATATAGAGAGTGGTACCTGCATTAGAGAAGATAAAAAGAGACACATCTGCTAGAGAGTTATAAAATCCAAGAGAGAGCAGATAGTCACGCAGCTCGCTGTACCAAGCTCTTGGAGCCTGCTTGAGGCCATAGAGAGCTTTTCGAAGAAGACAAACATGATCAGGGTGATCCTTGTCAATAAACCCTGGAGGTTGCATCATGAAAACCTGATCAAGGAGAGTGCCCTGCAGGAAGGCGTTATTGACATCGAGCTGTCGGAGAGGCCATGATTGGCTGACCGCAAGAGATAGAACCATGCAGATAGTGGTTGGTTTAATAACAGGACTAAATGTCTCGCTATAGTCCACCCCTGGCCGTTGATGAAAACCCTTAGCCACTAACCGGGCTTTGTACCTATCCACAGAACCATCGTGTTTCCTTTTGATACGGAAGACCCATTTGCACCCTACAACATTTTGAGCAGGAGACGAGGGAACCAATGTCCATGTTCCATTGCGAACAAGAGCCATAAATTCGTCAGACATAGCTTGTCGCCAAGAGGAATGAGAAAGAGCCTGTGACATAGTTGTCGGTTCTGTTTCAGAAAGAGGAGGAAGTTGTGCAGTGAGATTAAGCTTTTGAATGGGCTTAGAGATATTATTCATGGACCAGGCGGTGATGTTACGAGGGGGAGGTGGAGCATCGGGTGATGGAGGACGGGGAGGTGGAGATGGATCTAGTAGAGGTGGTGAAGTGGGGTTTGGGCTTTGTGGTGAGGTGGGGGTGACCGGTGGTGAGTAGTCAGGAGGTGGTTGAGGAACAAAGTGATGAGGGATATCCCAAGAGGGCGACATGTCAGTAGGTGGGGTAGCATTTATGGGGTCGAGAGGTGAACGAAAATAGTGACTCAACGAAGTTGACGTGATGGGAGACATAGATACGGTTTGTAGAGAGATCAAGACATAGATAAGCACTTTGAGTGACGGAGTACCCGATAAAAACACAGGGAGTGGAGCGGGGATGTAGTTTGTGAGAGGCATAGGGACGAGTCCACGGGTAACATAGACAACCAAAGACCCGAAGTTTGGCATAATTTGGGATGGTGGAGAAGAGACACTAAAACGGGGATTCCATTGAGAGGGTGGGTGTTGGAAGACGGTTTATGAGATAGATGGCCGCAGGTAGGGCATAAGACCAATAGGAGAGAGGCATTGAGGCATAGTGCAAGAGTGTAAGGCCAGTTTCTACAATATGACGGTGTTTCTGTTCGGAGATGCCATTGTGCTCAGGGGTATGTGGTGGGGAGGTGAGGTGAGATATGCCAATTGAGGTGAGGTATGCGGTAAGAGCTTTGTATTCACCCCCATTTTCGGAGTAGAGAGTCCGAATGGTCGTGGAAAATTGCTTTTCTACCAATGCTTGAAATGAAAGAAAGGTCTGATGGACATGGGCTTTATGTTTTAGAAGATATAGCTAGGAGTAGCGTGTGAAGTGGTCAATAAAAACAACATAGTATTTAAAACCATCCACAGAGAGGACGGGAAATGTCCAAACATCAGAATAAATAACATGTAAGGGATGGGAGGAGACAACAGTAGAAACAGAGAAAGGTAGTTTGTGCATTTTATTGCATTGACAGGCAGTGCAATTTGATAAAGGTGACGCAACACCGGTAGTGTCTAAACTAAACTGTCTTAAAACTTTATTGAGAATTTGACTTGAAGGATGCCCTAGCCGTCCATGCCAGTCAGATAGGGAGGCTTTGACACTCGAGAATGCAAAGAGAGGAGATTTGGTGGATGATGCAGGAACAGGAGAGGACCAGTAATAAATACCATTCTTAGATTTCCCGTAGAAGAGAATTGCCCCCCGTAAGTTGATCCTTAACATAGAAACATATGGGTGAGAATTCAACAGTAGCTTTATTCGCTTGACAAAATTGAGAGATAGAAACTAAGTTTTGACGAACGGATGGGACACATAGTATGTCGTGAAGGGAAAAAGTGTGAGACGGTGTAGATAGTTTACCCGAACTGACATGAGTGATAGGCATCCCATTCCCATTGCCAACAATGACTTCATCGGAGCCATTGTAGGGTGCATGTAGGGAGAGGTTCTGAAGGTCCGACGTTATGTGATGACTCGCTCTGCTATCCATAATCCATTGTTGCGGACCAGGTTTGGTGGCCAAGAAGTTTGCCATCGGCTGGTGAACTGAGGAGGTAGACCACGCCGTGTTTGGTCGTGGCTGCGAAGGAGGGCCGTGGATGGAGGTGACAGAGTGCGGTTCCATCGGTTGAGTAGCCAGGAGTCAGAATGTAGGACAATATTTCACCGTGTGACCCTGTGTGTTGCACGCCTAACAATAGCCCATGTATGGCCTGGGAGAGGAACGACCTCCACGACCGCCCCGCTGTGAGGAGCGACCACCGCGAATGCGGCTGCCGCAGTGAGAACAGGATTCGGCAGTGTTAGCAGTGGCTGGAAGTGGAAGACTGGCTGTTTAGGTGGCTTGAATCTCAAGTTCTCGATTAAGGAGCTTTTCATGCAGTTCATCAAATGAGACAGCAGTTCCATGGTATTTAACATTATCAACAATACCTTTGTACTCGTCATCAAGACCGTCGCAAATGGTGTCAATGAAGTCTTCGTGATCCATGGGTTTACCAATTAGTGCAAGTTCATCATAGCGGTTTTTGGCTTGATGAAGATACTCAGAGATGGATTTGGTGCCGTTGGTGAGATTCTTGAGTTGAGTTTTGATTTGCTTGATATGACCTCGAGTAGGAGTAGCGTAGGTGGCTACGAGGGTTTCATATGTTTCTAGAATAGTCTGAGTGTGGCTGACCATAGGAACAACGGTGGGCGTGAGTGTCATGATGAGGGCACTGAAGAGAAGACGATCTTGACGTTTCCATGTCTGGAAGGCAGGGTTGACAGAAACCTCTTCGTTGATGGTGATTGTTGGGGGTGGACACGGATGAGAGTCGTCGAGGAAACCTTCAAGGCTATATCCTTCTAGGGTGGTAACAAATTGAAGTTGCCATGACAAGAAGTTTGTAGCAGTGAGTTTGAGACAATGATTGAGGTTGACCGCAAGAAGAGGCTTGGCGGCTTCATGTGGGTTGGGTACCATGCCAGATAGAGAAGGTATGGTGGAAGAAGCTTCGTTGTTGGTCGACATGGAGAAA
>JBAKGM010000365.1:24709423-24719940 GCA_037177215.1 Asparagus racemosus | reverse complement strand
AAAGAACCATGAATTACCCCCCAACCCCCCCCCCCCCCCCCCCCCGGGGGGGGGGGGGATAGAACGGAACCATGTACTATTAAGAGCAGTTTTGTATCGAGACATTCTCTTTGACACCTATGATAAGTTTTCTATTTTGATTTGATATGTTGTAAACTGTTTTTATGTGTACTGCACTCAATTGACATAAAGGAAATTGTTTTGCTCGTTGAGTGTTAATAGTTTCAATGTTTTGGCTTGTGCTGATAGTTGCAGACAAATTTAACAGACATATTTTACAAATGTTTGATTTAAAAAATTGTTTTGAGACTCTTAAATCTCTCAAAATAGGTATAGAATCTTGATCTTGAGGAAAGAAAACGATTACAATATACAGTCATATGTATTATAACTTAAATTACAAGTGCTCAAATTTTAAACAAATATTTGATAAGGATGATCCAATGATTTATATGGAAGTTGAAAATTATATGATTCTCCTTAAATGGTCTCCCAAATCAAATTTAAATGATTACATAGACAAATAACTACGAAATTATTTGATAACTGGACTTCTTACGATTTACCCAGCATTGTATTTGATAAATTATTCCGAAAATATGACTATGTCTATTTGCCAACTTATCACCGGTCCAGGAGATTTGGGTTAAATTATCCCTCTTATTTGATGATGTTATTTTTTCAATGGCATAGGGGTAAAATGACCATTCTACCATCTCTCTTTCCTAAACCTAGACGACCCATCTCCTCATCGCCGACAAGTGTCCTCATTGGTATCGAATGGAACCCACACGACTCTCTCTCTTACACTCTACCAGCCCCTCACATTGGCAATGACTAGGAATTAGGGGAGCCAAATAATATCCATACCCGTGGACATATCCATATCCGTTAAGAAATGAATATACTTATTGAAATCTATAACTGATAGAACAGTAATGGATATGGCTAAGTAGTGAAATATCCGGATTCGTATTCGAAATATCTGAATGTATGTTGATCATTCAGTTCCAATTATTTTAATCCTTAGATTAATGGATTTGAGACTTATCTTGATGATCAAAAGGTATAACCTTAATTTTTCAGATACAACCAACAAATTAAACTTTCTGTATCATATGAACTAATATTTTTTTTGATATTATTTGTTTTTTTCATATCCATTTTGTATCCGCATTTCAAAGGCAGGTTAAGAGATAAATGCTCTATTTATGAAGGAGGTGGTCATAATCCTTTTTATTCCCAAACACAAGAGAAAAGATAAAAAAATTGTTTAGGAGTTTAGTAAGTGGAACATAATTAAACTTAATTCAATTTGTTTGGAAGTTCTAATAAAAGGAATGGAAGTGAAGTGAATATATATAAAGTTACATAAATACCCTTACACGTTATTAAGACATTTTGTCAACTAATAAATTATAAAGATAAAATTGTCTTTCTATATTGTAAAAATTTGCACCCATCTTCTTTACTCTCTCTCCTGCCCAATTTAGGAGAGAGAACAATCTTACTAAATTTCACCTCCCGTTCCATTCTCTAACCCCCATCCAAACACAATGTTGAGTGACCGAAGAAGTAACAAGTAGGCCTCTGACAAATGACAACAAAGCCCACTTATTGCCAGAGTTGAGCCCAGATGCCGAAGGAGAAAAATTTTCTCTCCTCATGCAGTCATGCGATCGTCATTATTTGTACCCATTTGTTATTAGCAAGCTCTTTGTTTCCATTGCGCCCGATCATCGTTTCCCAATAGTCAATATCAATAAAAATGGTATTATCTTGGTTGCTCCTCAATCCGCATCAACTCTGACCTCACCAAAGACAGGATTAAAGTAATTAATCCCAGTTAACACCCCCTTTATAGTGAAGCCAACTACTTTCAAGGTCCAATTTTTTAATTAATAAAGAAAAAAAACAAATTACTGGCCCTTGCACTATGTGCTCTCATATGTTTAACATTTAGTCAACAGCCCACCAACATTTTCCCCAAAAGAATATTACAGCCTTTAAGCAAACAACAACAAGTGTACCTCCACAATTAATTATAGTTTTGACAAAACTAATCAAATAAATTGTGAAAATAGTATTACCCTCAACTAATTACATGACACTACAGGAAGATTGTGGCTCCTCCTCATAAACAAATTGGCAAGTGTTGTACCCGCCACAGATCACCGCCGGCGGCCGACACTCCGGCGCCGGCCACCCGTACCGCCTCCCGCACCACCAACACTTGCAATCCCCATAGTACCCCTCGATCCACTGCCGGCAACCGCATCTGCAACCCGAACCTGAACCAGGCCAAACCGGTTGGTACTCTAGCTCGGGTTCTTGCGCCACAAAAACTGGTTCGGCCTTTACCGGTTCGGGTACTGGTGGGTCTGGTTCGAGTGCCTTGGGCTCTTTCTTCTTGGGCTCTTCTTTGGGCTTGTCCTTTTTGGGCTCAGATGACTCGGCCGGTTTAGTTTCTTTAGGCTTTTCTTTTTCTTTGTTTTCTTTGATTTGAATGTCTTTTATCACCTCGCAAGCTTTACAACAAAGCTTCTTGCACAGCTTCTTGGGGTTGAATGGGCCAGAGATTGTTACCGTGTTGTTCTTCTCGTCGAATTTGACGTTTTGGATCTTTTCTTTCTCTTAAGAAGTAGTAGAATTCATGAGAATGGAAGTTGCAATAAGTTTTGTTACGTGTTAATAATAGTAGTAGTAGAATTTATTTTGATACTAAAGCGTGTGATTAGAATTGCTGTTTACCTTGGAGCTTGCATATTGTTTTGCTAATCTTTTTGTAGCAACGTCGACAATCAAGATCAACCTTCAAGATTATAGTGGAGATCTATGACAACGTAAGAAATGTAGTTATTAAAAAAATGATGATTTAAATGATTTATAATATTAATAACTGAAACATTAAGGAAATGATGGAAGATGAAGAGTCTAAGAAAGATAAAAGGTCATTGCACGACACAGACAACCTCAAAGGTTAACCAAAAGTTTATCGACCAAAGACGAGATGAAAGGCAAAATCATGTGATTTGGGAAAAAAAAAATCTAGTCTGAATAAAAACAAAAGAGAAAAGAATACAAGTCAAAATGGATCCTAACAAAGGACCACAATATAACGAGCTATCACAAGAAGAGAAAAAAAAATGAGAAGAGTACACATAGAACAGTGAATTTAGATTGAGCAACAGTACCTTCTCTGCCATTTCTAGATGATTACACAAGATCCCCAGTTATAGAGAAGATCAAGAGAATGAGAGAGAGAAGAAGAGAAGGCAAGAGAGGCAGTCGCTTGACCAATTTAACGAGGTTGGTGGTACCCTCTAATGTCTTTTAATAAAAAAAAACTTGTTGGTTACAATACATTAAATTTTTTTGCAAGCATGGGGACCTACATATCTCTAGAAATGTGGAAAAGATTCAATTATCGAGGCTCTGTAATGAAGACCGTAATATATATAAGGAGGAGAAAAAAAGCATAATATGCGGTTCTATTACTAATTTTAAATCATAACAATCAGTACAATATCAATATCAACAGAATCAGTAACTATCAGATAATTAAAATATAGTGCAGCCAAAAATATTATATCACTCCAATCAAAATATTACATCACTGTAATCATCAACTTTAAAATATATGTTGGACTACGTGTCACTTTTTCGTTTGATTTTGTATAGAGACCCATCCCTAGGATCATTTTTCCCACTTGTGAAATTGTTCCATAAAGATGCATGCACTACCTCACATGCAATGGATGCGTATACCACTTCAACTATGAGTTGGTTGATGTACCACATTCAATAGTGTAAACTTTAAGTTTAAGCTGACAGAACAAGTTAGAGGACTTTAGACGAGAGGTTGGTATTTGGTGGCTGTGGAATTTGATTCCCTCTTCATGGGCTACATGTTCATACTTAGAACTTAAATAGATGACTTAGTCTTCTCTATCTGTGAAAAAAGCATAATATGATTGGATGTGACTTCAAGAATGCCTTGTTTATACCTGTAACTGGTTGGAGTTAACTAAACTAGGGATATAAAAAGATAGACATGAAGGTAACATGGAGAATATATTCGTATTATACTCTTATATGACTTCCTGTAGAGGACGTAGATTGAATTATGATATTTTCCTTATGTTGGACTAAATATCTGTATTTAATGAAAGTAAATTCAGATTGAAATTAATGGCTTATTCAGTAGTAGAAATGTGTTCACTTATTCAAATTGGCCTTTTATAACTTATAACATAAGAACAACTATCAAATCCACATTAGCTGCATAAACAAACACATTGCTGCTATACACATTAGTATTTGATCGTGTCTGAGGTTCGAGTCATCCAAGTATATGTCTTAAGTCTTTTATTTTTGGTGAAAAACTACATATATCCAATAACGACACAGGTTATGCAACATTAAGTCATAGACATAATGATTATGGTAGTAATACTAGGAATAAGAGGTCCTAGATTAACCTAGATTGCAATAATAATAACAAAAGATTAGCCTAAATCATGTCAAGAGTGTGTGAGATTGCTTCCTTGTATATTTGTCGGCAGAGCCATGCTAATAACTCAAAATGACTTGTGCATGTCCCACAAGTTTCTTCCACCTAATTTAAAGCTGTCATCATGGCAACCATATTTCAATTTTGCAATACCAATAGATGATATAGAGATGAGAAGAAAATGACGATGAACTTTCATAGAAGTCACCCAAAAAGATAAACCACTAGAAGCACTAGAGAGAAAGGAGCAAGGTTGATGTGGATGAGAATGACAAAAGGATACTTTAAAGTATGGGACAAGCTAACATCAAATATAATATGCATGGACCCTCAAATTAATGATCCAACCACAAAACTGTTATTAGAGTTCATTTCTTCCATGTCTTCCATCACAATCTGTCTGTTAGTATTTTATTCATAATTTAGTTCTAAACCTAAGACTTATTATATATATATAGTTTTCCCACTTACCATTCAAAACTATAATCATTCACTAAATAATAGACGTTTGTAATTAGAGAACACTCCCCAGTTACTACAAAAATACAGTGGAAAGTATTGAACCTATACGATCCGCAGTTCTAAGACCCTAAATACTGACAATTTGATTTGTTATTTTGGGGCTCCCTATAATAATTCTTTTAGGAGCTAAATCTCGCACTCATGTGGTCCACGAGTAGCATTGTGGAGTAGAAAATCATAAAAATCTAAAGCACTGATGGGATCTCACACCACCTTCCACTTAAATGATGTTGATGAAAAAGCCTGTAACTGAGAAAGAATATGTGAATATGAAGATTCTAAACTTGCCCTTTTGTTTAAGTCAATGATTGAATTGTTGGTCATTAAGTAGTAAGGTTGGACAATATTTCTGCAATGTTTTCTCTCTCCAACTGTACAAGTGTCCACACCATTTTACGTAATGTTTAGAATGATCTTAAATTCCCACTAGCATTAATGCATGTGCAATAAACATTTAAACTTAATTATTAAAAATTTTATGTAAAAAAAGTCATGAAACTTTTATAAGATTGTTTATGATAGTTGTTTAATCTTACCTTATTTGAAATAGAATAGGGATCATATTTCAATTTGAGTAACTTCGCTATTTTCGTATATAATATCATTAAGAAGAGTTTTTTTTCCTTTTCATATTTTAGCCTCAGGTTATTGTATTAATCATTTTTACACTAATTATTTAGATGTACACTTTCGATAATATCTACATTGTGACTTATTGCACTTATTGATATATATATATTTAAAATTTCTCATATTTTATATTTATGTCTCTTATGATATGCGTTGTAGTAGATATTTAATTAGCGACTTCCAATAATATGTTCACGTCATGTTTTAGAAGATTCCAGAAAAAAAGAAAAGAAAAGAAAAGAAAAAAAGTATTCCTATTAAATTACAAATTTACCTTCTCAAATATAATATGAATGGAGGAAATGTCTACCACTCATCTAAATTTGGACCACCCCAACTATTTCTTTTATACAGTAGAATAGATGTTACTATATTTTTATGGAATGGGCACCAATCTTTACTGAACCCCAGCACTCTTTGAATATGTCCCCATTCTGTAACAAAAGAATCTCAAGAACTATAACATGACTAGCACAAGTTACCTGTCAATTACGTACATAAAATCTTTTCCGATTGTGGAAGATCATATCCGTTTTTAGCAACGAAATGTGACGATAATAACGGAATACCGCTTGCTTTCCAACTTCTACTGTAGGGTCGATTTGGAAAGAGAGGGAATTGAAGAAAATTTGACATGGAGAGTTCTATGATGACGTGTGTTACAAAGCAGTACAATTTGATGACTTTTCACCTTCGCACGTAAAAATCAAGAAATGTATAGACAACCTCACTCGTGCGGTGTAACTATTGTATCATCCAACTCTTTCACTTAATTCGCTAAGTTAATAAAACGGCCAAGGCTCCTATTTCCTTTAAAAAAAAAAAATACACTTTAATTATATCGCTGTGACAAATATTGCAGAACTGGAAGGCAAACTTTTGAGGTAACAAACATGTTCTGGTATGACTCAAATACACCGAAGTCGAATTGAAACTCGGCATTGGCGTCTTTGATTCGGTTGGACTTGACCAAGAGCAGTTGCACTTTGGGTGGAACTTTGTTGGGCTGATGATATGTAACTTTTAATTGAGAAGTCCGAATAGATTTGATTTTGTAGTAGCTCTATTATTTGATTCTATCAGTTGAGACATAAAGACAATGTTACAAAGTTAGTTAAGGACTCAACAGTTTCTAGCTTTTGGTAATTCTTGGATGTGTGGAACAAAATAACGCATCAAATTAAAACCTACAGGCCGAGGCACCTATCTTTGTACACAGGTCTTCCAAGCCGGTGATTATCATCAATTTGTAGCACCAATACAGAGAAGAAACTGAGTTTCTTTTGGATCCAGTCATCGTGAATTATCTCTCGTTCGTTTCTTATATTTAAAGAGATTGTACGGGACTTTTGAAATGTTATTTGGGATTGAGTGATTGAGAGATCTCTATATTATATTCCTCACAATTTCTATTCTCCTCCTTTTCCCATGGACGTAGGCTAAAATAGAACCACGTATATCCGAATGTTATATGTGTTCTTGGTATTATCTATGCTTTCGTGTTATTGATATTAGTTTATCCTGGGGATTTGTTATAACAGTACAAATTATTCTTAGATAGCAGATAACAACTCTTTGTAGTCATAGCCACCGCCCGAGATTCATAAAACAGATGCATGCTCATATTAAACAGATTCATATCATCTTCACTTCACTTAGGTGGTAATTAGAGAAGATCAAATTATCATAATTTTTACCGTCTATTTCAATTTGAATGGATAGGATTATGTCATATCGGATTACATTATTATGTTGAAAATCACAATTATTTTGAGAATCACTTTACAAAAACCACTTTTTGTGATAATGGCACTTCTACATGGTATAATTTTATCCCTTTAGATTCAAATACAAGGTAAGAACCATGGTAATTCGATTCTCTCCAATTACCATCTAACTGGATAGGATTCAGATCCCATATGCAACATCATGATCTCAGTCCAGTTATTAAGTATATAGTTCTAAAGTTTAGTTTGATGATCTTAAATCAAGTCCCTCTAATCATTAGACCAAAATTTCAAAGGACTTGCCATTAGATCAAAACTCCAAAGTTATGGTGAAGGTCTAGGATTATAACTTTATATCCCCAGCAGGTTGAACGTCCTTTTTTAGGGGCTAAAATATGGACTCATGCAGCAGTATCAATATTTTAGAAAATCCGCTTTAAATTTGTTGCCAGTAGGATTTGAACCTAGGTTGCTCTGATATCATCTTAAATTAAGTTTCTCTAACTATTGTATCAAAACTCTGAAGTTTTGGTGAGTGTCTAGGATTATAATTTTATATTAAATCTAACAGAGGAGAACTCAGTGAGAATACCTTTCAAACTGGGAATATCACCATCCAAGCCTTCCCAAATGAAGAGTAAGGTCCAGGAGTAAACAAATTGCAGCTGCAACCTGAAACTTGTACTTTGTCTTTGTGTCAAGTTAATTACTGGACATTGTGACTGCTCGAATCAGAATCACCAGCGCTCAAGCTTGGAATCACAAAGCTATCGGTATGTGAAACATAATACAACTTCTATCAACAATTCTAATAAAAAAGCGTGTGCAAAGATTACAATAAAGATTGTGGTTATCTTTAGTACTACTCGACACGCTAAGCTTCAAGGACTGTTTCAATAAAAAGAAGTATAAATAACTATTGATGGATTTGAAATGCAAGCTTGGAGGGAGGGGGTTATTATTTTTTGAGGTATCACAGAATATGCATTGGAATAAAATAGATAATAAGGAAAACAATAAGCAATGCAATAATCACAGAAAAATCACAACTATAACACACGAGATTTTATAGTGGTTTGAATTAACAATCATATATTCACTCTTCTGCGAAGGGCCTTCCTCATTATGTGAAAGTTTACTGAATTACAAACCTAATTCAGTATTACAAGATTGGAACTCTAGTTTCTCCCAAACTAGTTGTTTAACCTAAACTCTTCACACACGAGTATCTCTAGCCCTAGCTAGTAATCAATTTCTCAATTCAACTCCGGCTTGAGTTTGCTGTAAACCCTAAATTCACCCTAGCTTGAGTACGCCATAAAAACAAGTTTAAATCAATAAAAATAAATAACAATTAAGTGCAATACAGAAGAATCTTACATCCCTTTTTTTATTAAGATAGTTCTTTAAAAGATTTATTGAGGAGATTTGGAAGAAAGACAATGATGATTGAGATCTAAGGGCTCCTTGCTAAAACAATTCGGAGATGTTGTGCATGATGAGAAAGACTTTATCGAGGCTCCAGGGGTCAAAATTTCAAAGAAATCTCTTCTCAAATCAAAACCCTAGAACTCTTCTTTCTCTCTATCTCTTTCAATGTCATATAGCCTTCAATAGATCAAGAAAGAGATATCCTAAAAGTGATAGAGTTTAGAGATCAAAAGAAACAACGAACAATTGTGATTAAAACATTAAATCTGCAATCGGCTAAATTTACCATTGATAGTTGCTCACGACCATCAACCATCAATGGGTTCTTGAGCACCATCGGCGAGTTCCTATAATCTATCGATAAGTTAAAATTATATTTTTGGAATTTCATCAATCGGTTCCTATAGCCATCGATGATCACACACCCATCAATGGGTCACTGATGACCATCGATAGTTTTATGGCTAGAATCAACTATTGAGCTGATTTTAGTGTCATTTCACCTCGTACATATCTTATAACCGCATTCAACTATATAATATCATCTCAAACAATTATTAGCACCAAATGAGAGTTTGTTATTACTCAAACAAGAGGTATTGGACGGACTACATCCTAACAATCTTTCCCTTTTGATAATAACAAACTTAAAATTTAAAATACCTGAATACATACATATTTGGGATATATAAACAACATCAATAAGTACAAATACACTCTCATGCAAAAGAAAAAGATATGCAATATTCTCCCCCACATTCATGCATTCATGAAAAGTGTAAACAAGCACATGCATTGAAAAGCTCCCCCTAAAATATCGCATCGAGTGTGTCAAAAATTTTCAAAAATAAAAAACATTAACGTGAAACCACTTAAATAAAAAAAGATAAAAATCATTTTGAGGTGTAAATACACACCGATTCACACAAAACATTATAGAAATATAGCACATAGGATTAAAAACTAATCAAAACACATGAATAATGAGAGAAATCACATCAAAAATCACATACAAAATGATTAAGTATCATTGTAAAGTATGTAAAACCAATAGTAAAAGGAATTATACTAGTTCATTGGACAAGTTCAGATGTATCAAAGAGAAATATTGAACAATAATAAGACTTGAACTATCTCAATATTAGAAACTAAGGATCCAAGTGTTGCCCTATCACTTCAACCGTATAGGATTTAGGAGGAAGAACAATAGTGTTTAGCGGACGATTCACACCACCTATAAATATAAAAACGTTAATTACATGATGGCTACCCTTTGAAATATGCACAAACATATCCCATAAGTGTGGGTCTTTGACCATCTTTTAACAATTACACTCAATTTTTTGTGAATTTCATAAGAGTGTGGATTTTTAATCTTCTTTTAACAAATGCACTCTTTTGTTTGATATAATTTTAGCATAAATGCAAATTTGTACATATAAAGAATACATGTATGCATTATTCAAGTTAAAAACAAGCTCAAAAAATCTTTATATATTCCAAAAATATCTTATAAACAAAATATAAATACTCTTTAGACTATTTCACATTACAAAACAAGATAAGTATAATACTAGGTGTGTAAAAATTTAGCATGAAATATCTTGTGAAACAATGTGTCAAGTAATCATATGTTTATCCTTGTGTGCAATGTGTGTGTGTGTGTGTGCGCGCGTGCGTGTCTATCTATATAT
>JBAKGM010000365.1:24684095-24699348 GCA_037177215.1 Asparagus racemosus | reverse complement strand
GAGGCCAAGATAGTACAGCTCAAGCAGGAGCTCCAGGCGGAGGAAGAGAACCTGAGTGTCTTGGAGCTGACAAGGGCCAATAAAGAAGAAACTCTCGCTATCGTGTCCGCGATGTTTAAACTTTTGCAGCAAAATCTAGTTGAGATTAAGGAAGGAGCTACGAAGACCCTGAACACTAGCGAGGAGTCTTTCAGGGCTGAGTTATAGGAGGGACTTCAATGAGCTTTCATCGATGAATTGTCCAAATTAAAACAACAAATCTGTTGTCACAAATTTGATGTCTAAATAACTGCAACTTCTGTCTTCATCTTCCTGTTAATTGAATATGTCTCCCTCTTTTTATTGTTTATTATGATTCTTTTATTTCGTTTGAAATAATTGACCATAATACTTCTAGGAGTTTTAGCAAATCTTCAGCCATCAACGGATTTGATGAGCCTTTACTGATTATTGTTTGAATCAGGCTAGCGTGCGGATTATTTAAACCCGTTCCGCACAAGACATTGTACTAAAAGAATAAAACTCTCTAAGACTTGGTGCTATGATATTGAATACATAGGCTTGATACTCCTTTACGGGTAAGGGACTACCCGACAACGCGTGTTAGGCATTAACTTTGGGCTTTTTGGCCAATCCCAGCCCTCAACGGATTTGATGTGCTTATACCAATTACCATTTGAATCGGGCTAGCATGCGGATTATTTAAATCTATTCTACACGTAACGTTGTGCTAAAAGAATGAAACTCTTTTAGACTTTGTGCTTTGATATTGAATACGTAGGCTTTGTCTTTTTTGACGGGAATAGATTAACCCGATGACACGTGTGAGGCATCGACTTATCTTTGCTTAGGATTCAAGATCAAATTCCCCAAGATGAATCTTGGATTGAAGGATTAGAAAAGATTGATGTGGGAAGGAAAGAATTTTATATTCTATATCCTAATGATCTAGAGGAAGGATTTTTGTCCTGTCTCCGACTGAAGATGAGCTCGAAACAAGGGAAGGAGGATCTTATCTCCGATCACTTACTTGTGGAGAGAAAAGATTTTTGTCCTATTTTTGGTGATGGAGAGGAAGAACTTTTGTCCTATCTCTGGGTAGGGACGAATTTGAAGCAAGAGAGGAAGGTTTTGGATCCTATCTCTTGCCAGTGGAGAGGAAAGATTTTTGTCCTATCTCCAAAAGCTCATGAATTCGAAACAAGAGAGGAAGGTTTTGT
Source organism: Asparagus racemosus (assembly GCA_037177215.1). Classification (NCBI taxonomy): domain Eukaryota; kingdom Viridiplantae; phylum Streptophyta; class Magnoliopsida; order Asparagales; family Asparagaceae; genus Asparagus; species Asparagus racemosus. The sequence goes on along the minus strand of JBAKGM010000365.1, from coordinate 24,698,128 downwards.
ATTCTATCTCTTGTTGATGGAGAGGAAGGAGGATCTTGTCTCCTATCTCTGGATGCTGAAGAGGAAGGATTTTTATCCTATCTCTAGTGAAAGAAACTAAAATTGGGATCTCTACTTCGAGAATCTTGAGAGGTGAAACTAAGAGTGGGATATCTACTCTGAAAATGGAAAAGATTCAAATAACTTTCACATTTCGTTACCTGATCTAGCTATTAATAAGAGAGGAAGATTTTGTATCCTATCTCTTGCTCGTGGAGAGGAAGCAGGATCTTGTCTCCTATCTCTAGAGATGGAGAGGAAGGATTTTTGTTCTGTCTCCAGTGAAGGTGAAACAAGAGAGGAAGGTTTTGTATCCTATCTCTTGCTCGTGGAGAGGAAGCAGGATCTTGTCTCCTATCTCTGGAGATGGAGAGGAAAGATTTTTGTCCTATCTTCAGTGAAGGTGAAACAAGAGAGGAAGGTTTTGTATCTTATCTCTTGTTAGTGGAGGGGAAGGTTTTCTGTCCTGTCTCTAGCGTGAAGGAAATTTTAAGTGGACCTCTTATTCATAGAAGGAATCAAGAGGAGATTTTGGTAGTCTGGACCAGAAAAGTTTTGTGGAGCCACTGTCAGTGAATTTGATCAGTGAGGGAATTTGTAGTGGAGGATAAATTCAGTGTTATCCTTAAGGAAAATAGGTGAAATATCCCATGAGGAACTTCCCGTTGAAACAGGTTATCCCTAATATACTAAGTATAGTATTTTTCAGGAACTTCTCATTTATCTGTATTAATTGCCTGTCGCCATTCTGAGTGATAAGGCGATATGCGCCGTTCGAATAGACTGTCTCTATTATGAATGGTCCTTCCCATTTGAGTTCGAATTTACTTTTTTTAGAGTCGAGGATTATCGGTCGTCGAGCAGTGAGGACCAGATATCCTTACTTAAAACTCCTTTGTCGTACTTTCTTATTGAAAGCTCTTGAGATTCTGGCTTGGTAGAACTCAATACGTTGTTGAGCTTCTAAGCGCTTTTCATCTAACATCTCGAGTTCTTCGAGGTGTTTCTGATGTTGTTCTTTGGTCGTTATCTTTGTTGCGAGGGCAATGCGAAGTGACAAAATTTAGACTTTCAGCAGAAGAACTGCTTCGCATCTGTAGACCAGAGAGTAACGTGTCGCTCCGGTCGGCGTGCGTATAGTGGTGCGATATGCCCAGAGTACTTCTCTGAGTTTATCTTCTCAATCTCGCTTGTTAGTCTTCACAAGCTTTGACAAGATCTTGATAATCATCTTGTTGAACGCCTCTACCAATCTGTTTACAGCGGGATTGTAAGCTGTCGACGAGACGTCTTGGATCTTGAATTTTTCGCAAAACCTGATGAAGGCATTGCTGATGAATTGAGGGCCATTGTCGTGTACGATCCATCTTGGCATGCGTATTGGTAAATGACGTGATGTTTAATAAACTTGATAATATTACACGTCTTCACCTATTTAAGCAGGATTGCTTTGGCCCACTTGGAGAAGTAGTCCATGATGATGAGAATGAACCGATCAACTTTGACTGATGGAGGAAAAATAAGACCTACAATATCCATTTCCCATGTCTCGAGCGGCCAGGATGTAGCTGAAGGATGCAATTGCTCCGGAGGCGGATGCATGTAGTTCACGTGAATTTGACACACGTGGCACTTTTGAGCGTACTCGATTGTGTCGTTGATCATCGTCGGCCAGAAGAATCCCATCCTCCTGATACAATCATAGAGTTTGGGACCGGACTAGTGTGCGCCACATTTGCCTCCATGTGCTTCCCAAAGGACCTCTTCCGCCTCTTTGTTTGAAAGGCACTGGAGCAACAGGCTGTCGTACCCATGACGGTATAACATCTTGGTCTCTGCATCATAGAAGAACCTTGGGTCTCTTCGTCGAATTGATTGTCTCCCCTTCGCGTCCCCTGGCAAAATACCATGTAGAACGTAGTCGATTATGGGGAAACGGTAATCTCGGGGTTCGAATTTATCTTGGGTTGCGTATACCTCTTTGGTAACCACCCCATTGTCTTCCTCTACCTCATCATTTATCGGCACAAATAGTTAATGAGTTCTGACCGTGACTAAGTGTTCAGTCTTGGGAGGTTGTGCTAATGATACCACCAATGCTGCTAATGTATCTGTGTATGCATTCTAGAGGCACGAGATGTACTTGATGAAAAATTCTTCAAACGAATCCGCCATCTCAATAGCTGCCTGGTGATATGGAATTAGATCTGGATTTCTAACTTCATAGTCCCCATGGATTTGTTTGACTATGAGTTGCGAATCGCCATAGGCTTCGAGATATTCGATTCCCAGCTCTTTGGCGAAACTGAGTCCAATAAGCAATGTGTTGTATTCAGCCACATTATTAGAGCACGGCTCAGTTAGTGAATAAGCCTGTAGCATCACATGTTTCCCCAGGGAAACTAAGACAACTCTGACTCTGGCAAAAATCTTAGAACATCCGGAGGTACTCGCCACATTAGTTGCTCGAGACGCTTCGTCAAAGTACAATCGCCATATTTGTTGGTACAATGTAGTGTTGACTTTGTGAGCTTCATCTGGCAAATCGTCATATAATTTGGCTGTGTCCGTCGTCGGATTTACTGCCAAAAGATCACAAATCATTTATCCTTTCACCAACTTCTGTTGTTTGAAGTGCAAGTAATATTGCGAGAAGAGCAACGCCCATTTCGCCAAATGCCAACTCATGGAGGCTAGTTGCATCATGAATATCCAGACTAGATTTACGTTGGAGATAAGATAAATCATTTGTCTGACCAAGTAGTGTCGCATCTTCTAAATTGTGAACACTAATGCAAGGTACTACTTCTCGATCATCGGATAACGAGATTCAGCGCTGACTAAAGTTCGGCTTAGGTAATACACTGCCTGTTCATGACCGCTGTCATCGTCTTGCACCAGTAAAGCGCTTAACGAACGGTTCATCGCCTTGGTGTAAATAAAGAACGGTTTGCCCAACTGTAGTGCAACGAGAACAGGTGGCTTCGCTAGATACGCTTTGATATCCTTGAATGCCCTCTGACAAGCGTCGTACCAAACAAACAACATGCCTTTCTTACTTAGTTTGGAGAATGGCTGGCACTTCCCTGATAGGTTCGAGATGAATCACCGAATATATGTCAATCGCCCTTATAATCTCCTGAGTTCTCATAGATTTCTTGGAGGTTGCAGTTCTTGTATCACCTTCACTTTATCAGGGTCAAAGTGGATACCCTTATTGGTGATGACAAATCCGAGGAACTTACCACTGGACATCCCGAGGAAGGACTTGGCAGGGTTCATCTTCAGCTGATGAGTTCGCATGAGCTCGAACACTGTCCTCAGGTCTTTGATGTGATCATTTTTGCTGTGGCTCTTCACGACCAGATCATCAACGTAGCATTCGACTATTTTCTAGATGTGTTCCTGGAAAATCTTTGTCATTGCTCGCTGGTATATGGTGCCCGCGTTCTTCAGACCGAACGACATGACTGTGTAGCAGAATATGCTGAGGGGAGTTTTGAATGCCGTGTGTTTGGCATCGTCCGAGTGCATCTTGATTTGATTATAACCCGAAAAGCCATCCATGAAGGACATTCTCTCAAATCCACTGGTGTTGTCGATGATGACATCGGTGATCTTGAGAGGAAAGTCATCCTTAGGGCCTACGGCGTTCAGGTCTCTGTAGTCGACGCAGATCCTGATTGTCCTATTCTTCTTCAAAACCGGGACAATATTTACCACCCAATCTGGATGCTGTATCTCTGTGATGAAACTCGATTCAATAAGTCTCTTCACTTCCATCATGATTGCCTCCATGATTTGCGGACGAAACCATCTTTGCTGTTGCTTGACAGGTTTGGCATCCGTCTTGATATTGAGATGGTATGCTGCCACATTTGGGTCGAGTCCTAGCATATCCTCATAGTTCTAAGAGAACACATCGATATATTCCCTAAAAAGAGCGATCAATTCCTCCTTTTCGTCTGGGAGAAGACTATTGCTCATGAATATTAGCTTTGGATTAGCTTCGTTGCCCATATTGACCTGAACGACTATGTCTTCAGTGGGGGTTCTCTTTGCTTAAATCGGTTCGCATACTGCATACTGAGGTGATGAATCCACGGGTCTTCACATGTTGGCATCCCCTCGTCGTCATCCATTGTGGCGGGGTCAGCTGTAGCTATATTTGACATCAGAGCCTTAAAGGCTTCGCCAAGGCTGACGTTAGAATCCCAAGCAGATGAGTCAGATGAATATCCATCTTCTGCCTCAGGCGATCGGCTGTCTATCAACCAAGAGCATCCATCTTCCGAGGAGGATACATATCCCAGTCCTCTCCTGAATACGTAATAGTTGTCAGGTTTCCCTTTCGGGACATGCGCAGCTCCAGGCAGAAGTTGAGGACCTTGTCCGAAACAAAGACCTCCCCCTTGTGCAAAGTCATACCCCTACTTCTTCATGAGGTTCAGTGTTTCTGGACTATATCTGAATAGATGAAGTCCATGCCCATTGTCATCAACATCCTCCCCTAAGAAGTGATTCAGTGTCGAAATCGCATCTCCTTTTCCGTAGACCAAGTCTTTTTTATTACGTGTTCTACCCGGGATGACGAGTGCTGTCCCAAAAGAGTCTTGGAATAGCTTCTGCGTTATACAGGATGATCGAGTCGGTTGGTGCAACTCAGGGTCATTGTATAATCCTGTCATTACATCAGTAAAGGACAACGAGTACTCTAAATCATCTTTTATTAATTCATCGACAAGTTGCCAATTACAACCTTCATCTGATGATTCTTCATCGTCAAGATTGATTACAATGGGTACAATGTCATTTAAAATAAAACTACCATTGTAATCAAGCCTGGCTTTGGTATCAGCTTCCCCACCGCTGTCCATGCCTTGGGCCAATGATTCAGTATCGAACTTATCAGCGTAGAGGAGGGAATCAGTGAAGTAATACTCCATCCGCTTAAATGGTTGTTTTTTCGCAACCATCATCTTGACTTCATTATTCGTGTCTATATATTTTAGACACTAATGAAGAGTGGAGGGAACTATAACATTATTATGGATCTAAGGTTGACCCAATAATAAGTTATAGGAAGTCTCTGCGTCAATCATATAACATGTGACTTCAGACTTCAGATCTCCCATTTGACACTTCACTCGGATTTTACCAAGCGGCCGAGACCCGCTGGTGTTAAATCCGTAGATTACCGTGCCCGTTGATGCCAGCTTACTGGCAGGAATCCCGAGACTATACATGAGGCGCAAAGGCATGATTCTCACAATAGAACCCAGATCAACTTGGATCCAGTTGACTTTACTAGAGCTAATGTACCCGGTAAAATATAGCAGCCTATCATGCTGCGAGTTCTTCGTCTGCATATCCTCCTTGGTAAAGGTAGTGCATTGAAGGCGTTCGGCTGCGAGGTTGCACTGTTTGGCCACTGCGATTCTAGCTCTTTAGGAGCTGGCATGATCTGAGTGAGGAAGATCTCAGAGTCTGCCAGGGCCTCTTATAAGGCTTCCCGGGTCTCCTTGGACAATCGCAGAAGCTCATAAAGGGCGATTCTCGCTAAGATGTTTGCCAGTTGAGCCACCATATTAAAGCGATACGGGGAGTCCGAACTTCCCGGTTTGTCTCCTCTAATTGGGCGTTTGAATCGAGAATGCTTCGGGAGCTGAACCTCCTGAGGTTGCTTCTCATTCGACTTAGCCGCGTCTCGCTTGGCAGCAGCCTTTTTAGCCTGTGTAAGGGGAGTTATTAATACTCCCAGCTCCGTCAATGTCTTCGCGTTCGAGTCAGGAACTTTGAAGTAGTTGTATCTGTACTCGTACCTGCTCTTGGTGGCGAGGACTTCAGGTTCTTCTTTAGAGAGTTGGAACATCACCATCCGTTCATCGTCCTCTTCCAAGATTGCTAAAGTAGCATGGCATAATTTCTCCTTTCTCTTTGACTTCTTTTTGGATGACGAAGAGGCCACCCACTGATCATCTTCTAGCAGGTCAGGATGAACCCACAGAATTTCTCCGTTTGAGGTGGTGTGTGATACAAGACCCTTTTCATGTTGCCCATGAGGATCATCGTTCATTGTCTTCAAGCCTACTTTGATGACGTGCTCCTGTTAAAACCAAGTCAATGGTACCGATCCGAAGTTAATAGATACAGCATTCGCCGCCACTTTCTTCTTCTTTGACAGCTTCAGGGTAATAACCCCCATATCGATCAAGGCTTGAATTTTATCCTTGAGATGGTAGCATGCCTTTGTCAGGTGGTGCACTTCCCTATGGTAGGCACAGTACTTAGGATCCGTGACCTTGTTGGCCTCCTCTCGATTCATGATTGGTGGGAGTTAGATTTTGTTGTTCTCCAGGAGGTATTTGAAGATCCTGGGAACCTCATCATCCTTGAAGGAGTATAGTTTGGGGAATCTAGAGCCAGGGGGCTTCTGCTGCTGCAGCCTCTGCTGCCATTAGGGCAACGACTATTGTGGTGCCCGCTGTTGTGGCTCTTGCTATGGCTGCAGCGAGAACGTCTGGATCACAACCACCATTCTCGTCTGCTCCTTCCCCTTGCTATGTGGGACAAAGTTGCGTTTTGGAGCTTCTACCACCGGCTGGTCTCTTTATGCCTTCTTCCTCTTGAGGAACCGTTCGGCTTGCTCCCCGCGCACTTTTAGATCCTTCCATGTAGTGGAGGGTGCTATTGCCATCACTTCAAGTACATCCAACGATACGTTATTATGGCAGGTTTGGAGGATGAACTCTCAGTTATCAGATCCTGGCAATTCATCATCTTGTTCTGGAACCGCTAGACAAAGGTATCCACAGTTTCCCTGTCCTTCTGCTTCTTATCCAACAACGTCCCAGTGGATATTTCGGGGTCGTCATTGAAAACGTTCGCAAGGAATATGGACTCCATATCGTCCCAGCTGGTAACGCTCCCTGGTTTGAGACGGCAGTACTAATCGAAGGCAGGTCCTTGAAGGGTGCCAACGAATAACTGAACCATCAAGGGCTCGTTTCCAGAAATCACCCCCAAGTGGGACTTGAAGTAGATCAAATGTTGGGTGGGGGACTCCTTTCCGTTGAATGGCATGAAGTTGATCAGGCTAAACTTCAACGGATTTGGGCATGACTCCCACTCCCTTAGATAAGGACATGGTACGCCCGTTTTCTTCACCTCTTGAGTGGAGATCAAAGTGTTGATCTTACTCTCAAGGTCCTTTATCTTCTCGTTCTCGGGAGCAGTGATATTGCCACTGGCGTTCTCGTGGCTACCCCTAGCATTTTGTTCTTCAGGGGGATTACTGGTGCCACGGACTTCATCTCCATCTGTGTCGCTATCAACTTGATTGACATTGTTGCGACGACTGGATTCACCCTGGCGGTTGGTCAGTGCTTAGATTTGTTGGTCATGCATTTCTCGCATCTGCTGTATGGCCATCTCCATTTCGAACTTGAAGTTCTCCTTCTGTTTGGCCATTGCCTTTTCGAGCATTTTGGCCACCTGCTCGGCACTAATCATGAGCGCTTCACAGGATTGTCCCTCACTAGAGACTATGTTATTAGATGCCAGTGCAGAGCCGGCATCTGACACTTCATCATCTGACGGCATCCCGTTCAGGATCTTGTCGTAATTGGATCGCCAAGTAGTTCCGGTTTACAGATGAGTTACCGATCGGATGGTCGGGGACCGGCACGAGTCGACGTTCCTTTGCCTATCATGTTGTTAGTGACTATTGGCAATTCATCACTTTGAGATACCGATCTTCTCCTACAGAAGCGTCTTAACTTGGGCTTCGGCATTTTGGCACCAAGTCTGTTGAAAACTGACACCCTTTCTGGAGTCGCTTTGTTGCAGTTGAACTCCAGTAGCACTGCCCTGATCAGCCTGGAACAAGGGCAACGTGCAGGCTTCTCAAGGGAACTCCTCTTTCGAGATTTATTCGTACGTCCAACACGATAGTACAACTTATCGGCATGAATGCCGAAGCAACCCATCGTGTGTTGCATAACTTCTCAAGTATAACATTGTCGTCGTCAGATGAAAACGTCTCCTTCTAAGGATGGACTTCTTTACCAAAGTTGCCAAAAGTGACTCGTCTCAACGTTCACCTGTGTGGGCGTGAGGTCTCGATTGACTTTTGGACTTCGATTCTTAGTCCAGTTGGTGGAGTTGCAGGGGTGTTCTTGCTTTCATTGAGGTGGGTGCGACCTCCTGCATTAGGATGACCCGTGATTTTCTCAACGGACCAAGGGTTCCTTGATCAGAATTTTGCCTCGATCATCTTGCAACGGGCTAAGATGCTCTGTAATTGTTAGCTTGCCAGGTACAGTAGGAACCAGCCTCGCTAGAAGTTTGGATGTGGATACCATAGATGGCCTCGGTGCTAGGGGAATTTGAGTTGGGGCGTCAACGGACTTTGGCTTCGGCGTCGGGGCAACTGGAGTTGGTGTTGAGGGACCGGCGGACTCTGGCCTCAGCGCTGTGGTGCTTGGAATTGGGGTGCCGATCTTGAGCCTCTAGAGTTGGCAGATTCTCGGTGGCTTTGTGGCCACCTCCTCCTTTTTTAGTTTGTAGGCTTCTTGCACTAAAGCCTCTGCCTGCGCAAGGAGTGCGTGGTGCTTCCTGATGTGCTCCTGGAGCAACAGTTCTACTTGACTCGGACCCATTCATTTTTTGACGGCTTGGTGGGGCTACTAACCGTCTGAGGCTAAAGCCTCTGAGTCAATCTTGATCTTAGATCCGCCTCGTAGCGGATCCCATCCGTTGATTGCATCGCCTTAGCGAATTGACGTGCCATGCTTAGCTCCGTCACTGTCGGGCTCTCTTGGAGACTATGGGCACGCTATCGATGGTCATCTCTAATGCTGGGGGAACTTGGACTATGGGCGCCGAGGGGATTTTACCGCTTCCTGTAGTTTTGGTGGCAGTGGGGTTAGAATCGTCCTCCTGGGACTCAACATCTAAGGCCCATTGGATCTTCCTTGCAGCGGAGACCCTTCTGGACTTGCAAGGACAGGTGGATTTGGATGAGGAAGAGAGATACTTCTCGAACTTCTATTGGTCGGACTCGTACTCGACCTCCTCCTCTACCGGGATCTAGATCTGCGGCTGCGACACTGCGATCTCAAATCTGAGACCATTGGCTCCCACTGTGGTTGCCATCTTGTTCGCAGGGAAAGTTGGTTTGATTTTCATTGCTTGTGAATCTGTTACAACTTTTTACATTTACAACGAAATTCAAATAAAAATATCGCCTTTTTATAAGACTTACAATGAAAATCAATAAAGATTATAAATTTTTAACCCTTGGTGAGCAAGCGCGGGATTCGTTTTTTAGATCCTCACTTGTGTGGGATCTTTGCCTGTGCTATGGACTTTTTTTCCATCCGTGGACTGCCGTGTGATTATATCTAGGTACTAGATCTAGAGATTTGCGGTGATTATTTCGTGAAGGAATTAACCCCCGACGGGGATCAACTCATGAAGGAGATGATCACCAGAGTGGGTGAAAGCGACAAAGCGAAGTCATGCACGAACCCTGAGATTAAGACGAAGCTTAATCTAGAGAGTAAGATCGTAGATCTGACCTGGATTGACGTAGATCTGGCCTGGATCTGGTCTGAATCTCCTCCTCACTGCGTGGATCTAAAGTGGAATGCGTTCTTCGCTCGCACAAGATTTAGATCTGACTTTTCTCCTTTGCTGATGCTCAGATCTGTGCAAAAGCTCTCACAAATTTCACCTCAGAGTAGAAAAATTCCAACCCTTGAACTGAGGACCCCCCTGGCCTATTTATAAGCAAATGAGAGACATGGGGGTTTGGTGCGGTTACGGGAACAGTGGCTCGGCCTTGGCCGAGGTAGACTCGGTCAAGGCCAAGTCACCTCGGCCAAGGTCGAGCTGTCTCAGCCTTAGCCGAGACTTTTCGGTCTTGGCTGAGCCTCCTCAGTGCCCGGCCTAGTTCGCAACCCTGTTCTGGTGGTTTTTTTAGACCCGGTTTATCCGGTCACCTCGATTCCCGTGTTCAGCTAATCATTTTGCCAGTTCTGGAGTTCGATTGACACGGTTCTGTTGTCGTTCGAGTCTGGTTGGTGCCGTCTCATAGACTTTTGAATATCGCTGATTCATCTTGTCAAAACTTACTGATTTGAAGGTTCGTCGTTGGATTTATTCCACGATATGTCACTTCACTGAATAAGTACGCCTTGTTGATTCGCTTCATGAGTACGTCAACTCACTTTATGCATTTTGCTGTGCGGTTACGTCGTCAGCGGTTCTTTGTCACATTGTTGGATGGATCGTCAATTACAAATCCATCATCATGAGTCACGTTCGAGCACTGATAGGCAATTTTTAACGCCTACACCTGCGAGCCCCGCCCTCCTGTAGTCCCTCTCGCGTTCCCCTCCTGCTAGTGGTCCCAACCTCACGCTATCCCCACCCCCACCCACCCTGTCTACCCTCCCACGGTCCCCACCCGCCCTCCCCGCCCGCTCGTGTTTGCCCTCCTGTGTTTGCCTACTCACCAGCCGCCGTCCGCCTGCTCACCTACCTGGGGCTCTCCTCTGCCTGCCCACCTGCCCGCCGTCTCATCGCTGCCGCTCACCTACACTCTCCTCTTCGCCGCTCGACCACCCTCACCTGCCCACCCTCGACTAGCTTAGATCCCCTATTCGACGCTACTCGACAAAGCTCGATATAATTTTGCTATGTATTATCTTTAATCTTAATTTATTGTGTTTTTAAATTTCAATGAATTTGTCATAATAAAGTTGTATTTTGTAGATGAATAATGGTGCATGTGGGGGACGAAAAAGTTAATGGAGGATCAAAACGAAGTAGTTTGCAAGAATATTAAATCATGTGTTTTAATAGAATGTGATTTTCTAAACTAAAATTATGTATAGATGGATGCAATTATGTGTTCTTTGAACCGCGTGCTTATATGGACCTCAAATTTGCGAGTTGATAATGTGGTTGTATGGATGAGATCTTTTGTGAAGTGCATAGCAACACATTTCATTATGAAATTCACCATAAAGAGTTACGAAAATTTTCTAATCCAGAAGTATGAGGCATAAAAATTTCATAACTGGGTATAAAATATGCCTAAGAGAGTTATAAAAATTAATAACTAGTTATAAAATTTCTGTTCCAGAAGTAGGAGTTATAAAATTTCAATAACTGGCTACAAAATCTGCCTAAAGAGTTACAAAAAATAATAACTAGTTATAAAATTTTCTATTCCAGAACTAAGAGTTATAAAATTTCAATAATTAGGTAAAAAATCTACCTAAAGAGTTACAAAAAATTAACAAGTTACAAAAATTTATATTCCAGAAGTAGGACGTATAAAATTTTAATAACTGGGTACAAAATCTACCTAAAGAGGTACAAAAAATTAATAACTAGTTATAAAATTTCTCTTCTAGAAGTAGGATTTATAAAATTTCAATAACTGGGTACAAAATTTGCCTAAAGAGTGAAAAATAATAATAATTAGTTACAAAATTTGCCTAAAAAGTTACAAAAAAAATAATAACTAGTTATAAAATTTTGTATTCCAGAAGTGAGAGTTATAAAATTTCAATAACTAGGTACAAAATCTGCATAAAGAGTTACAAAAAATTAACTAGTTACAAAAATTTCTATTCTAAAAGTAGGAGGTATAAAATTTTAATAACTGGGTACAAAATCTGCCTAAAGAGTTATAAAAAATTAATAACTAGTTATAAAATTTCTATTCTAGAAGTAGGAGTTACAAAATTTCAATAACTAGATACAAAATGTGGCTAAAGAGTTACAAAAAATAATAACTAGTTATAAAATTTCTATTCTAATAACAAAACCTACCTAAAGAGTTACAAAACTATTTACGGTAAGATTGAAAAATGATTATGATTTATGTCTGTTTCACGACACTTATTCAATGAAACCTGTTTATAATAAGCTCCAACGATTATCAGAGATGCAATAAAATCCAAATATTAGGAAATCAAACAGTGTTGTATGCATTCAAATGCGCAAGCTCTTACATACAAGATGACCAACAAGATATGAGGATGGAATCAGCACTACGTACACTTGAATCAATCAATAAATTATAGATATTCACGTATAACTGATAAAACAACATGTACAAATTCTAAATAAGTTGGAGACATTGGTTGTGGCTCGAAAGACGAGGATCGAGGAGGGAATTTGGGAGTGTCTGCATTGTTTTGGGACGAGGCTTCCCACTTGTCAGCAAGTGCATCTCCTTCCAATAGTCTGACGACTTCAGACATCTTGGGGCAGTGTGATGGGTGGAACTATGTGTAGAGTAGTGCAACCTAAACCATCTCTTCAACTTCGATCCTATCATAGTTGTTCTTTAGACCTTTGTCCACCATTGTATGTAACTTGTTCTCTTGATGCAGCTTCTTCGCTCGCACCAACAACGTATTTGGTAGGATACTTGAAATGTCAAATAGAGATAATCAAGTATTAAAGTCCCGTGTAAAATAGAAAATTGACTATCTATTAGATGCATGGTTAAATAACACACCACGCCAATAACCATCACAACCTAATACAGCGACGTATATTAGTCATGAACCACATGATAGGTACTGTTTGCAGGAAGACAAATTCCTCGTGTTAACTACATGAATGATACTCTTATCGCTTGGTTCGTTGAGGAGTAACTCCTTTCACTAAGTTAATCATCTCAAATGAAAAAGTTGAAAAAAATGAAAAGAAAATTATGAAGACATGGCAAAGAGCATTACTCCATATCACTCTACCACTGAAGAGGAAAGTGATAAAGGTATGTACAATACTATACTTGATGACAAGAATTTAAGGAAAATTCAAATATAAAGGTATAGACTATAATAGAAAATAAAGGTCTAGACTATAGTAGAAAATTAATGGTGAAACTAGATCCCTCCAGGTAAATGACACAAGACTTGAATAATAAAGGAAAACATACTTGAATGTGAATTCTGAGTCCTTCATGATACTTTATATCTGCTACAAATGAGTCTAGTTATCTTATTGATACTTCAATCATTATCTGAAGAAAATAATATACACAAAAGCTTATGTTTTTTCCTCTCCCAAGATGAACTAGAAAGTTGGTACTCTTTCGATAATATATGAACATTGTCAATCCCAAACAAATGCTGGTATTTCAAATAATTTGATTTCTCTAGAAGGAACACAATACAGATTAATCAGATGATTCTTGCATTTAGAGGCTAATTTAGTTACGAAGAAAGAGGTTTCTTGAATTTAGAGGTGGAAGAAATCGATGATTTAGAAGAAATCCTAGATGTCGAACCCTTCAATTTATTCGAAGACACGACTTGAGTGCATTTAGGCATCGAGACTTCTAGGCGTCGATCTGAGGCATCGAGGAAGGGATTTGAGGTGTCAAGGGGATCTAAGGTGTCGAGGAAGATGAAGAGGGTCATGTAGAGGAGGAGGCATCGACGCGTCGATCAGATCTAAGCGCGTCGATCAGATCTAAGCACGTCGAGGAGTCGAGGCATCGAAGGGACCTAATCAGTGGAGCTGGAGAGGAGCAGTGGTCGAGCAGTGGAGAGGAGAGTGCAGGCGAGTGGTAGCTAGGAGACGACACTAGGGGGCGATGAGCAGCAGAGGAGAACCGTAGACGGGCGGGCAGGAAGAGAAGGTGGGCGGGTGGCGGCTAGCGGGCGGGTGGGAGGGCAAATGCGGGTTGGTGGGGAGGGTAGGGTGGGGAGGGTGGACGGGGACCATGGGAGGGAGGACGGGGTGGGCGGGGCAGGAGGGCAGGGACCGCTGGCAAGAGGGGAATGCGGGGGGCGGGGGACCACAGGCGGGCGGGGACCGTGGGCAGCTACGGCTAGCGGGCGAGGACAGCGGGCGGATGAGAGGAGAGAGGAGAACTGAGTTCTCAGATCTGATTTGTTGGGGATGAGAAAGGAAGGCGAAAGAAGAAGGCGGTGGAGGATTAGGCTTTGGGTTATTTTCAA
>JBAKGM010000365.1:24658723-24679317 GCA_037177215.1 Asparagus racemosus | reverse complement strand
TGATCGGCTGTTTGATAAGAGATCCAAGATCCATTAACATTGCTCATAATTTTGAGGAGCAAGAATTTAAAGGCATATAGAAGATTTGAGAGAAGCTCATGGTAATTATTTATTACATTGCTTCTTTTGTTTATACTTCACAATGATTAATCTTATAGTGTGTTTTTACCATGTAATTTGCAGGACCATTATTGTTTTGAGGATAACCCAGACTCTTGGGATTATGTTATGCCCAGAATGGGCAAGATTATTCGAGGATGGAGGAGTGATCTCAAGAAAAGATATTTTACAAAGATATCTGATGATTGGAAGAGGATCTATGAGCTTGATAAGAGGGTTCCTCCGTATAATTGGATGACTCTCACTATCGAGTGGGAGGGTGAAAAGAAAGTTGGTTATTTTTAATTTATGATATTAACATCGCATTATTTCTTATTTATATATTATCAATGCGTATACTAATGAAATACTTTATTTTGTAGGAAAAATGTGAGACGGCGTCAGCGAATCGCAGATCGAAGCTATACGATCACTTTTTAGGATCTACTACTTATGCACGGATCTAGCATAATTATTTGAGTGAGAACCCGTTATGATCATCTTATTAAAACTGATATCATGTGACTAGTTTCATATATTACTCGAATTAATTTGAAATTTAATATATCATAGGACGCTTTGACTATGCCTCTGACCCTTCTTGCTAGAAGAGCATATACCCCACCCGAGGGCTACGATAGTGATAATAAAGTGGAGAAAATTAATGAGATGCACGTAAGTTTCAGATTAATTTTAGATTTGTATATACTTAATGCTTGCTCATTAGAGTTTCTAATTTTTTTATCACGGTATATGACATACAGGCAGCGCTGGAAGCTTCGCAAAACATTATCTTGATCCAAGTCATGCAGTCTCAGGGCATAGAGGGCACTCCTATAGAGCCTAACTGTATGACCAGAGAGAATTGGATGGAAGTCATTGACGGAGCTTACAGTTTAAAACCCAACAAGAAAGGGGTGTCGTTGCCAAGTGCTAGAGCTAGGAGATTCACAATGACCAATCAGCCTAGCCACTCGTCTGTGACCTCGACGCAACCATGTGACACATCATACGTCGTGGGTAAGATCGGAAAATACTTGTTGGACAATGTTGAACCCTCATTGGCTTTCAGCATTCTTCCCACTATTACGAGCGAGTTAGGCGGTGCACAAACAACCTGGGAAGTCGTATGTCGATTCTCGACCATTAAAGGAGTTGCTTCCACAGCCTATATACATGGATATCGTGAAGTTGGTATTTGATGAGCATGGATATGTAACTAGTGGAGAGGTATATATGTCATATTATATACATATTTATATATTATGAACGTTTTGGAATATATTCGCATGTTAATTTACATTCCTTTCAGGCTAGAGGAGGTACTCCTATAGGGAGCAATAGCACAATACGGCGTCCTGATGTAGCCGCCACTAACGATAGGGACCACGATGAAAGTGGCCACGATGATCATGATGAGTGAGTAGTGAGTTAGACTTTTTATTATTTTTGTGTATTTCTAGATTGTGTATGTTATTACTTTCAGATTTTATGATATATGTATTATATTTCTAATTTCTAGTTTTATTGATTTGTGGAATATTATTTTATGGAGATGGACATGTATTGTCTTTGAGTTGATTCGGATTGGTTTAGATTTGGATTGAGTTGAGTTGGATGTGTATGGATAGATGTGAATAGTGGTGAATATATTGTGTATGGATTGGATTGAATATTGTATATGATCATGAACAGGTACATTCCCGATTGGGGGGCACAAAATGCAGCAATTTTTTTTAAATTATGTACATTGGCGATGGGGCAATCCGTCGCCAATGTACATTGGCGACGGGTACACCTGTCACCAATGTATATACATTGGTGACGGTCACCAATGTATATACATTGGTGACGGGGGAGTTCCCGTCGCTAATGAATTAGCCGTCGCCAATGCCATTGGCGACGGTCAGGTGGTCGTCGCCCATGCCATTGGCGACGGATGGCGGCCGTCGCTAATATCATTGGCGATGGATGACCCCGTCGCCAATGATATCCGTCGCCAATAACTCTTCGTTGCTAATACGTATTGGCGACGGACTTTCCCATCACCAATACACTCTTGCGACGGGATGAACTACAGTCGATGATTTTGCACCTTATAGTCGATAGTAGGTCAAGTTTTTTGTGTTTTCTAAGCTTAGATTTGTATCCCTTAAGTGGGGGTGGGTGGGTCTGGTGTGGCAGAGTGCTATTGTCATCTGTACTTTTGCTTATAGTTGACCGTAGGCACTGTGAAAGTAGATTCTTATATTTTTTCATTTTGAGTTTATTTGATGTGGTTTTCTTGTCTTCTACGTTTCAATACCTGTTCCTTTTACTACGTGAGATATACCTGCACTTGTTCTTACCATCTTGAAACATAATTCGTGTTCTACTTGTATGCGATGATTCATTTATGCATAGCTTAGTTTGTTCTTGTTGATTATCATGCTAGTTACTATGTGATATATCCATGTTGCTTAGTTGTTCTATGCTATGTGATGACCTAGAAGATCATGGACGTTAGCATGTTGGCTTAGGACTCACCTTGGACTCTTGATGTATTAGCACATTTCTAATGAGAATTGACGACTAGTGCGTAGACGGTTAAAATATATTTTATCCAGACTACTTTTTAGCTTGGATCTAAGAAGTAAACGCCTATGGGCTAAATACTTCAAATGAGCCCAAACGCGAGCCCAAAACATGCTATAGCAAAGCTCACCTAACGGAACATGCGAACTTCACTGTACAGCTCAACTCGACCCGACTACACCGAGTCAAGAAAGAGTCGAGTTCCAACTCAGACTTTAGGCCGAGTCGAAAAGCGTCATTGAGTCGGCAAGGTCCTAAATCAAATTCTGTACTAAATTTGAACTCATTAGCGAAGTTCGTTAACCTAGCCATATGCAAACTTCACCCAAAGATATCTACATGGGCCACGTCGCCCACGACTAAAGGAGATGGCCACCTACATTTAGTGAATTTCGCTCAAACCCTTTTCAGCGAACTTTGCCCACAAAGTTATTGACATACTTCCCTAGTTGAATTTTTTCAGGGCAATTTTCAAGGGATAATCGTTCTCCCATTGTCTCCTACATTAATGGCCACTTAATTCACAATTAATGACCACTTACTCTCTCTCTCTTAGCTTATAAGATGCGGGAAATTGTTCATTTGGACACACATGATGATGACTCTACTAGGGACTTTTTTCTCCTCCGATGAGAAACCTGTGTCATTGTCTGATATTAAGACCCTCAAGTCTCTTGCTCAATTGCTGGTCATTGAATTTGACCAAGTAAAGTTTGAAGAATTCATTTTATCTAACTAATCATCGACAGCTACCATTAGGAGATGTCACAAGATTAACCATAGTCCGAAACCAAGGTCAAATTTGACCCTCGCGTGTGTCAAGGCGAACCTCACCAAAGATAGTTTGAGCTTCGTTGGAAGCCAAACAAACTTCACTCAGAGCGAAGAAATATCAACCCTCGCTACAATAGAGGGCCAAGATGTTTGCATGTCTTTTGATTTTAGACATCAGTCTACAACCCCTCTAGGGTTCGTTTTAAGGCATCTTGTGATGCTCGCTATGCTTCTTCGATAGAAGCAAAGAACAGGGTTATCCCCTTATAAAAATACCAGCAAGGGAATGAAATCACTAATGGTGATTCATCTGACTACGCTAAGTGAAGGTCAACACAACGTCATAATAGGCGTCATTCACACACTAAAGCCAAAGTGGTGAAGTTGACTCAAATCAACTTGGAACTCCTACTGATCTAAGAGAGATCCTATCTCTAAAGAGATCATGCTAATGTTAGCATTGTGCAACTCTAAGAGAAGTTGTTACAGTAGTTCAAAAGAATTGCCAATGCAAAGCTTTCTCTAAAAAGGTATCAGTCTTTAATCGCCTTAGTTAAAGTCTTGAGCCTTCAAAGGCTAGGGTTAAAAGATGACGACATACCTGAAAAGGTAACAATAATCTTTAAGAGTTCATAGTCAATATGACCAGTGTTGCGTATGAAGATGAAAAGGAAGATGACAATAGTCCTTCTGATCCCAGGTACTCTCCTGGTATTAGAAGAATATTGCAAGAAACCGATGGTGTGTACCATCACACGAAATCAAGGAAAGGGGCGGTGATCCCCTTTGACTATTCCCTCCACCAAGCACATGTACCGTGAGCTTTGCCTCAAGGCAATCAGCCCGTTACCAGTAATGCTAATTCTGCTATAGCATCAAATGTTACTCCTAGCTCGAGTTAAGAGCAATAATGGGCAGTAGATATGACGGAGCGAGAATATCTTCTCCAGCAGATAGAAGCCCAAGGAAAAGCTTTAGAAGAGCCATTCGAGCGAGGAGAAAATATGCTTGGTCAGCTCATGACGGCTACTCAACCTCCTCTGAGTTCTTCGAAGGGGAAACGACCAATCCCCTTTGACTATTCCCTCCTCCAAGCACGTGTGCCGCGAGCTTTGCCTCAAGGCAATCAGCTCGTTACTAGTGACGCTAATTCTGCCATAGCATCAAATATGACTCCTAGCTCGAGTCAAGAGCAACAATGGGTTGTAAATATGACGGAGCGAGAAGATCTTCTCCAACAGATAGAAGCCCAAGGAAAAGCTTTAGAAGAGCAACTCGATTGATTAGAAAAGATGCTTGGTCAGCTCATGACAGCTTCTCAACCTCGTCTGAGTTCTTCAAAGGGGAAGCGACCAATTATAAAATTTTTCCTATAGAAAGAAGAAACACATCAGGAAGATGCAGATTCTGATCATTTAGGATCAAAAACATATCCACCTCCTAAACTAAGTCAGGAGACAAAGGTTCTCGAGTACCTCGAAAAATAGATCAACACTCTCACATAGTGAACAGAGCTAAAGATGGTTCGGATTACCTGACCTTATTCCATTGAATGGGATTCAGTTCCTTATCTGATAAAGTTCAAGCTACCAATGTTATAAATGTTTGATGGCAACGGTTCTCTGAACCAACACATTTACTACTTCCACCAACAAATAGGGAATGTGGAAGGAAATGACGCAATTAAGGCGTGACTCTTTATTGGTGCCCTTCAGGGGGTAGCATTTGATTGGTTCTAAAATTTGCCTGAAGGGTCAACAATTAAGTCCTTGAATGATCTGGAATCTTAGTTTCTCTCTCAATTTCATGATGAACAATCAGATGTGACCATGGGCAGACTCCTAGCTAGTTTTTCATTCTCCTTATTTCTTAATCTTGACTTAAGTTTTGGATCAATATTTTGCAGCGGCTTGAGATTTTTTTATGTGTTCGGTTGAGTTGGAAATTTCTGCTCAGTTGGCACGGTTCGAAAGGCAAAGGGGTGATGACTTGGTTAGAGATTACATCGAGCGGTTCCACAATTTGAGCTTATGTTGTCAGGATATGCCATGATCAATGCTCCTTTAGACATGTCGGCACAACTTCCTAAGTTGTGTTGAAGCCCATATAGGTGCTGTCAAAGCTCACACCTAGAAAGACTTAATGGAGCAAGCCAAGATAGTAGAAAAATTGGCAAAACGATTCAACAAGTTCAATTCCCACTCAAATAAAAAAGGGGATAAGAACAAATAGGGACAATCGTCCCAGGCGAAAGCCAGTTAAAATACAAGATTAGCCAAAAAAGTGACACTCATTTACCAGTTTAGGCTATAAAGTGACGCTGGCAACAGTTTAGCCTAAAAAGTGACAAATACGATGACAAATAGGCATTTATGGTGCCGGAGATAACTTTTAAGTGAAAAATTAAGTAATTTTTACATATAGATCCCTACTCTATCATATTTTTCAGATTAACCCCCGAAAAAGTTTCTAAAATTTGTTAAAACAACCCTCACTTCCTACCACCTCTTCCTTCTTCCTTCCCCTCCATCCTCCTGCCCACCATCCCCTCCATTCTCTTCTCCTCCAACCCCCAACTTTCCTTCCTTTCTCCCGCTCCTTCTCCATCCTTTCTCATGCTCATTCTTATCTTCTCCTTTCCAAGATCTCCTTCATTTTCTTTTCCTTCCAACCCCCAACCTCCCCTCCTCCTCCTCCTCATTCTTTCTCAAACCTGACATAAAACATTCTACTTGAAGCATTTGGAGGGAATGAAGGATAGGAGAGAAAGGAGGAGAAAGAGAGTGGGAGAGAGGAGAGGTTAAGGATTGGGATGAGAAAAGAATGGAGGAGATGGTTGGAAGGAGGAGGGAGGAGATGGTGTGGGGTGGGAGGGGAGGGGGAAGAGAGAGAAGTTTTTTTCTATATATTTTAAATTTGAGGAGATAAATCCAAAAATATGGTGGCGTGCGGGGTCTATATGTAAATTTTTTTTAATTTTTCACTTAAAAATTATCTTCGGCACCGAAAATACCTATTTGTCATCGTATTTATCACTTTTTAGGCTAAATTGTCGTCGTTATCACTTTATATACTAAACTGGTAAACTGGTGTCATTTTTAAGGCGAATCTGGTTTTTCAGCCGTCGAAAGGCAAAGAGACTTTCAAAGTTAAGGTTAAAAAGCCCGACATTTAGAAGAAGGAGCCTAGAAAGAATACTCAACGCAGCTACTCCTTCAAAGAAGAATGTACGGTGGTCATTTTCCATGTCCCAATAAGGGCAATCGGTTAAAGCTTCCCGAAGCTTGATATGCCCCAAGGAGATTGGAAAGGCTGATGACCGCAATTACTGTCTCTATCATAGAATGTTAGGACACCCAACAAAAAATAGTTATATCCTCAAGGATAAGATACAAATTTTTGTCAACTCAGAAATCCTCAAGCTTCAACTTGAGAAAAAGAAAGTCACTGCTAATATGGTGACTCTTTAGTTCGGGTCTATGCTAAAAATCTAGGCTCAAGATGGAGTTATCCCTATTCTTGCTGCAAGAATGGAAGTGGTCAATGACAACCAATGAAATCAACAAAGCAAAGGCTTGGTCTCTCTCACTACAACGAGGGAAAAACTGATGTGGGTTCGTCCCGACCTCCTTCAAGATGAACATTGGACTCTTCCAAAGTCAAAATTGAAGGGTAAAAGCAAGATGAAGCCTTGTTATTTCATCTTTGCGATCATAGGAGGAATATTTGCAAATCTCTTCACTCATAGAGTCACAGGAAGAGAAAATTGTCATGATGGGGATTAGATCTGGCAAACATTATTTGAAGAATCATGATCAGCCAGGACCCTCCAAGCAACCCAAACTAGTCAAGCAAAAGGAGACTCGGTTCGACAAAGTATTACAACACCCCTTGGCTAACTCCAAAGATCCATTCTAGTATGATATCATAGCTCATTTAGCCAATATCCCGACTTGTATAACCATACTTGCACTTCTACGTTTGTCTAAGGATACAAGAGAGGATTTGAAAGAAGCCTTAAATGATAGCGATATGTTTCTCACCTATATGTCCAAGCCTCCGATTAATGCAAGTAGTGCTTTCAAGGCCAACGGCAGATGCCTTGCATCACTTTCACTTCAGATGATATGCTCATCAAAGACCATCATCACAACTGGCCCATTTATTGTACTAGGTATGGAGGGTCACTGAAGGTCGAGAGGGTTCACATCAATCAACGTTTTGCCTTGAGCATAATCATGTGACAGCCCCTTAGCTTCTTGGGTGTTCCCCTTTACAAGCTTTTGAAAATTACTACTACCATCTTCGAATTCATCTCTAATAGCAGCCAGTCGCTTGGGAAAATCTAACTCAAATGTCAGATTGGTGACTTGAAGACTGAAATGACTTGTTATATCATCGACGTCAAGAAATAGCTTACAACCTGCTCCTTGGACTACCTTGGATCCATTCCAACATGATAGTCCCATCAACACTTCATCAATACTTCAAGTACGTTGATGAGCAGGGTGTTCTACAAAAGGTTGATGATGAAAAGCATTCCTTCAAGGGGGTGGAGAATTACTTTACTGACTGTCTCTTATATGATGATAAGCATACAATCAAAATTGCTCTTCTGGATGATGAGGATAGTTGTAATTAAGTGAATAACGAACCGGATTTGAAAGAGGATCCAATCTAGGAAATGGAGTCATTTGTAATTGCCCTTGAAGAACTACGTACCACCCTGTCAGCTGAAAATTAGGGTGACTAGATCTTTAATGATAAAGTTGAGTTTGCTTATGACTATTCTTTAGACTATAAGTATGAAAGCTCAAGAGTCGAGGCTCTATTGTCTAACCTAGCTTTAGACTCAACTTTGTACATGCCTGTGAGTGAGTCTTATTTGACTCATCAATAACTAGACGGCTCATAAGATGCTACCTTTACAGTTCAACCTAAGGGAGGCACCCGAAACCCTATTGTTTTTAGGTAGGTCAAGCCATGACCGCATTTTTTAAACTCAGATGATAAAGTCGAAGGAGTACCAAAGTTTTCTCACTATAGCCAGCAGCCTCAGCATATAATGGGGAAAATAGAGTAGGACTTCATCCTAAAGCAAGGATTGAACTTCAATCAAGGACTGAGAATTCCTCTAATCCCCTTCATACTAGAAGGAGAGGCCATCGATTATTATAATCGAACTAAACATGGACTCAAGTACATCTCCCTAGAGGCTAACTCACAAATAAGGCCTGCGCTTGAGGACTTAATTAGTACTATTTAAACACATCTAGCCGGGATTTTGACGTCAGCATTGGAGCTATGTTCAATGAATTCACAGTTAACATAGTTTTGTTTAGTTTAACAATAAATCTTGATGAATCTGAAGTGTTTGAAGATCATGAGGATGATCCCTAGGTGAAACATCTTGGAGAACAATAGGAATCACGCTTTGAAATCAGCGAACCATGCATTGAAGATATAGTGATCCAAGTCAACATAGGTGATGAAGCTAATTCCAAACCCATCTTCATTCGAGAGAGTTTATCACTCACTGAGAAAGAAGAACTCATAGCTCTCATTTGAGAGTACATTGATGTCTTTACCTTGAGTTAAGAAGACATGCCTGGCTTGGATCATGATGTGGCCATACATCGCCCTTACATTGACCCTAAAGTTGAGCTGGTCAAGCAACAATAATGATGCTTCTATCCCACGTTGATGGAGCAGATCAAGAAAGAAATCTGTAAACTCATTGAGTGTGGGTTCATCTATGAAGATAACATCCAGACTGGCCCATATTGTTGTGGTAATGAAAAAGAATAGTAAAATCTGGATCTGTATCGACTTCAAGGATCTTAACCTCACTTGTTCAAAGGACGAGTTCCCCCTTCCTATTATGGATGTCATGGTTGACAATACATGTGGATTTGAGAGGATGTCATTCATGGGTGGTTTTTCTAGTTATAACTAGATTAAGATGTATCCAGATGATCAGAAGCATACAGCTTTTAGGACACCATTGGGGTATTCTGTTACACAGTAATGCCCTTTAGTCTGTAAAATATCAGAGTGACTTACCAACATGACATGAACATGATTTTTCATGAGCATTTTTATGAGATGGTCGAGTGCTATGTGGATGACCTCACAATTAAGAGTCATCTCAAGCATGATCATGTCAATGACTTGAGGACAACGTTCAAAATCAAGAGGAAACATCAACTCAAGATGAATCTGACCAAATCTTGCTTGGGGGTATCATCAGGCAAGTTCCCTAGATTTTTAGTAACATCAAAAGAGATACATGTCAACGCCAAAAAAGTGAAAGCCATCCAATAGATGCACATCCAAAAAATCTCAAATAACTCAGAGGCTTGCTAGGGCGTTTTAGCCTATATTTACAGGTTTATAGCTGACATGTCTGGAAAATGCCAACCATTTCAAAGGTTGATGAAGAAAGTTGTTTTGTTCATTTGGGATGACGCTTATCAAAGAGCTTTTGATGAGATCAAGAACTATCTCACAAAGCTGCCTATCCTAGCTCCACTGGGATTAGGTAAGCCTTTCCTGATCTACGTCATGGCTATGGATCACTCCCTCGGGGTGCTTCTTGCTCAAAAGAATGATGATGGTCATGAGCAAGCCATATATTATCTTAGCTGGACTATGATTGGTGCTGAGCATCACTACAATTTGGTAAAAAAAGGAATGTCAAGCATTGGTCTTTGCAATTCAGAAGATGCAATACTATCTAACTAGTCAATCAATCCATGTCATCTCAAGAGTCAATCCTCTACAGATACTTATGACAAAACCTGGATCCCAGAAATCTAGGTTAGTGAAATAGGCAATATTGCTTTCACAATACGACTTGACGGTCGTGCCACATAAAGCGTTTAAAGGCTAGGCAATAGCCAATTTCTTAGCGGCTCATCCCATCCTTGAGTCATCTAAACTCTATGAAGACATTTCCAATAAAGTCTTCGAGTCAAATGTTGCCTCGGATCGCCAAGTGTGGAAACTCTACATTGATGGTGTATCATGATGCAACCACAAAGGAGCAATCATTGTAGGAGTGGGGGTAGTGCTTATTGATCCCCATGGCCATGTCCTTGCTCGAGGTTATTCATTGACTGAGCCATGCTCTAATATTGTAGTTGAGTACAACGCTCTCCTAATTGGTTTACAACTTGCTAGAGATATGGATATTAAGTATCTTGAAGCCTATGGCGATTCCAAATTGATTGTCAATCAAGTCAAAGGAGAATATGAGGTCCACCACAATGACCTCATAACTTACCATGAAGCAGCAATGAAGCTTGCTCATTCATTGGAAGGCTTCCACATCAATTATGTAACCCACCTTGAAAATACTGATGCAGATGCTTTGGCATCATTTGAAGCCATTCTCGGCTTGACTCCTAAGTCTACCAGGTGTATTACAATAGATAGCCACCAATTGTGGTCTCCATAATCATTTTTGGAAGCCAAAGAAGTGCATGTTATGACAACTCATTTCGAACCGAATGATTGGCGTTACCCAATCATTGATTACGTCTTGCATGGAATTTTGCCAGATGATTATAAGCAAGAAGCCTCTATCCAAGCAATAGCCTCATGATTTTTCTATGATTTTGCTACGCAGACTTTGTATCGCCGATCATTTGATGGTATACTACTCTAATGCTTATCGTCAAGCGAGGCTCAAGAGATAATCAAGGAAGCCCACGACGGTACATATAGAGTTCATCAACCCGTCCTAAACTCCAAGACCGACTTCGTCATTTAGGCTATTACTAGCTAATGGTGATCACAAATGTAGTAGCCTATGCCAAGAGATACCATGGTTGTCAATTTCATGCCGACTTCCTGTATCAACCTCTAGAAGAATTACCTCTGACTTTCGCTCATGGCCATTCAGGACGTGGGGTATGGACATCATTAGGCCAATTAGCACACCATCTGCTTATATTGGCCATTACTTACTTCTCTGAGTGGGCTGAAGCCATCCCCCTAAGAGTGGTCAAAAACTTCTAACGTGGTTAAGTTTTTAAAACACCATGTTATTTGCCGATTCATTGTCCCTCGAAGGATTGTCCATAATAACGGTCCACAGTTCATCAGCCGACCATTCTTTAGTTTTTGCGATAAGTTTTTAAAACACCATGTTATTTACCGATTTGGTAGCTTCTACACTATACTAGTCTAGTCGAAGCTTTCAATAAGACCATTATTAATCTTCTAAAGAAATTCGTCTCCTCGAACAAACAAGATTAGGATGAAAAGCTCGAAGAGTGTTTACGGGCTTATCAAATGATAGTTCGCATTCCCACAGGTGCTACGCCTTTTTTTCTTAGTCTACATATGTAAGCTATAATGCTATTAGAGATCTAGATCCATGTACTGTTATTGAGAATCGCTCATGCCGAGAAGATGACGACGAAAGAACATCACTGAAAGCGTCTCCAAGAACTAGAGGCACCAGATGAGTTGAGACTTATAGCTCAACAACAAATTGAGATCTATCGCTCAAGGATCTCGAGAGACTTCAACAAAAGAGTCAAGGAACAATCCTTCAAAGAAGGCAATCTGGTGTTAGCTATTTGTCGACCTGTGGTCATGACACATAAGACTAAAGGAAAAAGCTCAAATGGGAAGGTCTATTTATAGTAGAGACAGTCCACTCAAATGGAGCATATCACCTCATTGACTCGAATGGTAATACGCTCATGGTCAATGAGAAATTTTGGAAGAAATATTACCCTTGATATCTAACCACTATTATCTCTCCATAGAGATAACATGATCTGCCTGGTTAACGTTACACCTCTGTTAGGCCCTTTCATCAGTTGGTTAACATTACACCTCTGTCGGGTTGTCTTTTTGGATGCAACTAGCTAACATTACACCTCTATCAATCCATCTCTCTCAAACATCGATTAGTTAAAATTACACTTCCATCGATTTCACTACAGTTAAGTTAACACTACACTTCCAAATGGTATTCGTCACTTAGACTCTCTGAAGCTAACTGGTTAACATTACACTTCTATCGGTTATTCTATTTGGCATGTTGACACTACACCTTTGTCAAAAAACTCTAATACTATCATGTTAATATTACACCTCTTAATAGTACCAAACTTGATACGTTAACATTACACCTCTATCAGTTTGATTTCACCACCTCTCTCCCCAAAATAGATTTTGATACGATATGTTAATACTACACCTCTATCGTACACATATCAAATTGAAAAAGTTCTTTATTATTATTAAAAGAGCTAAGCTAGTACAAAAGGGAGAATCCTAAAAGAAAAAGGGATATAGAGATCGGATGCACTCGACGTGCTCGGCCATCTTTCTGTCCCTAGCATCAAGGGCAACTTTTGGAGATCATTCCCTCAAGATCTCTGGATTGATAGGGGTGGCTTGAGCTTTAGCGGTCTCTAACCGAGCTAATTCAATCTGAAGTTGAGAAGCTTTAAAATCCTGCTCAGCAGCCAACTCAGAAGATTTCAATTCAAGCTCTTTTTTCTACTCTTGATCCATCTCTAATCTACTTGAGCCTCAGCTATGACGGCCTTGACCTTGCTGATGGTGGTTTCTAGTTCGAAAATGGTGTTTTTGAGCTCCGTGCGCTTACCATGAATCTTTGCAAGGTGAGCGGTCAACTCTTGGGGCCTATGATTGATCTGTCCACCTCCTTGCAGGCGGTCTCTTCAATCTTGTGGCATTTCACTAAGAGTTGACGACACTCAAGATTAGCAATCTTAGCAATATCAGCCTCACGAAGCCGTCGCAAATTCTGAAATTGAATCTCAACCTTGTTAATCATCTTCTTATATGGCCTGACACACTCAGTTCTCGCAATCGATGCCAGAACGCCAAGTTTATCCTGCAACAAACAAAGAGTACGAGAAGATAAGGCTTTGCCTACAGCCAAAGCAGTTTCAACACTTCGATTGAATAGCTTCACCAAACTCTCAACTACAATTTGAATTTCCGACTCAACTAGGTCATCGGAGTCTAGAGATTTTTGGACCTCTACACGACTTGAAGGACCTACTTCAGTCAGGACCACCAATATGTCAGTCATTGCTAAAAGAGATAGCTAGCATAACTTCCAATTGACCACTACTTAGTAGGAGATATGCTACAAACGAGACTAACACTTTTGAAATATCTGTTGCGGTCGAAGATGTGGGCATTGCCTTATCCAATGGAGCGGAAGACCGTATGACCAACACCGGTTTCATCGGCACGTCCATTAGCACAGCTTCAATAGCAGTAGCTGCAATCTCTAGCTCAACAAACTCATTTGTTATTTTGATAGGCTCATCTTCAAACTGAGGCTTAGGACTCGGCAGAAAAGCCCTCCCAACTCCTTCTAGAATTGGAGAAATTGGCACATCATCATCTTCTTTAGATGACTCATGGACAATCAATTTATGCCGCACCCCAAAAACAGGTGCAGGCATAGGCACTTTTCGCCATGCTGGTCACTGGCCCAGGTTCATTAACACTAGAAGCCACAACAAAACTAATCATCAGTGCATGCTCGCTATCAACAGGAATAGACAAGGGAGCTTCTTTGCTACCAGTCTTTGGCTTAGGTTCATCATCTACAGATGGGTGAGCAAAGTATTAGTTACCAAGACAAAGAAACTACACAGACTTGACCAAAGTAGATCGTACTTGGCATGTGAGAGGAACCACAGATGTCACCCTCAAAGCTAATGTCATCAGGATCAGTGAGGTATGTGTCGGTCTCGGCCTCGTAGTCTCCCTTCTCCTCACCGTTCGAATCCTCTTGCTCAAGAGGGATGAGTTCTTTGCCTGTATATAAGGAGTACATGTCAATCAAGTGCACTTCAACTAAATCAACGTAAAATACACAAACAAAGTTTACCTAAAGCTACTACAGGTTCAACTGTAGGTTCATGCGTTGTAACCATAGAAGGTCCTTCTCTTATTATTCACTATTTCTTAGATGGCTCCTGTGAGCGTTAGGCTTGCAACTATCTCTTGCCCCAAGTTCCTCTTGCTCTACCAGTTGTTCCTCGACGAATGGTAGATTCCGTCAGTTCCTAAATACTGATACCGATGGGCCTTTGTGGTGATAGCTGTGTTCTTGGCGTCCCCAATTCATCATCGTCACTTGCTTGCCTAGCCTCTGCTAGATATTCTTGGAGTCAAGCAGCTCGGCACTTCAGACCTTTCTTAGAAGCTTCCTTATACTTCCGAACGATCCACTTCATACTAGTTTTGTTCACCAGAAAGTTTGAACTGGAAACGTTCACCACGCTATGCCATTTGCAAAATCCTAACATGGCATAACAATTTGGAACTTTGTAAGGCAAAAAAAGATTTTGTGTCAGTAACTCCAACAGCGAAGTGGTACCAGGCGCGAGCTCCATCAATGATGCTCCCTGAGCGCAATAATCCTATGTTTGGATTACCAACTAAAAGTTGGTTGTATCCAAACTGTTGTGCAAAACGACAACACAAATATTGCTCAATGTAGCACTCAGCCCGTTCAGCTGAGCAACGAGATAAACCAGCCTGATGTTAACTAACTAGTTGAAACATCCACTAGTTAAACAAGTAAACTTGTCTACACCAGTAGTAAAGGCAGTAGTGCTCTGGTTTACATGTGTGCTTGTGCATTCCCACGACATACCTGACAGTCCACTTGGAGCATTCGTACCTTTGAAGTAACGAGACCTCCTTTGCATGCTCAGTTGCAGCAGACATGAGCGACGAATAGTGAAGAGTATACAACACCATCAAATAGGTGTACGGTAACTCCACCCTAGGGTTCAGAACCTTCTCCCTTGGGCAATCTTCTGCTTGGTTTAGATACTCTGTGGCCAACTCCCTCAGCCCATGATGTATACAGCTGATCATCGTGGGAAGCAAAGTTAAGTTGTGCCCATGATCGATTAGCGTGGTAGGGAAGAGCACCTTGATTGAGATGTAGTCTTTTAAACGAGAGGGTACAACACAACCTTTCAACCAATCAAAAGAGTTCCTGAAAACAAGGCCTGAGTAGAAATGGGCTCTTCAAACTGATGGTGGTAGCTCTTAAAAGTTTCTACCGCACGAAACCCACATTCATCCAATTTAAAGTGGTGAAGTATAGGACCACCAGTTTTAACAGCTTCCACCTCAAGCACTGTGATTGGCGAAATCAAATCGACCCTTCCCTTTTTGCTCACGTTCAGAAATAAATACTCAACCTAAGGAACTTGAGTGACATTAGGGCCGTGCATAGCATGCGAAACTGTCTGATGGCAAATACGATAGGGGCAGACTAGTTTTCAAAACACTTCCCTGAGATGAATGTTCTAGCACATGGTCGTCAGCTCCCTTTCGTAGGGAAGAACTCTTCATATGGCCATTCCCCCATCGGCATGTGGGATACTTCATACATGTCATGGAGAGCTATCTCCATCTCCCTTACTGGAGTGAAAAAGGTGTTACTATTGACATTATACAGCTATAAAATACTGTACAACAGAGGCGTACAAATTTCCACTCCATATTTTGAGGCACGAACTACAGAATAGAGCCCCAACATTGTTAAACTTTCCTCGAAAGTAGTGAAGGCATAGTTAATCAAATGTGCCCACCACTTGGTGTTGGTCGATCTGATCTAGCCAGGCAATCTAACATCCTCTTCAGTATATTGACCCTTAGCGTAGATTAGGGACCACCGGTACTTTATTCACAGGAGCATCAATTTGGACAGAACTAGGAGGAAGACCCATAATGCTGACTCCATAAAGTCCCTCTTGATGAAAGCCACCGTCATGCTTCAAGGAGCCCACTTTTACGTTATCCTCTTTGTTAGTGAGGGTGAAGCAAATCAAGCGAGGAACTGCAAGGTGCAACAGATACATGAACGATACTTGTTGTTCAATCACCGGTAAGTAGTAGCGCTGATCGCCCTGCATGTAGTACCAGTATTCCTTCACCTGATTGAAGATGGAAGTATCCCCTGGGTTCCCATCACCAAACAAGTACTAGGATTTTCCTAATTGATCAGTCTTCAGGATAGAGAATTCAGCATCTGTTATGAGTTCTCTCAGTGTGTTAGCATTTCCAAGCTGGATAGCATCAACTCGTTCTGGACTATAGTTATCGAAGATCAGAGGAATGCTCCCACTGAACACGAGCTCCATATTAGCATCCTAACACCCATTGTGCCCATAGTGACTACAATGCCTAAGAGGTGTATTGACCAGAACAACTACTCGAAGAAGAGAAAATACGTCAGAAGACAAAGACTCAAAAAGAAAAAAAATCAACTAAGTCTTTGTACTCATACGCGAAGCTCACCAAGTCTTTTTTGCCTAAGCTCGCTCGTGAACGAAAGTCATCTTAACACTAGCATTAGAAATTTGGCTAAGTGTTGACAATGCAGGTGAAGTTTGACCAACAGCAGTCAACTTCAGCACAGCAAACAAATCTGCTTTAGAAAAGGCTAAGTTGATTGGATTGGCGAACCTCGCTCAGAGAAGCTCATTTAAAAATCAAAATTAGCAAACGTCGCATAAGCGAAACTCGCTCAATAATTTGATTGATGAAATCACCAAAGCTCACTCAAGTGAAGTTTGCTAAGAAGTCCAAGAGACTAAATTGGTAACCCCTGCTCAGATGAAGTTCACCCAAAAGCCTAATAGGCCAAAGTAGTAAGCCTCGCCTAAGAAGTAAAGTTCGCGATGTCGAGTGCCATTGATGGCTGCTATTAAGGCTTCACCATCGCCTATGAAACTCACAAAAAAGACCAAAAACGGTTGTAAAAATCACACCATTAGTAGCAAAACAGTTTTAGGTTACCTAAGGCACTATTGAAGCCCGATGGATGCCATTCTTAGCAGATCAAGAGATTGCCATTGTTGGGTTTGAAGTTTACCTAACACCATCTCTAGCTGCGGCAACGTGGCATCAATTCTCAGTTGATGAGATCTGCTAGAGACACCCCTTCCTCTTGAGATTGCATGACGAGGAGCCATTGAAGAAATGACTTGGCGTTGACAGAAGATTTCGATGGGTTTTGAGAAAACTAGGGTGAAGAAGAAAGGAGGCAAACAGTTCTATTTATAGGCTTGCCCTTAACATCACTAAAGATTATCACCCTGAGCTTCGCCAAGATTCTCATCCCGAACTTTGTTGTGAACTTCGCTGAAGAACAACTTCAGCACAATGTTAGGTGCAGAAATCAAGGATTTGAAGTTTAAATCCTCATGGTGAGCCCCGTCTGATTTACAATTTGAACTTTGCCCAACTGACTTGCTGAGCTTCGCTCCCAAAGTTCGTAGAAGGAAATGAACTTTGCCCAACTGATTTACAATTTGAAGTGAACTTTGCTAATGTGATGTAGTGAACTTTGCTGAAGTCTCCGAATTGACCAAATCCAACTCAATTTGTTTGAGACTCTACTTGGTGAATCTCAATTCGAAGATCCATCACCAAAATAATGAAGCCTAAACCTCATTTTTGACACAATAACTCCATCTAGAGTTCAAGTTTTCTGCGGAGATAAAGCATGCACGAGATCAAACATACAATGATGGACATTTTCAAAAAAAAGTTCATTTTTATTGACAAAAAACTCCACTACATAATGCAACATTCATACTATCAAGTTACAGAGATGATGGGTATTCGCTAGTATTTGCTCCTCCAACCTCAACAATAGTCACAGAGGCAGGGAGAAACAAAAATCAAGAGTCTACCCTATACTCTTAACCATGGATAATAAGAACGGAAAAGAACACAGGAGCTACTAAGCCCTTGTTCCTCCAATCTCACAAAACTTGGGGAGTAGAGTTTTTTCCCATGCAGAAAAATAGCTCCTATTTATCCCTTCACTAGACCCTATGCCAGAGGAGGAGAAGAGCTGTTAAGCAAGAACTGCCCCTGTTCCTCTCAGTGAAGCATATCAAAGAGAAGAAGCCCGTTCTTACAAATAAAATTTGACATCAAGCCTGCAATAGCCAAATAACGTCTAATTACATTTTAGGTCGACATTTGTGGGACCTAATCACTTTCAGAGCCTTCACTTGTAGTGCCCCAAGGATCTTTCTTCAGCTGTCATCTCGACCTTCGAACAGTCCTACGCAGTCATGACACTTAAAACTCCAAGCGTCTCTATCGTGATCCAACTCGCCCCAAGTTTTTGACTGCTTCTCAATGGTTTGCTCAAGCACATCCTTCTCAACAAAAAGTAAATCCACCAATTGGCAGAGTATGCAAACTTCTTCCGCTTGATTACCCATCACTTAGGCTAGCTCCCATTGGAGACGTTTAAGTTTAGCTCCTCTATTGAGGAGTGTTCGCGGGAAAAAATGCTGATTTTTCCATTGATCTGAATCTGTTATAAACTTTAGTCGCTTAAAACAAAATTCAAATAAAAAGATCACCTTTTTATAAGGCTTACAATGAAAAAAATCAAATAAAGATTACAACTTTTAAACCCATCTGAACAAATGCGGGATCCATTTATCGGATCCTGGCTTGCGTGGGTATCTTGGCCTGTGCTGGGGACTTGTTTCGTCCGTGGACCACCGTGCAATCCCGATCCAAATAGAGATCCAGATGCTGGATCTGCGGATCTTGGGTGTTTATTTCATGAGGAAATAAAACACCGACGGGATCAATTCACGAAGGAGATGATCGCCGGAGTGGGTAAGATCTAGTAGGAGAAATCACACACTGGCCCTGAGTCTAAGACGCAGCTTAGACTTGAGGGTAGATCCGCGAACCTGACCTAGATCATCGTAGATCTGAGCTCGAGTCTCTACCTCGCAACATAGATCTGGCATGGACTGAAATGCTTGTTTGCACCGGGACGTAGATCTGACCCTTCGATCTTCGCCGGTGCTTGGATATGTGCGAAAGAGCTCGTGAAACTCGTGCAGGAAATCTCCAAATTTTCCAACCTTTTACAACTGAGACCACCCCCCCTATTTATAGGAAAAACAAGAAAAGGGGGGGGGGGGTTGTTTGGTTCGGCCAAGTGGCCGAACCACTTGGCCGAAGTTGCTTCGGCCAGGACTGAAGCACTTCGGTCTTGGCCGAGCCACTTCGGCCAAGGCCGAAGCTTTTTTGGCCCAGGCTTGCTCTTTCGACTTTTGGTCGACATTCTCGCCTGTTCTGACCTGTTTTTCGGTATTTCCGAGCAAGATTGATTGTTCCGTTGATTTCAAAATCCAGTTAGCATAGCGCCGTTGTTTTGAGCTCGGTTAATTCCGTCACGTTGGGGCTCGAGTCTAGTCGGCTCGCCTTAAAGCTTCGTTGTTGGATCTATCTACGATACGTTGCTTCGTTGATTTGTACGCCTTGCCAACTTACTTCATGTATTCGTTAACTCGCTTTATGCGTTTTGTGGCGTGATTACGTCGTCAACGGTTCTTGGTCGCATCGCTTGATGGTTCGTCGGTTGCAGCCCAACCGTCACGAGTCTAGTTTGGGTACTAATAAGTAATTTTTAACGCCTACAGATACCCCCTCTAAAGTGTCTCAGTCTCGATTCTTGAGGAGCCTAGGATACTTTTGATATGCTAGGCCCCAACCTTCAGTCGACGTAACAGAACCTATGAATGGCTTCGGTGTTCGATCTCTCCAATCCCTTCAGACTCTCCAGTTCTTTGTAGGATAACTGAGGGCATTACGGTGCCGCACGTTTTGACTGACCGTTGTCGAGATCTTGACCAGAAGTCGATAAATGAAATTTGCTCTGAGATTAACTTCAGCATTTTGATTCCTCCAATCCTTTTAGATTCTCCAGTTCTTTGTAGGATAGTTGAAGGCATGACGGTGCTGCATTTATTGCCTAACAGTTGTTAGAATCTTAAACTGTAGCTGATTGATCTTGCTTAAATTTGACTCATGTTGGTGAATTGTCATCCAATTGACCATCCAACTTTTTACGAGACTCCTCCGTTGATCGGAGAATTCTTCGTTGCAACGCGTTGACTGGCGTCAGAGTATGTGGGGAATTTTAACCTTTGACCGGCGTCCAATTTTACCCGGATTCGCACCGTCGATCGGCGACGTGTTGGTTGGCGGGCCAACTATTGGGCTGATTTGATGTCATATGGATATCCAATTGGCCTCCAATTAGAACTCCTACTCATGGTCAAATAAGAGTC
>JBAKGM010000365.1:24630258-24658623 GCA_037177215.1 Asparagus racemosus | reverse complement strand
AGTGTGTGTGTGTTTGTGTGTTGGAGAGCTCTTTTGAATGAGGAAGAAAGAATGAGTGGAATGGAGAGGTGGAAGGTATGTATAGCTTGGCTATGACTAGGGAAAAATGTAAAAAGAGAAAAGTGAGGGATTCAGTTATTAATTTCCCTCTCCACTAACCAACGCTACCTAAAATTTAATAATAAGATAATTATATGGTATTTATAGTGGGTTTAATCATTTGGATTAGCTTTAGTTAAGGTTCAAGATCATGGGTAATTAGGGCTTCATGCTAATGGTTATTGTGGCCACAATAGCTTGATTAATTGCCTTAATCCAAGCAGAGGTAGACTAATATTTGAATATTTGTAGGTTTCTAAACTCATGCTATGCAATTCATAAATTTGCTGATTTATATTCAAGAGTCTACACTGATAATAGTATTTGACTATTAGAAAACAGGAATTTTACATCCTTTCCCCCTTAAAGGAAATTCTGTCCCTGATATTTGATGTACCTCTAAAATAAATATGGATATGTCTTCCACATCTTAGCTTATGGTTCCCATGTTGCCTTCTCCAATCTACGATTATTCCATAGCACTTTAACTAGTAATACATACTTGTTCTTCAGTTGCATCTCCTTGAAGTCTAGCACTCAAACAGACCGTTCCTCATAAGATAGATCCTCCTGTAGGGGCAAGGCTTATTACGAAATGATGTGCCCTTGGTTTGGCACATATTTCTTTAGAATGGAGATATGGAACACATTACGAATCTTCTCCAGATCCGGTGGCAATGCTAGGCGATAAGCAACAGGTTCAATCCTCTCCAATATCTTGAATGGCCCAATGTATCTTGGATGGAGTTTTCCTTTCTTTCCACCTCTTGATATGTCTTTGGTCAGTATAGCCTTCATAAATGAGATTAGGTGTGTGAGCAGTCTTTTAATTTCTCTTTAGAAAACAAAACTCGCACTTCCTTCTGGTTTAAACTTCATCAGTTTTCTTAAATAGTCTATAGTAGCATGATGAGACACTAACCAATCCATTCCTAGAGTAACAACAAAATCTGACATATGTAAGCATATTAGGTCTGCATTCATGGTATGATCACCCACTAGAACTCCACAATTCTTGTAGGCATATGATGCTAGAAGACTACCACCCATAGGTGTAGAGACAATTAACTCACTACTTAATAGTGCCGGTGAATTAGTAAAGTTCCTAGCAAAGAGAGGTGATGCAAAAGAGTGTGTAGATCCAAGGTCAAAAAGTGCATGAGTAGGGAATGAACATACGGGAAGTGTACTTTCCACCACAGATGGTGATACTTGAGCATTCTTCTTTATCATAGCAAAGAATCTTTCTTGGTTCCTCTAGTTTTGCTGCATGCTCTGTTGAGACTGAGGCTTCCGCAACGGAGTATTTGATTGTTATGAGGTATTAGCTTGAGCAGAGCAGTTTCCTTCTGTTGTTCCCTCAGTTATTAGTTGATCCTTCAAAGTCGGGCAATCTCTCTTAAAATGTCTAGGCTGACCATACTCATAGCATCCACGATGAAGTCTAAAATACCAGAATTAATAATTACTGCATTTGAGATAGGCTAATTACTTGTTCAGCTAGTTAACTCAATCGTGGCAAAAGGAGAATTTTGTTGTCATCGACTTTCTAGGCTGGTTTGATGCTGACTTGTCAACTGTGGGGCTTCCATCAGTTCTTGGTCATTTAGCCAAGTTCTATTTCTTGTTGTGGATTTCTTGATACTCTAGTTGGTCCTTCTCAATTTCAAACACAGTCTCTACCTATTTTGTGTAGTTCCTTATTCCAAAGACCACTAGTTTCTTCTGAATCCCTACTGAAATTTCTTAGCCTTATTTGATTCTTCTGCTATCAGATATGGATCAAACCTCCATAGTTGAGTGAATTTAGCCTCGTACTCCTATACTGTCATGTTATTCTATTGCAGCCCCTAAAATTCAATATCCCATTTATGCCTAACACCCTCTAAGCTATGCTTCCTATTCATCAGCTCTAAGAATCTGCTCCAATCGATCTATCTTTAGGCAGCCCTCTCCACTCTCAGGGTTGCCCTCCACTAGTGTTCATCTCCTCCTCTGAACATGAAGGCGGCAAAGGACACCTTTTGTTCTTTAGTACAGTTCAAAACTATAAATACATTCTTCATCTATAAAATCCAGTCTTCTACCACTAAAGGATCAACGGTTTCCTAAAACGTCAGAGGGTGAGCTTACGAAATTATTCTAGAGCTGAGATAGCAGGTGCCGGTTAGTTGCCTCTAAAATTGATACGCTACTCAAGGATCTGCATCAACCATTCCATTTGATTCGAAATTAGTTTTGCTTGATCAGCAGGCTGCATATAAGTGTTCCTTGTAACTCTAGCGCGAGCTAAAGAGCACTCTCACAGATTCTTCATGCCTTAACCTCCTTTTTCAAGGTCTTCCACCTTTGGATCCTCCTCCTCAAGGTCCTCTACCTCAGAGTCCTTCACGTCTGGCTCTGACTCGGATGCATGCTCTGACTCCTATCGAAGAAGAGATAAGGAACTATATTAAGTGCAATTCCTCAATCATCGGTGTTTAACACCGACTCTACCTACTCCTAATTGTCTTGGTATTCTACGTAGGACTCTTAAGGTGTCAATCTTTGTGCTGATACCACTTTGTAACACCCCCTCTAAACATACTGAGGTGGAGCCCAGGAGGTACATATAAATTAGGCATGACCCGACTATAATAAGAAGGTTCAACCTGCTCTATTTCTTATATATACTCCTATACCAAACAATAATAGTGAAGAGTGAAATTAAAGCAACATGAATGCATTTATAATACCCAGAATCACAAGATTGTTAGTAGAGTCTATAGAATACCAGAATAGCAGAAGAAAAGCTAAAGGGAATAATATTACACAGCATATACTATATTATTACCAACCCAACTACTCATAAGTATTGTAAAAGTTAAGCACAAAATTACTTCTACTGTAGCTAAGATAGGAACTAGTCCTCTTCGTCATGGGTTTGCGATCCCCTTGCCCTTAGCTAGATCATGACCTGTGGATGGATGCAGAAATAATAGGGGTGAGCCTACGGCCGAATAGCCAATCATAAAAATATTTTGCACAAATATAAGGAAATATAGGTAGAACTACATATAGATATTTGAAATTGAAACGAACAGACAACAACAATACTTCATATCTTATTTATCTTCTAGATAATACCATACAACCAAAAATCATCATCAGAGTCCTTAGCTCAACTAGAGGACTCCTATGATATGCTGCCCTGATTGTAGCTGTAAGTTTAATCTTAGTAGGAAAGAATCATTTTCTTCTACTCTGCTCTATTTATTTTTCATTTGATTTTGTTCCCATCTTCATTCAATTCTTTTTTCTCTGCTAATTTTTTCCTGTGAAATTTGTTCGCCAACAAATTAAGGGTTTACTTGAGGCATAAATTGCTTCTTATTTAATATGATAGGTATATGGAATTCATGGTTGTATGGCCCTAGTTACTATCTTGCTAGGCATAATTATGTCAATAGATCTTGCATGGCGAAAATTTTATTATTCAGCCACGTTTTTTAGTTTCCAGCAGGATACTCTGTTAGTATTTTAAACATATCTCATTATACATATCCATTTCTAGAAGTATTTATGTTTTACTAAATAGACACATGTATCTTTCAATTGAATCTAGTTTGGCGTAATTTGAATTTCATTTGCTAGTTTGAATCTATGGTTAAACTCAATGCATGTGTCCTGGATAGACAACTTGACCCCTCCTGATTGAATTGCTTATATCTTTGCCAATGTTTGGAATATAATAATTAAGGCCTTTGAATAAGAAAATAGAATTATCTCGATCCTTCCAAAAGAAATTTATTACTTTTGGATATGTTTTGGCTGATCAAAATTACTAAGAAACTTAGGGCTTGTAGTCTAGAAATTGTATGCTATTACCTGTAACTATATATCTCTGATGCTATATCTCCGTACACATTATACACTTCCTTAATTGAATTGCTGATCAAAAAAGTAGATTCATACATGAAAATTTTGACTCTGGTTTCATTGAATTCGGACATCATTTGGACTCTCAATAGTCATGTGTATCTTCCAATGCAAACTATACTCTAGTTTGTGTACGTCATGTATCTGTGTATATAACGTTATCTCTAGTCACCTAATTAATGAGAAGCCTAATGTTTTAGGAAGTAGACTCATATACAAGTAAAATGACACTATGTTTACATAATTTGGACCATGTTTAGCTAACCATTTGCCATCACAAATTATGTCACAAACTGCTGACTTTATAGTTCATTAATGATTATGCATTGCATATAGCGTCATATGCATCTTTGTCAAGCATGTATATAACCTAGTCATATAGACTCTTACATTGATGTACATCTATGTATATATAGGAGCGACCCTCTTGGAACTATTTAATGGTGCCTAGGAGTTCATCACAAAAAGTAGGTAGCTTTCCTTGTTCCCTCTCAATCCTTTGAGAGTTCGGTTGATTATTTTCTTGAAAATCCTATGAGTTGAAATTTGATGCTCATTTGTATACTTTATTTCTTCTATAAAACCCTATTTGAATTACTTCATGCATGGACTGTTTGTTGATTGCTCAACTATTGCTATATTGTTGTTTATTCATTTCGGTACTATGACATTGAAGTTCCATGAATGATGATGTTATGATAATTCATCTTGCTTCGATGACTTTATTGTTGTGAATGGCATTATTCTTTCATTTATTGCATTGTTGATGCTCTTTATTCATGGATTAAGCCACGTGTGAAGTAGGCTTCACCGATGAGTGGTAAATGAAAGTGGGTCCTGGGGGGACATGCCCTGTATGAGGACACTCACTGGTGGGTGTATAAACGAAGGCATGAATGGTTTATTGATATATCCCATGATTGTAAATTTAGAATCTTGAATATTAGAGTTTGATTATTTGTTATTGACATCTGTTATTTCATTTCGATATGACTATTGGTAACTTACTATCAATATCTATTTGTTTCAATTTCAAATGTCTATCTATAGTCCTTCCTATCTTCCCTTATGTTTGTATTCGAGAATTTCATGGTTGTCTACTAGGCCTCAGGCTCACCCCTATTGTTTTTGCATCCATCCACAGGTCGCGATCTAACTAAGGGCAAGGGAATCGCAAACCCTAATGAAGAGGACTAGATCCTATCTCAGCTGGAATAGAAGTAATTTTGTGCTTAATATTTGTAGTACTTTTGAGTAGTTAGGCATGTAATAATGTATATTGTAGCTCATGATCAGACTATGTGGTGTAATATTGTTCCCTCTAGTTTTGTTTTGCTATTTTGTTATTCTGTGGACTCTGCGGTCAACCTTATGATTCTGGGTGTTGTATATATTTTCATTATTTTAATTCCACTCTTTAGTATTATTGTTTGGTACCAGAGTGTATATAAAAATTGAGCACGTCATGCTCCCTATTACGGTCTAGTCATGTCCAATTTTATGTACCTCCTGGGCCTCGCCTCGGCATGCTTTAGAGGGGGCGTTACAGTTCGGCACCCTAGTTTGCTCTAGGTTTGAAAGTGGTGTTTCTAGAGTGCCATTTAGGTTATCTTCCAGTAGGTCGGCCATTTCTTTTAGGTTAATGGTCTCTCTGGCAATTCGGTGAGCAGTCTGTTAGCGCAATGGAGGTCCATCATGCTCACTTGGGGCTTCCTTGAGTGCTTTTTAAGTAAGCCTCATAAATGCATAGTTGATATCAACGGTGATGATTTTGACAATCGTCCTGGGTGCTATGTCATTATACTGTGAGACAACTTTCTTGTTAGAGGAGAAGTCACTACCCACCGGAGTTGCCATTTGTTTTCGGTAGAAAGATTCATGAAGGTTCTAGATAATGAAATAGTCATTCTCTTTATTAATCTCTTGGGAAAAAATGATAATGCAATGTCTTTAGTTACAATTTCAATTCTGGAAATCTATGCTGAAAGAGACTAGACGCCGACTCTACTGACCATATGAATAAAATAGCACCGTTCTTTGAACAATTTCATGATATCAAAATGAGCCGCTTTGAAGGTTCTTGAGACAAAGAATGAACTTGTTATACAGGGTTCGCCTTGTTGAACAAATAAGAAGAATACTTACAATGATCAAAGATCAATTGCTATGTGGCTATGCCTACGCAAGATCAAAGATCGAGCATTGAGGGCTAAATATGAACAAAGTTCGTAAGGTGAGCTTCCTCCCCACGCAGTTCAAGATTTAGTTAATTGAGGAACATGTAGAGGAGAGTAATGACACAATCAATGCTCTAAAAATTCCTCCTTTCAAAATTAAATGAAGAGGGGGTATTTATAGGGTTCATGTTAAACTATGCCAGGAGTTCATCTGCACGCAGTTGGGTTCATGCCCGTGCATCAGCCGTGCTGCCAATCTGTCAAATCCATCACTTTATCAAATTTTGATCATCCCATTTTATTACACTTTTATACCCTAATTATCTATTTTATTTGAATAAATATATCACTAATAATGTGTTTTTCTCTTAATTTGCAAGAAATGATGAATTATTGAATAAGAGCCCAAAAGAACCAAATTCTCTCATTTTTCTATTAGCTATTGAAGCCTAATATCAAGCCAAGAG
This sequence comes from Asparagus racemosus, assembly GCA_037177215.1. Taxonomy (NCBI): domain Eukaryota; kingdom Viridiplantae; phylum Streptophyta; class Magnoliopsida; order Asparagales; family Asparagaceae; genus Asparagus; species Asparagus racemosus. Next base: position 24,651,962 of record JBAKGM010000365.1, on the reverse strand, counting down.
GAGGCCCACAAAAGCCCAAGAAATGAAGAAAAGATCAAGTCAACAAGTCAGCTAAGGAATTATTTCTATTAGGAACTAATCGGTTCACCAACCGATTAGCCAATCGGTCAATCAACCGATTGGTCTAACTAATTGGCCAACCGATTGGTTCAAATAGAAACAACAAATGGCTATGATTAATTCCTTGGCGCCTAAGGCTAATCTAAGAGCTCTTGTTGATTGCTGTAGGCTATAAATAGGGGTAGAAGGTGAGGGGTTTGAGTGTGAAAATTTTTATAAAAACTTCATTTGGAGAGGAGGGTTACTTTTAATTGATAAGTCCTTCCAAAATTGTAAACTTTGTTTACAATTAATAAAATATTTTTTCCACATTTTAAACTTTCTTTCTTCTTCTTTGTTGATGAAGATGAAGATGAAGATAAAGATTTACTTTCAAGGGGCCAACCCCTTGTAATATAAGTTTTTATTTTTCTTTTTTATTTTATTACTTTAGAAATTCATGTTTTAGGATTTTATTTTCTTTGTATTTTTATGCTGGTAGATTAGATTTATTTTGATACCTTGTGGTGTAGATTTACTTTAATACTTTTTTATTTTGTTGTTTATTTTTCAAGCTTTGTAGAATTTAATTTCTTACATTTTTATTTTGTAGTGTAGATTTACTTTTATTCTCTTTTATTTTTTGTTCATAGTTTAGATCTTTATTTCCTTATTCTTATTGTTAATTTTGTAGTTAGTTTCTATTTTTCTTGTAATTAGATCTCTTTCTTTCATGCCTTCTAGTCTTTATTTTACTTCCATACTTTTATTTTGTAAAATGAGACACTACAATCTTATAGGAATTTTAGAATTGTATGAAACTAGTTTGATTTCTTTTATAATTTGTGGATTACTCTCTTTGTGCTTAAAATGATCATGTTTAGGATCATCAACTAGAAAACTAATTAGTAGAAAAAGAATTTGATAATCTATGCTTATCTTGAGTGGTTTGATAGGTTATACTTATGAATTATTGAAATATAATATAGTTGTTGCTCTTTTCATGAATGGAATTTTGCTTGAATAATAATTTGACATATTATGCTTTCTTTAGTAGTTTGATAATCTATGCTTAATAAGTCTAAAGTAAAATATGATAAAAAGATAGTAGTTCATAAATAATAAATAAAATTAACTAGTGGATTCAATTCTAGATTCCTCATTTCTCTACTTGATTTCCTCCATCTTTGACTTGCTTTGATTTTGGTCATTTTTATGATTTTCTTCTCTTTTTTATTTTGTTCTTTTCTATTTTCTTATCCCTCCTGCTTGTTTAGTCTTAATTTTTTTTATTTGTTCGCTCTCTTTCTCCCTTATTGTTCTAGTTTTCTTTTCTTTGCAAATAATCACACACACTCTATATCTCCACACTTTCACTTTTCGTTATCCACAGACAACTCTAGGATCCAATTTAGAATATTTTCTACACGCCTTTCTCATGGGATTGACATCTTTCTATATGATAACTTGATAGTTTTATACTTGTAACTTTGCATTATTTACCCACCATCAAGTTTTGGCACAGTTGTTGGTAAAGGTGCTTATAATAAGGATTTTTCTATTTTGGTTCTTTGATTTGTGTGTTTTTGTGTGAAGGAATAACTTTGAAGCTTCAAGATTGAGGATTGAAGATTGAAGATTAAAGATTTGCTTGAAAAGTAAAGTACTCATTCTAGTATTGTCAATTCCGCCCTCTAGTTTAGATTCTTCACATTAGAGACAATTAGGATCTAAAAATAAACATATAAAACAAAACTTTTCTCTTGTCAACCTTAATAAAATCTACCCTCCACTTGAACAACTACTAACAAGATAATAAATTTAAATAAGAGCTCCATTTCTCACATTTGTTTGATTGTTAACCCTAATTAAAAACTAAAATTTTTTTTGCATCCTTTTATAGTTGCTTTTAATTCTTAGGGTTGCATTGCATATAGTTAGTAGGAATGCACCAAAGTGATTTGAGTATTTTGATTTTAGCACTCACTTGAAAATACTCTTAAGGGCAAATCTCCCCTAAGCAAGATAAAGTGAGAGATTTTATCACCTTTTTCTTAGCCCACAAACCACTAATTCCTCACTACATAAACCCAAGCCTTCTGAAATTCATTAGACGTTGGCCCCTAAGGACTCGAGCACATTAAGGAATACGAAATCATTAAGTGAACCGGTTTAAGTTTACTTGAATATGTTAATGTCTAAGGTAAGGTTTAGTAGTTGCGAAAAGTGCTCCATAAGGAAAGATGTACATAATTGGTCCTTAACCCCCCTCTTGTACTATCGTTACCTAGATAACTGACCAAATAAACTTTAATCTTTTCACTCAAGGAGTTTTTGGTTAGGTGCTAATCTAGTTGAGTCTAGGCTTAACCCTAGAATTAATAGTAATTGTTATCCTTCCTCTTTTCTCTTACTTATCTCTAGGTCGTTTAGTTTTTCCTTTAAGATAATTTAAACTTTTTTTCCTAGATCTTTTTCTCTAATTTTCTTTTTAAAGATAAAAAATCTAAAAAGAATTTGTCTTAGTGTATGTGACTTTAGTTTAAGGATAATACCAATCGATTAATCCGTTTTGAACTAATTTTTGAGACTAAAGAAATGGCTAATCCTAATCCACCTGTTCTTCAAGATATGTGTTATCCCACTAGGAATGCAATCCCATCTTGTATTAGGCTACCCGATATTAATGGAGCTAATTTTGAGCTGAGACCACACTTCATAAACATACTTCCGAAATTCTTAGGAAATAAATCTGAAGATGCTTTCATTTTTATCTAGATGCTTTCATTTTTATCTCTGAGTTTGAAAAAATTTATTTTATGATTAAGATTAGGGAATTATCTGAGGATGCGATTAAGCTTATATTTATCCGATTTGTTCTTAAGGATAAAGTGAATAAATAGTTGTATAGCTTACCCAAAAAATCTATCTCAAACTGGGATGAATTTATTATCCTTTTTTGAAGAGTATTTCCCAATCCACAAAATAGTTCAGCTTAGAAACAACATTCATAATTTTAAGATAGTACCGAGAGAGCCATTTTGGAAGTATTTTGATAGGTTTAATGATCTTCTTATCATATGTTCTCACAGTGGTCTAGAAAAGTGACGATTATGCTAAATCATCCATGAAGAATTGGATTATTCTTCAAAAACTTTTTTAGAATCTCTATGTCAAGGGGATTTCATGAAGAAAATGCCGATGAATCTTGGGAATTCTTAGAGAGTTTATCTGAGAAAACTATGCAGTGGGAACACTGTGATGAAAGAGTTTGACCAGTTCTCCCAACCAAGTCCAGTGGTCTTTTTTTATAGTCAAACATAGCATCTGAAGCAAAGATGGCAACAATCCTGTGTAGGATAGAAGCCTTAGAAACCAAAGAATGAGCCCTAGCTCAAATCAATCAATTTTCTGCTCCATGATGTCATAACTATCTTTCTCCAGCCCATATTTTAGAGAAATATCCTCTCTTTGGAAACAATCAATCACCACAGTAAATGAATGCTGCATTCTAGCATCCTAGAAATGATCTGTTTTCTCCACTTACAATCCAGGTTGGAGAAACAATCCCAATTTTATATGGAATCAGGGAAACTTCTTCGAAAATTAAAACTTCACTCCTATTCCTCTGATTTATGGTCATGATAAACGTCTCAGTGTTTTAGAAAAAGATTTAGAGGCCATGATTAAAGCTTCTGCACAGACGAACAATATGTTGACTCAATCAACCAACATTCTAAATTCCTTCATGCAGACCACAAGATAAATGCTTAACTCAAACATGCAAGCCATAGCTAAGTTAGAAACCCAAACTTGGTCAACTAGCTAGTGCCGTGAGTGAAAGAGGAATTTTTTCTTCTAGTCAACCTGTTGCAAACCCTAAGGACATATGATTAAGTTCAACCCGCCCAGCTCAAGTGAATGCAATTCACACCTTGCGATCAGGGAAACAAATAGATAACCAAGTTAGAATGCCTTCCGGATCAGACCCCTCCTTCCTCTTATCCTATCCAAAATACTCCTTCTGATAAATCAACTCCTTCCAATAACTAAGAATCTGAACATGAGACCGAGCCTAATCTAGATAGGTATAAGCACGTTACTCCCTTTCCAGATAGACTCAGACCTAGGAAAAACTCTCCCTAGGTAGAAAAAATCCTAGAAACTTTCAAACAAGTCAAGATCAACTTTCCTCTCTAAGATGCAATCGAATAAATCCCCTCTTATGCAAAATTCTTGAAGGATTTATGTACTAAGAAAAGAACCACTAATATTCCCAACAAAGTCTTTTTAGCTGCTAATCTTAGTGACATGCTTTCAAACCTCATGCCCCTGAAATATAAGGATCCTAGTTGTCCTACTATTTCACGTGTCATAGAAAATATCTTCATTGATAAGTCACTTCTAGACTTAGGAGCTAGTGTAAATCTTCTTCCCTCTCAATAGTGAGGGGTAGGTGAACTGAAACAGACTAGATGCACCCTACAATTAGCTGATAGATCTGTGACAATTCCCAAGGGAGAGATAGAGGATGTTCTGATCAAGGTAGGAGAGTTTATTTTTCGCATTAATTTATAGTTTTGGAAATGCAGTCCGTTTCTAATCTTAAGGGTCAAATTCCAGCTATCTTAGGTAGACTGTTTTTAGAAACTTCAAATGCTTTGATCAATTGTGGAATCGGTCAAATGAAGATATCCTTTGGGAACATGACAATTGACCTCAACATTTTTAATCTAGGAAAATAGCCCAATGATCCATCTGATCAACCACTAGAGGTAAACTTTATCCAGGGAATTTTTAGTGAACAACAAGAGGGAGAGTGTGAGTCAGATCTTTGTTTATCTGACTTGAGTTTTGAGGACACTAACCTATTAGAAGAGCTAGATCTGTCATTAGATTATGTATATGCATTAAGTTGACAACCTAAATATTTGGATGCAAAACTCCGAGTCCAACTTCATCTGTCTATAGAGGAACCCACTAAGTTATAGTTTAAACCCTTACCTAAAAATTTAGAATATGCCTAGTTAAGGGAGAATGAGACTTTACTAGTTATTATTTCTTCTGATTTGATACCTAGTCGAAAGGAAGCCTCCTAGATATTTTGAGAGAAAATAAGGAAGCCATTGGAGGGACTATGGCTGATATCAAAGGGATTAGTCCAACCATTGTTCAACACTGAATCCATTTGTAGATGATGTCAAACCTACTAGGAATCCCCAACATGGATTGAACCTAGTTATGAAAGAAGCAGTTAGGAAAGATATTTTGAAATGTCTTGATAATGGGATCATTTATCCCATTTTGAATAGTTCTTGGGGTAAGTCTAGTCCAAGTAGTTCAAAAAAAATCTAGGATCACCATGATTTAGAATGAGGCTAATAAGTTGATTCCCACTCGAATCCAAACTAGATGGCTAATTTCCAACAACTTTAGGCAACTCAACTTAGCCACGCGAAAAGATCACTTCCCTCTACCTTTCATAGACCAAGTGCTTGAACATTTAGCAAGACATGAGTTCTACTATTTCTTAAATGGTTATTCAGTTTACAATCAGATTCCAATTGTCCCTGAAGATCAGTCAGAAGGTTGAAGAGTGAAAGGGAGTTTTAACTGACTCCGCTTATAAAGGAAGACTCTATGAGGCTAATTCGTAGAATTAGATCCGCTTTGGCAATGGGGAAAGAAGAGTGGGTAGTGGGCTTCTTTCATTTTTTTAGTTTAGTTAGACTTTCTTTGAATGAGTAGAGAAAATCACTTTCACATGCCTGCATGGAATTTTTACCTACTATCACATGCCATTTGGGTTATGTACTGTACCCACCTCTTTTCAACGGTGCATGATCAGTATCATTTCTGATATGGTTGAATGATTTTTTATAAATTTTCATGGAGGATTTTTCAATATTTGGTGACTCATTTTCTAAGTATTTGTAATTGGGAGAAATGTCACTTCATGGTCAAACTGGGAATTGTCTTAGGGCAAGTAATTTCCAATAAGGGTATAGAAGTTGATAAAGCTAAGGTAGATGTCATTTCTAACCTTCCTCCTCCTAACAATGTGAAGAATGTTAGATCATTCCTAGGTCATGCTGGTTTTTACTAACGGTTTATCAAAGACTTTAGCAAATTGCTAGGTCACCAATCTTTTAGCTAAGGATACACCCTTTGATTTCTCTCCTGAATGCCTTAGTGCCTTTGATCATCAGAAAAGGAACTCATCTCAGTTCCTATCATTCATGAATTGAATTAGACCCTACCCTTTGAGTTAATGTGTGATGCATCTGATTTTGCAATTGGTGCTATTTTTGGACAACACATAGATGAGAAACCTCATGTGATCTACTATGCAAGCAGAACACTAAACGATGCACAACAAAATTACTTCATCACAGAGAAGGAGTTTTTGGCTGTTGTTTTTGCCTTGGAAAAATTCAAATCCTATCTTATCAGGTCTTTGACCAGGGTTTTCACTGATCACACTGCACTCAAGTATCTTTTAGCCATGAAAGATGCTAAAGCACGACTCGCTAGATGGATACTCTTGCTCTAAGAGTTTGATTTGCAAATCCTTGATAGAAGAGAAGCAGATAACCTAGTACCAGATCATTTGTTTAGACTTCCTAATGCACTAACACCAAATGTTCCAACCAATGATAATATTTCAGATGAACAACACCTACAAATTCAATCTGTATCGTGGTTTGTACATATTATAAACTACTTGGTCACAAAATACATACCTTCACATTCGTCTGAACAAGAAAGATCCTATTTTCTCTCCCAGGTAAAATATTTCTACTGGGATGACCCTTATCTATTCAAGTATTGTCCTGACCAGATCTTTAGAAGGTGTATACCGAATAAAGAGATTAGGAGTGTTATTTCCTTTTGCCATGAACAAGCTTGTGGAGGCCACTTTGGCTCAAGAAAAACCTTCGAGAAAATCCTCCAATGTGGGTTTTATTGGTCTAATCTGTTTAAGGATGCATACGAGTTCTGTAAAGCCTGTAACTGCTGTCAGCTCTTAGGAAAAAATCGCTAGAAGAAATATGATACCCTTAAAATCAATCCTAGCTGTTGAGCTTTTTGATCTATGGGTTATAGATTTTATGGGTCCAGTTCTAAATTCTTTTGGAAATTTATACATTCTAGTGGTGGTAGAATACATGTCCAAATTGGCTGAAGCGGTAGCTTGTAAAACCAATGACCACAAGGTGGTTGTCAAGTTTATGAAGGAAAATATCTTTTCCTAATTTGGAGTACCCCGAGTGAACATTAATGATAATGGTACACATTTCTGTAACCGTTCTTTTGAGGCTTTGATGAGGAGATATTCAATCACACATAAATTATCAACTCCTTATTACCCCCAAACTAGTGGTCAAGTAGAGGTCACAAATAGGCAGATCAAACAAATCTTAGAAAAAACTGCTAATCAGAATAGAAAAGATTGGTCTGTTAAATTGTGTGATGCTTGATGGGCTTATCGGACAGCTTTCAAGACCAACTTGGACATGTCACTATATAGGCTTATTTTTGGAAAGGCGTGTCATTTACTGGTTGAACTGGAACACTGAGCTATGTGGGCAATCAAACAACTCAACTTTGATTTAGACTCAACAGGAAAAACATGAATTCTCCAATTAAATGAGTTAGAAGAGATTCAAAATGATTAATATATAAACTCAAAAATTTACAACGAGAAAATCAAGATTTTTCACGATAACTCAATTATAAAAAAGAATTTTATACCGGGACAAAATGTTCTACCCTACAACTCAACACTACATCTTTTTCATAGAAAATTGAGATCACGATCAACGAGTCACTTTATTATTAAACAAGTTTTCTTGAGATAAAAAATCCTAAAAATGGTCGTATTTTCAAAGTAAATGGTCAACATTTAAAACAATTTCTAGAATTTTCTACACTCGGAGAAGAGGAGGTGTTGGTTCTTCATGAACCACACTATTTTTGAAAAAAATGATGAAAATAAAAAGGACAAGAAAAAAAAAGAAAAAAATTCCTTAAATTTTCTTAGCCCATGTGTAGATAAATAAAAGTGTTTTTTTTTTCTTTTTGGCCCACAAGGAAAGACCTACTTAAACATAAATTAAAAAACTCCTTAACTAATGGCCCATTCGCAGAGGCCTAGTGAAAAAAAAGAAATTTTAGGTGGGCTGCGACACAGCCCATAACAAAAATGAAGAAATTTATTTTTCAAAAATGCTAACCGGTTGCCCAACCGATTAGGGGATTTCCAAATTTCTTCTCTCCTTCGGTTCCTCCTCTCAAATTCTCTCAAAAAAAAATTTCTCTTCAAAACTCTTTGCCAAATCGAACACAAGGGGATTTGGGACATTCTCAACACAGAATTGCAACGATCTTGTAATTAAATCAACCGAATTTAAGGTATAAACACTCAAACCCTAACCTTGCTAAATTTCATGAAATTTTCTTTATTTTATGCGGCAAATTAAGCATTGATTTGTTGCAAATTATTATAGAGGAAATTCTGGTGAAGTTGTGATGTATTTTCATTAAAAAAAATGTAAAAATTGATCGATCGATTCATCCTAGCGACGAACCAATCAATTGGCAAATCGGTTAGCTAATTAATTGGCACCTCAAAACTTTAATATTTGCAATCCAAACCCTAAAGCATAGAATTTCTTACAAATTTGAACCCTAATTACCTTAATTAACACATTTTCTTGAAATTCAAGACAATTCAGAAAAACAACAAAGCACTGTAGAATCCTCTCTATCTTTCGACAGTTTGCTATTCATTTTGAGAGAGGGTTCAACCATGATAAACTATTTGAATTCCAATGTTGAGGTGTTTACAAAAGCCGGGATCAATTCAATGATGAATCAAAAACCCAGTAAGGCCAACTCTGCACTTGTTCAAGAGTTCAATGCTAGTTTGGGTTAGATCAGATGAGAACTCAGCTTCTACCACTGCTCAAAGGACACTTATCACAGTCACACCTAGGCTCATCCAGAAGATCTTAGGACTCTTCAAACCCTCTAGTGGTTGCCCTGATTTCTTCTAATTTTCTGATGAGTTAGGAATAGCCTTAAAAGAATACAATCAGATGGTGGAGTATTTGTTTGCCACAGTACCTAGGGGTGGGGTCCTACATTCAGGCATGCTTAAGAAAGAGTACATCCTCCTTAACCTCTTTCTTAAATTTGACCTACATCCGAGCTCCTCATATTAGTTATCACCACCTGAGACCTTCTCCTTTTATACTGGATCACCCCCGGTCATCGTTTCGATGTGGTAGATTTGATATTTAGGATGATCTGGTACTACAATCAACGCCAGAGAGTATCTCAGCTAGCAATTTAAGCAAGAGGTCTAGTTGATCTACCTTTTTCTCATTACCCAGATTTATGAGTCTCTCAGTGTATCGATATTTCCTACAGGTAGACTAGAGGTAGGGAGAGCACTATTGATAGTTGAGATAGTGAAGAAGAGCATTTCCTCCCGAGGCAAGGAGCCCATTGCTTTCACTTCTACTTCTTCACATGGAGCAGCACTAGCCCAGCAGACCCTACCTACACCGCCACAGCCACCAGTGATGCACTGACAGAATGGAGACCCCAGATGCTTGGCGATCGTCTATATGCTCTTAAGATGGGGTTTCACCATTTTTACTTAGGATTTCAGCAGTTTCAGAGTCAATACACATCTGTTCAGGTTTAGGAATTCTAGAATTGTAAGCATTCTAGAATTGTATGAAACTAGTTTAATTTCTTTTATGATTTGTGGATTGCTCTCTTTGTACTTAAAATGATCATGTTTAGGATAATCAACTAGAGAACTATTTGGTAGAAGAAGAATATGATAATCTGTGCTTCTCTTGAGCGCTTTGATAGGTTATACTTATGAATTCTAGAATTACTATCTAGTTATTATTTTTTTCATGAATAAAATTTTGCTTGGATAATAATTTGATAGATTATGTTTTCTGTAAGTAGTTTGATAATCTATGCTTAATGAGTCTAAAGCAAACTATGATAAAAAGAGAGTAGTTTATAAATCATAAATGAAATTAACTAGTTGATTCAATTCTAGATTCCTTATTTCTCTGCTTGATTTCCTCCATCTGGACTTGTTTTGATTTTGCTCTTTTTGATGATTTTCTTCTCTTTTTGATTTTGTTCTTTTCTATTTTATTATTCCTCCTCCTCGTTTAGTCTTCATTTTCTTTTATTTGTTCACTCTCTTTCTCCCTTATTGCTCTAGTTTTCTTTTTCTTTTTTTTGTAAATAATCACACATTTTCCATATCTCCACACTTTCACTCCTCTTTGCCCACACACAACCCTATGATCTAATTTAGAATATTTCCTACACACCGTCCTCGTAGGATCGATATCTTTCTATACTATAACTTAATAGTTGTGCACTTGCAACCTTGTATTATTTACCCAACATCAAATTTTCATTAAATACATTGCAGCCATGAGATCCCATAGGCGCTGTTCATCATTATGGGCTCCATCTCTTCTCTCACCTTGCATTAAATGTGACATGGCTCCCCATTTTCGTGCAGTTGGCGAGAAATCATCGTCATTATTACTTCTATACAATCAAATCACTATACCGCAACCACCAAACTTAGCATAAGCAATGTAAGCATTACACTAGATTTAGTGATGCATTGCCTCAAGACCGTGACCTCAACTTACGTGCATCGTAGGCTTCTCAAAGTCAATGCATTAAATGGGTGACAGTTGCAGTTAGACTTGTCATGGAAAGGTCAAATCATTATCAATGATGTCTTGTCTTCTATATGACCCGCAAAGTCTGGGTTCTACAAGGTTGGTCCATGTTTAGCTTTATACTATTCACCTATGTATACGCCGGTTTAGGTCTGTGTAAATTTTTGGGTCTGCACGAATTGTGTTCTTCCGAGTTATGTCTTCCCATAGTTAGAGTTTTTAGCTTCCTCCTTTCTTTAGCCCACTTTCCTTTGCTTCGTTGGATTTGTATAGTATGACCTACTTATCTCTGGGGGTTCGCCTTTATGTGTAACTCATCATCAGTCTGTATTTTTTTACCACCTACAAGGGTCACCACCAGATAGTCAAACTAGCATTACAACTTGGACAACCATGGGTACAACCTCGGATCGTTCAAACCAGCCTATCAGGGGTACAATTGAATTACAACAACGCGCTTGATGGAAGGTCACCTAACCAATAAAATCATGAACCGTAGCCAACAGTCAATAACCAAGTGTTAGCTGACTTCATTCTAGAATCATTGATTGCAACGATGTATAACTAAAGCACAGAAAAAGAGAAAATTCAATACCTGAGAAACCATGAGAAATGCATGTGCCAAAATATAGTTTACCTAAATACTTAGGAAGGGCAGTTCTCTAGGTCGATGGCTCATCAAATGAACAAGGAAGGGCAAGGGATCATTATCAAAACCTCAGAGGGTTAGATCTTTGAGTACACAATGACTTTCTTATTTAAAGTGTCGAGCAAAGAAGCCAAGTTGGTTAAAATATATTTTATCCAGGCCAATGTTCACCTTGGATCTAAGAAGTAAATGCCCATGTGCTAAATACTTCAAATGGGCCAAACTCGAGCCCACAATAAGTTGTAGTGAAGCTCGCCTAACAGAACATGTGAACTTCACTGTACAGCTCAACTCAACCCGACCCGACTAAGTCAAGAGTGAGTCAAGTTCCTACACATACTCTGGGCCTAGTCGAAAGATGTCATTGAATTGGCCAAACTCATTTTGATTATGTATTGCACGGAATTTTGCTAGATGATCTGAAGCAAGCAACTTCCATCCAAAGAAGAGCCTCATGCTTCATCTATGATTCTACTACACAGACTTTGTATCGCTGATCATTCGATGATATATTACTCTAATGCTTGTCACCAAGTGAGGCTCGAGAGGCAATAAAGTAAGTTCATGATGGTACATGTAGAGCTCATCAACCCGGTCCTAAACTCCAAGATCGACTTCATTGTTTAGGCTATTACTAGCCAACGATGATCGCAGATGCAGTCGCCTATACCAAAAGATGTTGTGCGTGTCAATTTCATGCCAATTTCTTGCATCAACCATTGGAAGAATTACATCCGACTATCACTTCATGGCCATTCAAAACATGGGGCATGGATATTATTGGACTGATTAGCCCATCCTCTACCAAAGGGCATCGATTCATTTTGGCCAACACTGACTACTTCTCCAAGTGGGCCAAAGCCATCTTGCTTAGGGAAGTCAAAACTTTTAACGTGGTTAAGTTTTTGAAACACCTTGTTATCTATCAATTTAGTGTCCCTTTAAGGATTGTCCATGATAACGGTCCATTGTTCATCAGCCGACCGTTCTTCAAGTTCTGCGATAAATTCCGAATCCAATATGTCACTTCTAGGCCATACAACCTGGCTACTAATGGTTTAGCTGAAGCTTTTAACAAAACTATCATCAAGCTTCTTAAGAAATTCCTCTCCTCTAACAAATGAGATTGGGATGAAAAGTTTGAAGAGTTTTTATGGGCCTATCGAACAACAATCCACACTCCCACAGGCACTACGCCTTTCCCACTGGTGTATGATTGTGAAGCTGGAATACCGTTAGAGATTCAAACGTTGTCATTAAGAATCGCTCTTACTGAGAAAATGATGACTGAGGAACATCATCAAAAGCATCTTCAAAAACTAGAGGCAATAGATGAGTTGTGACTTAAAGCTCAACAACGAATTGAGATCTACCAGTCACGGATCTCGAGAGCTTCAATAGGAGAGTCAAGGAATGATCTTTCAAAGAAGGTGATCTAGTCTTTGCTATTTGTTGACCCATGGTCTTGATACATAAGACTATAAGAAAAATTTTAACCTAAATGAGAAGGCCTGCTTATAGTAGAGACAATCTACTCAAATGGAGTATATCGCCTAATTAACCCAAATGTCAATAGGCTCATGGCACCAATCAATGGGAAATTTCTCAAGAAATATTACCCTTGATTTCTAGCCACTATTATCTCCCCATGGAGATATTGGCCACGTTAAGTTTCCACCTCTAATTGTAAATCTTTATTTAATATCCTAGTCAAAATCCCAACGAGTGATCAAGTTAAAACCACACCTCTGCTTGACTCCAAATGCATTATCACCGTCATATTAATATTACACCTCTAAATATTTTGCACCCTAATGATCTGATTGGTTAACATTATACCTCTATCAGCTTGTCTTTTTGGATTCGACTAGTTAACATTACACCTCTATCAATTCATCTCTTTCAAAAAAATCAATTGGTTAACATTACACTTCTATCAATGTCCTACCGTTAAGTTAACATTACACTACTAAATAGTAGTCGTCCTCTGGACTCTTTTGAACCCCATAGATTAAACATTACACTTCTGTCAGTTGTTGTAATACTGTCATGATAACATTACACCTCTAAACAATACCAAAATTAATATGTTAACACTACACCTCTATCAATTTGATTTCACCACCTCTCTCCCCAAAATAGATATCAATACGATAAGTTAATACTACACCTCTATCATACACATATCAAATGGAAAAAGTTCTTTATTATTATCAAAAGAGCCAAGCTATTACCAAAGGGAGAATCCTAAAAGAAAAAGGGATATAGAGATCAGATGCACTCAACGTGCTCGCCGTCTTAATGTCCCTAGCTTCAAGATCACCTTTTAGAGCTTGCTCCCACAAGATCTCAGGATCGATAGGAGTGGCTTGAGCTTTAGCAGTCTCTAACCGAACTATTTCAATCTGAAGTTTAGAAGCTTTAAAGTCCCGCTCAGTGACCAACACAGAAGACTTGAATTTGAGCTCCTTGTTCTACTCTTGAGCCATCTCTAATGTGACTTGAGCCTCAGCTATGACGGCCTAGGCCTCGCTGATGGTGGTTTCTCATAAGAGAATGGCATTGTCAAGCTCCATTTGCTTACCATCAACAGTTGCATGGTGAGTGGTCAACTCTTGGAGCCTATGATTGATCCGCTCCACCTCCTTGTGGGTGATCTCTTCAATCTCACGACATTTCACTGAAAGCTGACAAAACTCGAGTTTAGCAATCCCAGCAATATCACCCTCATGAAGTCATTGCCAATTCTAAAATTTAATCTTAGCCTCATCAATCATCTTTGTATATGGCTTGGCAAGCTGGGTTCCTACAATCGACGCCAGGATGCTAAGTTGATCCCGCAACAAACAAAGAGTACGAGGAGGTAAACCTTTGCCGGCAGCCAAAGCAGTTTCAACACTTCAGTTGAGTAGCTTCACCAAACTATTAACCACAATCTGAATTTTTGACTCAACTAGGTCATCGGAGTCTGGAGATTGTAGAAACTCTATATGACTCGAAGGGCCTACTTTAGTCGAGACCGCCAATGCCTTAGTTATTGCTGAAGAGATAGCTGGCATAACTTCCATTTGACCACTACTTAATAGGAGATATGTTGCAAGTGAGGCTAACTCACTTGAAATATCTGTTGTGGTAGAAGCTGTGGGCATTGCCTTAACCAATGGAGCGGAAGACCATACAACCAGCGCCGCTGTCATCGGCACGTCTACTGGCGCAACTTCAATGGTAGTAGTTGCAACCTCCGATTCGACGAACTCATCTGTCATCTTGAAAGGCTCGTCTTCAAACTAAGGCTCAAGACTTGATAGAACTACCCTCCCAATTCCCGCCAGAATTGGAGAAATTGGTGCATCGTCATCTTCTTTAGATGACTCACGAACGATCAATCTGTGCCACAGTGCAGAAATAGGTGTGGGTGCAGGACTTGCCACCATGCTGGTCACTAGCCCAGGTTCATTAACACTAGAAGCCACAACTGAACTAACCATCAGTGTAGGAATAGATGTGGGAGTCACTTTGCTACCAGTCTCTAACTCAGGTTCATCATATGCAGATAGATGAACAAAGTGTTAGTTACCAAGACAAGAAAATCTACACAGACTTGACCAAAGTAGATCATACCTGGCATTTGAGAGGAATTGCTGATGTCACCCTCAAAACCAATGTCATCAGGATTAGTGAGGTAGGTGTCAGTCTCAGCCTCATAATCTACCCTCTCCTCACCATCCTAATCCTCTTGTTCAAGAGGGATGGCTTCTTTACCTGCATATAACGAGTACATATTAGCTAGGCACACTTCAACCAAATTGATGCAAAGGTACAAATGGGGTTTACTTAAAGCTGTTATTGGCTCAACCACAGGTTCTTGTGTTGGAGCTGTGGAAGGTTCCTCTCTCGTCCTTATAGAACCCTCTAGCACTTAGTACTTCACCAAATTTGGTAGTTCTACACGTCGCTTCTTAGACAACTCCTGCGAACATTGGGCTTGTAATGGCCTCTTTCCTCGAGCTCCTCTTTCTCTACCAGGTGCTCCTCCATGAGCCGTAGATTTCGTCAGTTCCTGAATACTGATATCGATGGGCTTTTGAGGTGATGGTTGTTCGCTCGGTGCCCCTAAGTCATCATCGTCACTCTCTTGCCCAGCCTCTGCTAGATATTATTAGAGCCCAGGAGCTTGACTCTTCAGACCTTTCTTGGAAGCTTCCTTATACTTTAGAATGATCCACTTCACACCTGTTTTGTTCACCAGAAAGTTTGAACTGGGAATGTTCATCGCGCTATACCATTTGCAAAATCCTAACGTGGCGTAATAGTTAGGAACTTTGTAAGGCAAAAAGAATTTTGTACCGGTAACTCCAACGGCGAATTGGTACCAAGTGCAAGCTCCATCAACGAGGCTCCCTGAGCACAATAGACCTATGTTTGGATTACCAACAAAAGTTGGCTGTATCCAAACTCTCATGAAAATTGACAAGGCAACTACGGCTCAATGTAGAACTCAGTCCTGTTCAGCCAAGCAATGAGATGACCCGGCTTGATGTTAACTAACCAACTGAAACAACCACTGGTTAAACAAGAAAATTCATCTACACCAGAAGTATCTTCAAATTCATCTCTAGGATTGACAGCATTAATGTTTCGAAAATAGTAGTAAAGGTGGTAGTGATCTGGTTTACGTATGTGCCGATGAATTCCCACGACGTACCTAGCGGTCCACTTGGAGTGCTCGTATCTTTGAAGTAATGAGACCCTCTCTGCACGCACAGTTGCAGCAGACATGAGCGACGAATAGTGAAGAAAATATGACACCATCAAATAGGTGAACGGTAACTCCACCCTAGGGTTTGGAACCTTCTCCCTTGGGCAATCTTGTGCTTGATTTAGATACTCAGTGGCCAACTCCCTCAGCCCATGATGTATATAGCTGACCATTGCGAGAAGCAAAGCCAAGTTGTACCCGTGAGTGATCAACGTGGCAGGGAAGAGCACCTTGATGGAGATGCAGTCGTTCAATCGGGAGGGTACAACACAACTTTTCAACCAAATTGAAAGAAATCCCGCAAGTAAGGCCTGAGCAGATATGGGTTCTTCAGCTTGATGGTGGAAGCTCTTGAAAGTTTCCCCTGCACAAAACCCATATTCATCTAATTCAGCATGGTGAAGTAGAGGACCACCAGTTTTAAAGATCCTAGTTTCCACCTCAAGCCCCGTGATCGGTGAAATTGAATCAACCCTTCCCTTTTTGCTCACATTTGGGAATAAATACTCAGCCCAAGGAACTCGAGCAACATTACGGCCGTGCGTAGCATGCGGAACTGTCTGATGGAAAATAAGATAGTGGTAGATTAGTTTTTGGAACACCTCTCCGAGATGAACGTTACGCTACATAGTCATCAACTCAGCATTTGTAGGGAAGAACTCTTCATATGGCCGCTCGCCCATCGACAAATGGGATACTTCATACATCTCATAGAGAGCTATCCCCATCTCCCCTACTGAGTGAAGAAAGTGTTGTTGTCAACGTTATACATTTCCAAAATACTGTACAATGCGGGTCCAAAATTTTCTAATTCACATTTTGAGGCTCGCACTATAGAATAGAGCCCCAACCTTGTTAGACTTTCCTTGAAAGTAATGAGGTCATAGTCAATCAAACATGCCCACTACTTGGTGTCAGTTGATCTGACCCAGCCAGGAAATCTAGCATCCTATTCAAGGTATTGACCCTTAGCATTGGCAAAGTGCTTGCAAAAAATAGTGGGGGACCACGGGTACTTCATTCATAGGAGCATTAACCTAGACAAAATCAAGACGAAGACCCACAATGTTGACTCCATAGAGTCCTTCTTGACGAAAGCCACCATCATGCTTCAATGAGCCCACTCTCACGCTATCCTCTTTGTTAGTGATGGTGAAGTGCATCAAATGAGGAATTGCAAGGTACTGTAGATACATGAACGATACTTGTCGTTCGATCGCCGGTAAGTAGTAGCGCTGATCCCCCTGTGCATAGTTCCAGTGTTCCTTCTACTGATTGAAGATGGAAGTACCCCTGGGTTGCCATCACCAAACAAGAATTGGGATTTTCCCAATTGATCAGTCTTCAGGATAGAGAATTCAGTATCTGTTATGAGTTCTCTCAGTGTGTTAGCGCTTCCAAGCCAGATAGCTTCAACTCACTCTTGACTACTACTTTTGAAGAATAGAGGAATACTCCCACTAAACATGGGCTCCATACTAGCATCGTGGCACCCTTTGTGGCCATAGTGACTACCGCGGCCAAGTGGCATATTCACAAGAACAACTGCACAAAGAAGGAAAACAAGTTAGAAGACAAAGACTTGCCATGTCTTCTTAGGCGGAGCTCGCTCGTGAGTGAAAGTCATCTTAACACTAGCAACAGAAATTTGGCTAAGTGTTGATAAGCCAGGTGAAGTTCGTACCAACAGCAGCGAACTTCAATGTAGCAAATGAATTCACTTAAGGAAAGACTAAGTGGGAAAGACTAAGTGGATTGGATTGGTGAACCTCGCTCAAGCGAAGCTCCCTCAAAGATCAAAATCAGGAACATCGCATAAGCGAAGCTTGCTCAACAGTCCGATTGACCAAATTATCGAACCTTGCTTAGGTGAAGTACACTAAGAAGTCTAAGAGACTAAATTGGCAACCCTTGCTCAGACGAAGATCGTCCAAAAGCCTAATAGGCCAAAATTGCAAGCCTCGCTTGAGAAGCAAAGTTTGCCATGTCGAGCGCCATTAATGGCTGTTGTTAAAGCTTCACCATCACTGGTGAAACTCGCAATAAAAAGACCAAACATGGTCGTAAAAATTGTGTCATCGGCGGCAAAACAATTTTTAGTACCCTAAGGCACTATTGAAGCCTATTGGAGGCTATTCTTGGCAGATCAAGAGATCACCGTTATTTGGTTTGAAGTTTGCCTGACACCGTCTGGAGCTACGGTGGGGCAGTGTCAGTTCTTGGCTGACGAGGTCTGCCAGTGACACCTCTTCCTCTTGAGATTGCACGATGAGGAGCCATTGAAGAAAACGCTTGGTGTTGAAAGAAGATTTTGGTAAGTTTCGAGAATACCAGGGTTTTGAAATCAAAGCGAAGAATAAAGGAGGCAAATAGTTCTATTTATAAGCTTGCCCCGAACTTTGCTAAAGATTATCACCCTAAGCTTCTCTAAGATTCTCGCCCCAAACTTCACCATGAACTTCACTAAAGAGCAACCATCACCACAATTTCACACGTAGAAATTGAGGGTTTGAATTTTAAATTCTCATGGTAGGCCCCACTCAACCGACTTGTTGAGCTTTGCCCCTCAAGTTCACAGAAGTAAATGAACTTCACTGACTAACCTGACGATTGAAGCGAACTTTGCCAAAATGATGTAGCGAACTTCACTGAAGTCTCCAAATTAACCAAATCCAACTCAATTTGTCTGAGACTCTACTTAGCGAACCTCAATTTGACAATCATCACCGACATAATGAAGCCTGAGCCTCACTTCCAACACAATAATTCTATGAAGATTTCAAATTTGTCAAAGAACTATGCACAAGATCAAATATAAAAAGATGGACAACTTCAAAAAAAGTTTATTTTTATTAATCAAAGACTCTACTACATAAATGCAACATTTAGTCTATCTAGTTATAGAGATGATGGGTATTCACTAGCATTTGCTCCTCAAAACTCGATAACAGTCAAGAGTCTACCCTATACTCTTAACCAGGGATAATGAGAAGGAAAAAGAACAGAGGGGCTGCTAATCCCCTGTTCCTTCGATCTCACAAAAATTGGGGAATAGAGTTTTTTCCCATGCAAAAAAATAACTCCTATTTATCTTTTCACTAGACCCTATGCCAGGGGAGGAGAATAGTTGTTAAGCAAGAATAAGAACTGCCCTTGTTCCTCTAAGTGAAGCATATCAAGAGGAAAAAGCTCGTTCTTGCAAACAAAATTTGACATCAAGCTTGAGATATCCAAGTGACGCTTAATTACATTTTAGGTCCACTCTTGTGAGACTTAATCACTTCTAGAGTCTTCTCTTGTAGAGCTCCAAGGATCAGCCGCCATCTCAGCCTTCGAATGGTCCTACGTAGAGCATGACACTCAAAGCTCCAAGTATCTTTGTCATGATTCAACTTGGAGTATATGGATTTCCTCCATTGGATTGCCCTTCACTTGGGCCAGCTCTTGTTGGAGCTATTTAATCATAGATCCTCTATAGAAGAGCACCTCCAATCAAGTCAGAGAGGACTTCGACATGGAGAAGATAAAGATGAAGAGAAGTTGGAGAGGAATGAGGCTATTTATAGGCCCTTCAAATCCAAACTTCTACAAATTCACCTCTTTGAGAATTGATTCAAAGAGGCTAAAAATCACCTGGCGAACCTCACCGAAGCTTTGACCACTATGGAGAGATCACAACCATAAATCACAGCACAAATCCAAAGGCAGAATGTCAACGACCATCATTTAGTAGTGAACATCGTGAACCAACAAACTTTTCCTGCACAGCTAAAGTGGGGCGAACTTCATCAGCATTCTAAGTCAACTGAATTTCGCTATTTTCTCACATTTGCCCCAATGATAGGGCAAGCGAGCTTTGTTCCGAACGCAGAATTGAACAAGTGCAAGCATCATCGTGCCTTCAATATGAATCTACTGCAAGAAAAGCCACGTTCAACCGTACATCTCTGGTAACCAAGTAGAATGAAGATAAATTTTAACCCAAGCAAGACGACTGAAGCTACGTTCAATAGTACACCTCTATCTAATGCCCAAAGTATTTCAATCCGTGCTACAAGTTAAATGCAGGATCTTGAAAACTTTGGGGGGCTTGTAGATGGTTAAAATATATTTTATCCAGGCTAATGTTCACCTTGGATCTAAGAAGTAAATGCCCATGGGCTAAATACTTCAAATGTGCTTAAACTCGAGCCCACAATAAGTTGTAGCGAAGCTCGCCTAACAAAATATGTGAACTTCGCTGCACAGCTCAACTCAACCTGACTTGACTAAGTCAAGAGTGAGTCAAGTTCCTACACATACTCTGGGCCTAGTCAAAAGATGCCATTGAATCGGCCAAGTTCCGAGTCAAATTTTGTGATAAATTCAAACTCATTGGCGAAGTTCGCTAACGTGGTCATATACAAAGTTCGCCCAAAAAATATCCACATGGGCCACATCACCTATGATCTAAAGGAGATAGCCCAGACACATTCAGCGAATCTTACTCAAATCCTTTCAGCGAACTTCGCCCACAAAGTTATTGGGGAACTTTGTTATTTGAACATTTTGAGGGCTAGTTTCAAGGGATAACTGTTTCCCCATGATCTCCTACATTAAGGGCCACTTAATCCACAATTAATAGCCACTATCTCTCTCTCTCTCTCTCTCAGCCTGTAAGAGGAGGAAATTGTTCATTTCGGGACATACAAAGCACATGTGTGGACTTGGCATTTGGATTTCTTTTAAGACTGCTACATCTTCTAAGAAATTAGAAACCATCAACAAGCGAGAGACTCATCGTCTTAGTCGGATCGTCAACAGAGTACAAGATCGACGCTCCATCAGCACACATAAAAGAATCCATGAATATACTTTTTCTCTTAATTTGTGTTTATTGTAATTCAAAAGACCCGAAACAAAGGGTTATTAAAAGGACTCAAGTTAGTAGTGGAATTAAGAACGAAATGATTATTGGTCATATTGGATTGGTAGTTGGTCTTAAAAAAAGTTTAAGGCATCTACGAAGCTAAGAAACCCTGAATGTCAGATATTTAGAAAGGTTGCAAAGACTCTTTGGAAGAATCCCACTTGTCGAGTTCGACTAAGTTCAAAAAACTTGTTGGGTAAGCAAATGCGAGTGTGTACATAAAGTTGCAAGTATACAACTAACAAGTTATAATATAAAAAGTTATCGATCCCACTAGGAAGGTGTAGTAAGAATTTATCAAAATTGGTTCTTATGTTGTGTGTGTGACAATTAGGAGTGTGATGAAAAAAAAGTGATGTGTTGTGGAGAGATATGAGAATGGTTGTGATTATGTGCAAATAAAAGCAAAACAAGATTTAGAGAGGAGAGAGAATGATGAATAAGATGAAGGAAAATAAAATAAATAAATGAAAATCAAGAATAAAGAGGAAAAATCAAGAAAGAAAAGATGGAGGATTCAATTAAAGATATGAGAAATCTAGAATTGAATCCACTAGCTAATCTCAGTTATAAAATATAAATCATTCTCTTTTTATCACATTCTACTTTAGA
>JBAKGM010000365.1:24603581-24620559 GCA_037177215.1 Asparagus racemosus | reverse complement strand
CGAAGGAGGAGAATAGCTTTACTAAATTGTGAGGAATACAAAGTGAAAACTCTCAATCGCTCAATCTCAAATAACACTCTAAAAACCTAATACAACTCTCTCTAATAAAAGAACAAAAGAAAAAATATTAAATAGACTTCACAAAAGAACTCTCTCTTCTTGATTGGTGCTCTGTAGATTGATGATACTAATTGGCTTGAAAGAGTGTACATATATAGCATTGAAGACCCCAATTCCGTGCTGTCCACGAAATAGGAGTAGAAGTCCACACGTCCTAAAGCCCAACAAGAATCCAAGTAGAAATAAACCTCTAATATGATTAGTTGTACAAATTCTAATGTAAGTAGGACTTTGATATCCAAAACAATTAGAATTATAACTCAGGCCCAATAAGACCCCATGACCAATGCAATATGGATTTGAGTATTTGAGGCAACCTCTAACAGATGAATCATAAAAGCTTTCCTTTGCTAGGAGGCTTTGGCTTATCTAGAGTGTCATTCTCGACATACAAATCTTTTGGACAAGCAATTATGTATTGCAAAGAAAGGTGCTTATTAAAATTGATGAGCTCTTAAGAAGATTCTTCTGGGGTTATACGGCAGATAGCAAGAAAATACCTATGGTAGCTTGGAATCAGAGATGTCTTATACTCAAGTATGGTGGTCTTGGTATCTATTCTACTACAAATAGGAATCTTGCTTCTACACTTAAACTTTTATGGTTTATACATGAAAAAATACCTTTTATGGATACATTGGATACAAACTATTAAATCAAGAGATCTATGGCACGTACAAAGTAAAGTTGGTGAATCTTGGATGGGGAAACAACTTCTCAAAGTTAGAGATCTTGCACTCAATCAATTTGGAGGAGTTTTTGGTGTATTATTCACTATTGGTGCATGTTGTGTTTGGTGGAAAGTTAAAAATTTCGATGGTTTACCATTCCCTACTTTCTATGGTGCATGTTGTGTTTGGTGGAAAGTTAAAAATTTCGATGATTTACCATTCCCTACTTTCTATACCCCCTGATATCTCCTGGATTTATACTATATAGGGTCTTATGCATTGTCCTAAACATTCCTTCATGATATTGTTTGTTGTCCAAGGGGGACCTCACACAGGATAGGTTATGTAAGATTGGGGTGTTATCTCAAAATTCCTATATGCTCTGCTCTAAGGCTATTGAGGAACATAAGCATCTCTGTTTTGGATGTCTTGAAACTTGGTTATGGATTGGTTTGGATTTCATTGGAGATCCTGCAGTTGGTCTTCACTGATTGATTGGCTCTGCAATTGCTTGAGGGGTAGATGTTATATGCAGCAAGTTAAAAGAGTGGCTTTGTCCGCTTCAGTTTAGCAGATTTGGAAGGAAGGAAATCTACACGTTTTAATTTGAGGGGAATTGTCGAACGCAAGTTCAGGTTTTTAGAGCTATCAAAATGGATACGTTAGCTGTTCTTATTAACAGATCCATTCCTATAGAGTTTAAGCAATGGGTGCATCTTTGTAATTTTCTTTTTAGCTTCTTAGTTTGAGCTTTTTTATCAATGTTTATTGATGTATTTTTAGTATCCCTGAGTATCAGATGTATGCTATCTTCTCACTTGGTGAATAAATAAAATATTTTCATTTACCAAAAAAATAAAAGATGGCATATAGACACCTACTCTTATTTCACCTAAGAATTATCATCACATTAAAACTAGCCATAATTAAAAGTTCTAATAATCAAATATTTGATAAGCATACTAAAATCATAACTATCCATAACTAAAAAAAAACTAATAATCACGTATATAAGTATAGACATTAAAGAAAAAAACTCAGCTTGAGAGTCTCTCTACATAAAATCATGTATGAAAAATTATACACATCAAATTATATTTAAATAAAGAATAAAAAATTACAAACATACCCATAGAAATATGAAAAATTACACCCATAGAAATATGAAAAATTATAAACAATCCTGTAAAAATTTAAAAATTACAGAAACCCATTGAAAATTCTAAAATTTTAATAACCCCTAGAATAATCTAAAAATTGCAAAAAACCCTAATAATTTAATAAATTGCAAACAACCCTCTAAATATTTAGAAATTATAAATAACTATCTAAAATTCCAAAAATTACTAATAACCTCTTAAAAAGTCAAAAATTACAAATAGACCTCCAAAAAATCTAAAAAATAACGAGCAACCATTATTGAGGTTTTTTGCCAAAATTTATTAAGGGTCAAGACAAAACTTAGATCTAATTAGGAGTCAAAATTATTCAAAACGATTAATACCTAATTATTTAAAAGATTTGAGGGGCTAGTTCGACATATGAAGATTTTTAGAACTAATTTTAAAGTACTAAATAATTTTGGGGACTAATTTCAAAATATTAAGCAGTGGGACTTGTTATGGTGCTTTCTATACTAAATACTAATCTCCTCTTAATAACAGACAAGTGCCCAGCATTATGCTTAATCCAGCCATCTCAACATTCCAAGGAGATCAAACACCTAACATGGTCGACTAAACCGAGCTGACATCTTGCGTAGGCGAGTCAAAAGGCTGTACAAGTCGACCACCATCTTCAGTCGACTCAGGGAGAACCGCTCTCAACCAATTAGGTGACTGACATCTTGTATGGCCGACTCAAATGGCGGAACTTCTCGTCTCTCGACTAGGTGAGTCAAAAATCGACTGTTATCTGGGGAACCTCCCACTAACAGCTGATCACCATCACTATAACTGCCATTAAATGCATAACTGGTGCTATTATTTCTCTATCCCCAACAGTCTTTAATACACATTGGACCATACCAACACAGCACACTTCCAGTCACTTTACATTAAATGCTGAGGTGACTTCCCCACTACTTGATAGCCGACACCTGTAAAGCAGCATTAACTCAGCCGCCAGCTCAGACTCGGTCACCCCTCTACTACTACTATAAATAGAGGACTATTTTTAGCACATAGGTAAGTAATTTCTGCTACCCAAAAAATAGAGATCTCTTTCAGTTCTTCATTTTCATCCCCACTCAAGATCATCTACTGACTTGACCGTTAGAAGAACTTTGGACGGTTAAAATATACTATATTAGACCAATGCTGAGTCCGAGTCTAAAAAGCAAACACCCATGGGCTAAACACTTCAGATAGGCTCAAGCATCAGCATATGGTAGGCTACAGCAAGTTCACTTAGATCACATACGAACATGACGGCATCTGAGCTGAAGAGGACCTGAGTCTGAGTCAATCCTCAAGATGGACTCAGGGCCAAGTCAAAAGGCATCCTCAAGTCAGCCGAGTCAATAAACGAGTTCAAGTCAGATTCTGAGTCAAATCTGAATTTATCAGCGGAGCTCGCTCAAGCCATGGTGAATCTCGTCCAAGTCATAATGAAGCTCACTCTCAAGAACAAGTCAAAGTGAAGCTTCTAACGAGGCTCAATCAAAATGAGCTTCGCCCAAATAGTCCACGTGGGACATATAGCGAAGTTCGCCGAAGTCATAGTGAAGTTTGCCAAAGCCGAAGCCGTAGCGAAGCTCACCAAAGATGTAGCAAAGCTCACCTAAGTAGCAGCGAGATTTGCCTAGTAGCCCACATGGGCCGTGTCACCCATTCTGGCAAAGTTCACTCATGGTCTTTATTGGCAAACCTCACCCACGACCGTTATTGGCAAACCTCACCCATAACTATTTTCAAAAGCTACTTTTAAGGAAGCAGTTAATGACAACTAACTCACTCATTTAAGAGGAGTTAATGACCACTAACTCAACTATTTAAGGGGAGTTAAGGCTTACTAACTCACCAACTTAATCCTCCCAAGCCTATAAATAGGCATGATCAACATGAAGCAAGGGGGGCACGAGGGCACTCAAAAGAGATGCGGAGGAAAGGTCTTTGCCATTGAGAAAAGAGAGAGAGATTCAGAGGCTAGACAAAAAGCCCATCTCTCCTCCATTCTCATTGATCTTTATAGATCATTATCATTAGCTAATCATTTGGACTGATCAACGATCCTTGTGAGAAAGGATTCATTTTCTTGAACTAGTCATCTAGCTTAATCAAGAGTTCTTGTGAGAAAGGATCTGTTAATATCTCTTCATCCAGAGAAGACTGCGTATCTTCTGAGAGATTAGAGATCATCAATCAGTGAAAAACAAGTCATCTTAGTCAGATCATCAACAGAGTACAAGATCGACGCTCCACCAGCACACAGAAAAGAACCCTAGAAAATATAAGATTTTCCTTAGTTTCATTGTTGTCTTACAAATTGTAATTTTAGTTAATTACAATATAGAAAAGACCCGAAACAGGGAGGATTCTACAACATCCCTGTAACATTGAGCATCTTAGGAAATATTGTCAATAAAATGGTATATAAATCCCATTTATACTATGAAGCATTCTGACTAACGTGCAAGTTATTCCTTTGTCTAAATATTGTTTGGTCGACCTTAAAGGCAAGACCTTGGCATCCTCACTAAGTCTAAGGCACCCGACCTCTAGGTCATCATAGTTGAAAAGCCCTTGGCATCATATTCATAAGTAAAACCAAGACACAATGACCTCTTGGTCAACCTTAAAGACAAGACCTTGGCATCCTCACTAAGTCCAAGGCACCCGACCTCTCGGTCGTCATAGTTGAAAAGCCCTTGGCGTTATATTCATGAGTAAAACTAAGGTACAATGACCTCTCGGTCCACTTTAAAGGCAAGACCTTAGCATCCTCACTAAGTCCAAGGCACCTGACCTCTCGGTCGTCATATCTGAAAAGGCCTTAGCATCATATTCATGAGTAAAACCAAGGCACAATGACCTCTCGGTCGACCTAAAAGACAAGACCTTAGCATCCTCACTTAGTCCAAGGCACCCGACCTCTTGGTCATCATAGCTGAAAAGCCCTTGGCGTCATATTCATGAGTAAAACAAAGGCACAATGACCTCTTGGACGACCTTAAAGGCAAGACCTTGGCATCCTCACTAAGTCTAAGGCACCTGACCTCTCTGTCGTCATAGCCGAAAAGACCTTGGTATCATATTCATGAGTAAAACCAAGGTGCAATGACCTCTCAGTAGACCTTAAAGGCAAGACCTTGGCATCCTTACTAAGTTCAAGGCACCCGACCTCTCGATTGTCATAGCTGAAAAGCCATTAGCGTCATTTTTATGAGTAAAACCAAGGCACATTGACCCCTAAGTCGACCTTAATCAAAAGACCCCGATGCCTCATTAAGCCCAAGTCACCAAACCACATGCTTGTCACATCGACTCAAAAATCCTTGGTGTCATTTCAACTGACAAAACCAAAGCCTCGAGACCAGTCGATGGGCTTTTATAAATGCCGAGATCTTCCTAATAGAACAACAAATGTGAATTCGAGAACTGGTCATTCATACCTAAGTCTTAAGGCGACCGAGCGACCAGGGGCTAGTCATTTGACTCGTCATGTACACTTACTTGCATCAAATACAGAACTAACTCATCACCATTAACAGTCTTTCGCGAGAATTTAAACCACAGTCGGATAATCAAAACAACAAAGACCAAAGTTTCGCAACAATTGGACAGAGATATATCGATAACTACTAATCTTTATTCATGTCTTCAAAAATTTACATTATTTATAAATAACAGGTGAAAAAAGAAAAAAGATACAAGAATTACACTCCCAAATTAGGGTCAAGGGTAGGACTCAGTAGATCGGAGCTAACGCCAGTTATTGGAGTAGCCGGAGGAATAGCAGGAGGAGCAGCAAGTGCAGCGTCTTCTTGGCCATCCCCTCGCTCATCATGCTCTCCCTCATCCACCTCCAACGCCACACCCCACTCCAGCCATCTCGATCTCCCTCAAGAAATCAAGACAGATAGAAACTCGAGGAGGATAGTCATTTTCGGTTAGAGGTCGAGATCTAGGAGGAAGTTGGTACGCTAGATAGTCGAAGCCGGCCTTGTAGGCCAACGCCACTTTGACTTTACCCAAAGCGCTGTGGCGATATTCTTCTATCACCTTCATCTTGAACGTCTCTGAATCCAGAGTAGTAACGTGAGCCTCCAGAGCTTGTACGGTAGCCTGGGTCTTCTCGTGGGCCACCCGCTCCTCCTTGAGATCAAGCTTCGCGTGGTCACCACCAACTGTTCTGACCTTGCGCATTCTTGAGCCTTGAGGCTGTGTCGCTTCTCTAGATCGACCTCCTCCTCCAAGTACTTTATCCAAGTATCTCACTTGGCAACTTCTTTCTTCGAGATGGCCAACGCCCTCATTGAGCTTGCCCATCTCCCCCTTGAGCTTCTCTATGGAAGCTGACTGCTTGGCACGATGGACTTTATACCCCTTGATCAGGTCATCCTTCATTTCAAGCTCTCGACCCGTTTGCCATCATTGCAGCTCAGCTTAGCCTCTAATACTGTAATCCTCTTCTTGGCCATCTCCCTATCCCTTCTCTCCTTAGCGAGCTTCTCTTCAAAGTCGGCGGGAAGCTTGTGCGCATAGGATAGCTAGGAGAAGAGCTCATGCTTGAGTAGGGGCCCTCGTAAGAAGTAGCTCTTGAGAGCCAGATGCAAGCCCGTGCTTAGCAAGGCATGCAACATCTCCACGTCCCTTCGGAGGAGAAATTGCTCCATGACACAGATCTAGGCTACGCTTGACTCCAAGACAGACCTCTCCTTATCAAGAGGTTTCTGAGCGATGAAGCAGCCGCCCTCCAGAACTAGCTCCCTGCGAGAGTCGTCGCTGGCAGTATCCCCAATCAACGCTGCCTTGACCTCCTCCCACACATCGTCCCCAAGCTCAGAGACACGGTGGTAGAAAGGCTAGCTGAAGCTAGCATCAAGAGTTGTAGTGCTAGCGGCCTGTTGACTGTTGGCGGGTCAGCAAGAGGATGACTCCTTTAAAGCCACGCTGGCCGTCTTCGCAGGCCCCTCATCACTCACAGGGGCTGGCACAGATGGAGGAGCTTGAGCAGGTACATCCTTGACTTGCCTAGGAGGGGAGGGTTTGTTGATAATGACGATGTTCGCTTAATTAGAGGGAGAGCCGACTTGCCAAGAACCCTCCACAGAGTCGACCTACGCTGACACACCTATCCCACTGGGACCTTATTCCTTGTCCACCCTCCTCCTCTTCTTGTCCGATTTCTCCTTCTTGATGAAGGAGCCCGGTGTGGCTAATTTAGCCACAATCTCGGCTATCTTAGACCTCATGCTAGCCAATTCACTAGGCGCCAGATCACCTCTTAGGCATTTCTGAGGCTTCGGGATAGAAGACAGTAGCCCGGAGCTCGACCCCTCCCCCTTCTTCGGAGGAGAGTCCATTGGAAGTGCTCGGAGAGTCACCCGAGCTGCATCTGTCTCGAAGGGAGGGACCCCTAAGATGCCGGCGGCTCGTAGAGAAGCCGACTCAAAGAGATTGCTCATCTCTTTCGAACCAACATAGAAGCAAATTTTTTCCTAGCTGCTGACATTCGTCGGCTGAGAGGATGCTGGCCTTGAGCGCTTCCTTCTTAATCTTTGGCCATGAGGGACAAGCAAGAATGGGGTCGGCACCTATAGCCCAGACATATTGTTCCTTCCAATCCTAGTTAGACTCTGAGGCATCTAACACGAATTTAAAGCCGCCAGTATAATGGAAAAAGTAGTGTTCATCCTTCTTCAGCATCTTAATGTCGACGAGGTTGCTAAACATGCGTAAGCTCAGCTCGACACCGACCCGGTGGCAAATCACCAAGAACGCCGCAATGATGGCGATAGCATTGGGGGTGAACTGGGATGGTGACACCCTCATCGCGCCGCAAGCTCCTTGATAAATGGATGGAGCGGCAGTCGGAGCCCATTATCCAGGTGGTTGATGTAATATCGGTGACATGTTTAGGCCATGGTCATACACAGCCTCATTCCAGCCCGGCACTGATAAGGTAATAGATCGAGGGAGGTCATAGAGATCGTAATACCTCTCGATCTCTTGGACACAAATCTTCGTTCATATCGTCCTTAAGAGATCAGCCTTGGCAACAGTGTGTCCGGAGGTGGAAGTTTGATCTGCCATGGATCTCTTAGAAAATAGTTGAAGAATTTGGGAGATAGAAAGCTAGGGCAGAAATTCATCGAGGAAGTCCCCTCAACAACCCCGAAGCAATATATATAAACTCCAGAGCTGACACGTGGCAAGATCAGAATGGTAGATCAAATCAAACATGAACAGTTTAGATCTACCTTGATATCTAAATGGACGTCACAAAAATGAAGCGCCGCCATCTTTATTCGTAAATTGCTCTGCTGGAAAGGCGAAGCGACAGCACTGCATGGTATCCTGACGTAATAACATCTCTTCAAATAGCGAACAACCACCTAATCTAGAGAACGCCTCATAATATGCAAACTGACAAACTATTCAAGTAAACAGCCAACTTGACTTTACAATCTAAACGATCGAGTCGACATATCGACTCCTTGTGAAACGACTGGAAACGTGGTGTGAGCCGACCTTCAAATGCATCAAGTTGAACTACAAAAGGCCTACGTTTAGATCAAGGGAGTTAGCATTCGAAGAGCAACCCCAGCTTCTCACCTTATGCCTGACTTGCTTAAATGAAGAAGTCGCCAATCTGACCGACTCCAAATCTACTTTTAGCCTTTATGAAGAATCAAACAAGTATAAAGCCTTGGCACTTATTTCAGTCTGAAATATCTATCGTCCACCTAATGCAGAGCATTCTACAAAGTAATTCCGCTTGACTTACAAACGAGTCAATCCATACTATAAAACATAACACGCAAGCATTAGACCAAGAAAGAACAGAATAAACAAAGGTGTCCTTTTATTTATCTTTTGGAGCGCTTACAAATCTCCAAATCTATGACTACAACATAATTAAAAATACAAAATTTTGGAATACTAAAGCGAAGTGGAGGGTGAGAGGTCCATGCTCACCTAGGGGTCAAGGGAAGAGCGCTAGCAGTGCAGGCAGAGGAGTCCACTAGGATCCTAACTCGATCCCTTCGCCCTTTTAGCTAAGAGAGCTCTCGCAACCCTAATCGGTCCCCTTGGCAGAAGCTGTAGTCACTTCAGTCTCGTCATCGTCGTTCTGATCCTTTGCATCAACTACTTCAAGATCAAGTCCACCCCGTAACCTCTCTATGTACTCCAAAGCCTCCAGGCAATTGGCGACATTAGGAGGATAGTGGAAGCGGTCGGGGTCACCTCGCATCTTGGTTGGAAGCTGAGCTTCTAGATAGTCATACCCCACCTTGTAAGGGAGCGCAACCTCATATTTCCCGACCATGCTCCAGCAGTACTCCTCGATCACCTCAGAGCGATAATCCTTAGACTCCAAGAAGGCTACCCGACTCTGGACAAGGGACAGGGACTCCTCATGCTGAGTGTCCTCATGCTAAAGTCTGTTCCTAGCCACTTGCTCTTCCCCGAGCATGTCCTTGGCAGACTGAGCCACTTGACTCTCAACCACAGCTTGCACCAGTGCGTGCTCCTTCTCCGCCAGAATGTGAGCGAGCTTCTCAACTGATAGCCTCACTTTCGTTTGACTCTCATGAAGCTCACGTTTGAGCCTGTGGATATCTTCGGCCTTCTGGACGTCAGAGGCTTTCAGGTCTTCCACCATTTTCTCCCTCACCTCCATTTCATGTCACCAATCATTTATTTCGGCCTCTATAGCTGATACCTCCATGAGAGCCTCCTCCAGGTTAGCTGACACCTTGGCTCTTAGACCGTGCATAGTTGCCTGGAGCTGGGAGTATACCTTTCGAACATGCTCCATGCAGCTGAATATCTCCTGCTCTACTAGAGCCCTGCGCACCAAGTAGCTATGAAGAATCAAATGGCGACCTACATTAGGAACCTCCTCCAGGATCTCCTTGTCGCGTTGAAGCCAAAATTGCTCGATAGCCTTCAATTGGGCCATGCGAGATTCAAGGACTGAAGCTCTCTTGTCGAGGTGGTGCCCTGGCTCATGCCTATTCCCCTCGTTTGGCTCCCACTCATACCGAGGACCAGATTTGCTAGTCCCTACCAACAATGATCTCAGTTTGTCCTAGGTTGGCATGTCAATCTCATCGACACGATGGGAAAACAGCTAGTCCCAATCCTTGACATCGGTCTCTCCCTCAATGGCCAGCTCCTTCCCCTGACGGTGAACTGATTCGATAGTGCCCGAAATATCCCCTACAGGGACCTCGACTTTAGTACCACTCGGTTGCACCGCCACCTCTTCATCCCACTTGGTCGATCCCCCATCCAGAGGGACAATCTCAGCCTCCAACGCCTCGATAGCTCTTCTTAGTCCTTGGCTGCCTACTTTTTAGAGCCTCTTTCATTTTTCAACTTGGATGATTGGAGGCACCGACCCTTCTGTTTGAAATACTGCAGGAACCGATTGAGGTTGAGCCACCGCAGCTTCCATCGGGACCAAGTCTTGATGAGGACGTTTGGTCGGCCTTGTCGACAGACCCCCTAGGGATCAGGGAGCCTGGTACTCAGCCCCTCGACTCTGTCGCCCATGCCAAGCATCAGCCTATTCGCCCTCTCCTCGTCCTCAGCCGTGGGCTTCACGATAGAGACCCTGGCCACCCGCAAGACCGACCGGTCGAACAAGTGTTCCATCTTGCGAGAACTGGCAAACGACTTAACCCACTCCAAAGCGTCTTTCTCATCAGGTGACAACTCCTCTTGGACCCGCGCTTCCTTTATTACCTCTGGTCAACTGTCAACTCGCATAGCCCAGCTCCAAGTTTGCCCCTTCAGCCGAAATGAATTTCTCCTTCCAATCATTGTTCGAATCAGGGAGATCTAGAACGAGCTTGTAACAATCCACCGACTAGAAATGATAGTGCGCCTCTCTCTAGTACGATTTGACACTAATCAAACACCCAAGCACACCCAAAGATGGTGGAACTGCTAACCAATGGAAGATAACCGCATAGCCCACTATGGCCATGGTGGCACTCGATTTTAGTTGCATGGGCGAGACCACCAGTGCTGAGCAGACACGATCGATGAAAGGATGCAGCGGTAGCTGCAAGCCTTACTCCATATGACGGACATATAGCGGTCTTTTTCCCTCTGGATGTTCAAAGATCACCTGAGACCTTGTCGGCGCTACCAGTTTATACGCTCGGGGAATGTCGTATTTGTCAAGGAGAGTTTTTAGCTGCACGATAGTCACCTTCGAGTGAACCCCTGACAACAGTTCCTGCCTAGCATTGAGACTGGAAGTGTCCATTGTTACGAATTTGAAAAGGTCATCAGATGGGGAGTAATCAGAATTTCGGGACAGAAGAATTGTCTTTGGAAACAACAATCTTCATTCTTCTCTCCGTGATCCCATTTATAAACACCTCAGCCCACAGCTGTCAAGGCCACAGTGGTCAAGACGATTCGGAACCAACTGCCCAGATTAACTTCGAAACCCAAAGCGCCTCACCACATTCGAGGCAAAACGCACCCGCCTTAACTAGCCCGCCATCGAACACGAAATGTGAAGCGCCCGAAGTTAAAAAGTAGACTGTGATGTCACCCACATCGGGTCGGAGCCACTATTCGCATTCTCGCCATTAATAAGCCTCACGAAAAAGGGCCATATCTTTGTTTTACTCAAACCCATCAACAGCCGACTCCAAGTGAAAGGGACCAACTGTTATTGCACCTTCATTTTCAAGTTATAATCAGACCAATTATCTGATAAATATCCTGTATTGGGATTCTCAGACTAGTTCATTGCATCAAGGCAACCCAGACACCTAACTCAGCTGACTCGGGAGGCTAGTACCTCACCTGGTCGACTCAAAAGGCGGTACTAACTACAGACCCCTTTTCAACCGACCCGGCTGACAACCCGAGTGGCAACTTTGTCGATCCTTGTTAAGTCAACACAAAAGGTGGGACATCTTGGCATTCCACCTAGGATAGGAAGATGACGAATTGTCTCGAGCCCCTCGTTGCCATTAGGTCACCGTCGCATTGAATGTAAGATCAGAGCCATTAATTCTCTGTGGTTGTAGATCTTTAAGACACGTCGGCCCACGTACCTCCAGTCACTTTGCACCAACGCTGAGGTGACCTCTCCACCAATCAACAGCTGACACCTATAAAACCGGCTCTGACTCACCCACCAACTCACACTCAACCAAAGTTACGGATCTACCATTCTATTACCACTATAAATAGGAGGACTATTCCATATTTTAAGGCAATCAACTTTCCAAACTATTTTCTGATCAAGGGAACTCTAAGTTGATTTTGTGTTATTTTCCCACTTAAGATTATCAGCTAACTTGATTGTCAGAGAAATCATCGGGGACCAACCCCAACCTCTTATGATTTATTATTTGTGCAGCGAACATTAGGGACTAATCTGGACCAAGCATCAAGAGAAGTTAGTGGACCCTAATCACCTCGACAACTAACTTATTTGACTGTGTGATTTAGATCATCAACAAATATTTTATTTAGAATACATCAAGTTTTTCACGCCGTTACCGAGGAAAGTGCTTGTAATTAGGATTTTTCTATTTTGATTTTTTTATTTATGTGTTTCATTTTGAAGGATTGAATTAGAAGAAGACTGAAGATTAAAGGAGAATATTTGTTTCAAAGACGGGCCAACCCCTTGAAAAGGTGAGTTCTCTTTCTTGTGATTTTTAATTTCACCCTCTAGTTAAGTTTCTCACAATTAGAGATAATTTTGTAATTATGAAAAAATTTCTCTTGTTGACCATAATAAAATCCACCATTCACTTGAATAACTATTAAACAAGATAATAATTCAAACAAGAGCTCTCTTTCTCATATTTGTTTAATTGTTGAACCTAATTAATTTTTTTGGCATCCACTTGTCGTTGCTTTCATTTCTTAGGGTTGTGTTGCCTAAAGTCAGTAGAAATCACTAAAGTGATTTAAGTTTTTTTTAATTTGAGCAACACCTGAAAATCTTTTTAGGGGCGAAAACCCAAATCAAGATAATGTGAGGGATTTCATCACCCTTTCCTTAGCTCAAAAATCACTAATTCCTCACTACACAAATATAAACCTTAAAATTCATTAGATGTTGGCCCCTATGGATTTGGCTCAATAGGAAATAAGAAATTCTTGAGTGAACTGGTTTAAGTTATTTAATCTGTTGGTATCTAAGGCAAGGTTTAAGGTTGCGTAAAGCACTCTGCAAGGAAAGAGGGTCTTAAACAGTCTCTGACCTCCCTCTAGTACTATCCTTATTGACTAACTGCTCAAGTATACTTGAATCTTTCTACTAAAAACGTTTTTATTAGGAGCTAGTCTAGTGGAGTTTAGGCTTAACGTTAGAAATTAGCAGTGATTGTTCAAGTGATTTGTCTAGTTAGGTTTTTCTTTTCTTCTTCTTTTTCTTTTTGAAAAATCTTTTAGATATTTTAGTTTTACCTTCTAAAGAGGGAACAAAAAATTTTAGATCTTTTTATAAGGTTTTATTAATAAAATAAACAAAGAGTTTAATTGGTGTAGGCAAGTTTAAATTAGGGATAACACAAATTGCTTAGTTCGTATTGAATTTGAACAAAAATGGGTTAATTTGAATCAACCCATTCTTCAGGGAATGTGTTATCCTACTAGGAGTTCAATCTCTTCTTGCATTAGACTTCTCGATATTAATGGTGATAATTATGCGCTTAGAGCTCACTTCATAAACATGATTCCCAACTTTTTAGGAAATCAATCCGAAGATGTCTTATGATAAAAGTAACAGAGTTATCTGACTCAGATTTGTCCCATTCGCTCTAAATGATAAGGCTAAAAAATAATTGTATAGCTTGCCCACAAGTTCTATCTCCACTCGGGATAAATTTGGTACCATTTTTTAAAAAAATCTTCCCAATTCATAAAATGGTAAGGTTTAGGAACATCATTCAGTCTTACAGGATAATCACATGGGAGCCATTTTGAAGGTATTTCGATAGGTTTAAAGTTCTTCCTAGCCAATGTCATCATCATAGTTTAAAGAAGTGGCTTCTATGCCAAATTATCTATGAAGGATTGAATTATTCTTCAAAGACATCCTTAGAGTCTGTGTGTCAAGGGGATTTCATGAAGAAAAATGCTGATGAAGCCTGAGAATATTTAGAGAACTTATCTGAGAAAACCATGAAATGAAAAAACTATGATGAATGAGCAACTTTATCAACTCCGTCAACCAAATTCAGTGGTTTGTCCTTGGAGCCAAACATAGCCTTTGAAGCTAAGATGGTTACAATCCTACATAGAAGTTTTAGAAATTAAAGATCAAGCTCCCAGTCATATCAACCAAGTTCTTCTCTAGGATATCATAATTGCTTATCTTCTCTAGGATATCGTGTTTTAGAAGAATATCCTATTTTAGGAAATAATCAACCATCTGAGTAGATAAACACTGCATTCCAGCATCCTAGAAATAATCCATTTTCTTGGACTTACAATTCAGGATGGAGAAATCATCCTAATTTTGCATGAAATTAGACAAATTTCTTGGGAAATCCAAAATTCACTCCATCTTCAGCTCTACAATTTCCTAGGACAAATTGGGGTTTGTTTAACATTAACAAGTTTCTTAATTCACAACCTAATTTTTCATACCAAAATCCTATTTCACTGAGTTTTGACCATGAGAAACAATTCAGTGTCTTAGAGAAAGGTCTGAAAGTCATGATACAAGTATCTAAACAGACCACCAACATGTTGACTCAGTCATCCAACACTCTAAATTTCATTCATGCAAATAATTGGTCAATTGTTAAATTTCAGCACTCAAGCCGAAGCTAGACTAGAAACTCAACTAGGATAACTAGGTGTTGTGAGTGAGTGAGTGAGAGAGAGAGAGAGAGAGAGAGAGAGAAAGGAAAATTTTTGAGTCAGCCAATTGTAAAAAGTAAAGACACTGGATCAAGTTCATCCAATCCAGTTCATGTTAATGCAATCCACACATTAACATCAAGAAAACAGGATGATAACCAAGTTAGAATGCCTCCAAATCAAACTCTTTCGTCATCTCTTATCCAATTTGTTGAACCTGAACAAACTCTCTCTCATTTTGACAACATTGTACAACAGTCACACCCTTCTGGTTATCAACAACAGAAGATCGAACCTAAGCTCAATCTAGATAGGTATAAACTCATTGCTCCCTTTCCATTGAGACTTAGATTAAGAAAGAACTCTTCTCAGATAGGGAAGATCTTAGAAATATTTAAACAGGTCAATTCCAACATCCCTCTCTTAGATGCCATCTAACAAATCTCATGTTATGCAAAATTGTTAAAGGATTTGTGCACTAAGAAAAGAGCAACTAATGTTCTCGAGAAAGTCTTTTTAGCTGCTATTATTAGTGACATTCTATCAAAAAAATCTAGGTTGTCCTACTATTTCATGTGTCATAGAAAATATCTTAATTGATAAGGTGCTTCTAGACTTAGGAGCTAGTGTAAATATTCTTTCTTATTCAGTCTATCAATAGCTGGGGGTAAGAGAACTGAAACCAACTAGATGTATCCTCTAATTAGCTGATAGATCTATAAAGATACCAAAGGGAGAGATAGAGGGTATTTTGATTAAGGTTGGGGAGTTTATATTTCCTATTAATTTCATAGTCTTGGAAAAGCAACTCATTTTCAATCTCAAGGGTTAGATTTCTGGTCATTTTAGGAAGACCGTTCTTAGCCACTTTAAATACTTTAATCAACTACATCAAATAAAGTTATTCTTTGAAAACAAAACTATATATCTCAACATCTTCAATCTAGGTAAACAGTCTAGTGATCTATCGGATCTATCCCTAGTAGTGAACTTCATTTAGGGAACATCGAGCGAAGAGTTAGAAGAAGAGTGCGAGTCAGACATGAGTTTTGCGGAGATCTTTGATGAAGAAATCAAGCTATTAGAGGAGTTAGAATTAGAAGGATCCCTTAAAAAGAAAAGCACTGTGTTAGACATGAGTTTCACTGATGTCAGCTTCGAAGAACTCTTTCCTAATGAACTTAGATTCCTAGAAGATATGGAACAATTGTCCTATCATGACTCAACCATGAATCTTGGGTTTGAGAAAATTTTTCAAAGAAAAGCTAATTTTGTTAGGACAAACTTTTATTTATGTGGAACTTAATTTTAGATTTGAGACAAGCTTTCTGATTAAACGGCACCGAAAACTAAAGATGCATGACCCTCTACAAACCTACTATCACATGTTGCAGAAATTATTGAAAACTTCAGAGAACAAAGAATTTAGACACATCACAGAGATTATCATTTTAGACTTCTTTAAAATTTGAGGTAAATTTTCAGTAGCAAGGCAGGTGCTGATATAGAATGTGAGTTTTTAATT
The DNA here is from genome assembly GCA_037177215.1 of Asparagus racemosus. Lineage (NCBI taxonomy): Eukaryota > Viridiplantae > Streptophyta > Magnoliopsida > Asparagales > Asparagaceae > Asparagus > Asparagus racemosus. The sequence continues at coordinate 24,604,222 of JBAKGM010000365.1, read as the reverse complement.
TTCAATCCTTTATTCTGCATATTTACTCTATGTCTCATAATAATAAGAATAACAAAGAATTTGTTTTTCTCTTGTTTAGAGATCTTATTTTTTTCAATAAAAAAAAGAAGAAGAAAACAAAAGAAAAAAGAAGAAAAAAGAAACAGAGAGAGAAAGAGCGAGAGAGAGAATATTTGGCTACATCCTCCTCCTATCCATCAAAATTGAAGGTAACTGTAAATTTTTATCATTTTATCATTGTTTAAGGTCGACAAAATAAAAATAAGTGCCTCATTTTCTATCTGCTTTACTTTTTGTATCATATAGTTAGCATTGACAACAATGCCAAATTTAGATGCGGGGGTAGGGACTAGTTATATTTTCTCTTTATCTTTTCTTTTTCCTTTATTTTATGGTTCATTTCTTTCCCTTAAAAAAATACCACTAACCAACTTAATAAAGTTAATTAATAAGTAGTTTACTTGATAAAATTTAAAACTTTCCAATTCTTAGTTAGTTTCATACTCAAGTTAGCCTCTTATAATAACTCTAAATAATCCTTTTAGAAATAATTTAAAAGTAGTATACATCGCTATAGCTCTAAATTAGAGCATTATTTGAAGTAATAAATCATTTTCCATGCTTCTCAAGTCCTTTTGATC
>JBAKGM010000365.1:24571437-24584469 GCA_037177215.1 Asparagus racemosus | reverse complement strand
TGTTCGTGGGGAAAGTTAGTTCGATTGTCATTGATTGAATTCGTTACAAACTTCAGTCGCTTACAACGAGATTCAAACAAAAATATCGCATTTTTATAAGGCTTACAATGAAAATTGAATAAAGATTACAACTTTGCACTGTTTTTAAACAAACGCGAGATCCGTTTTTCGGATCCTCACTTGCGTGGGTTCTTTGCTTGTGCCAGGAGACTCTATTCCGTCCGTGGACTGCTGTGTGATCGAATCTAGGTGCTAGGTCTATAGATCTACGGTGATTATTTTGCGAAGGAAATAAACATTGACGTGGATCAACTCACGAAGGAGATGATCGCCGGAGTGGGTGAAATCGACAAAATGAAGTCACGCATAACCCTGGGATTAAGGCGAAGCTTAATCTAGAGGGTAGGATCGTAGATCTGACCTAGATCTCTTCTCCGCCGTGTAGATCTGGAGTGGAATGCGTTCTTCACTCGCACGGGATCTTGATATGACTTTTTAACTTTGCATATGCTCGGATCTGTGCAAAAGCTCTCGTGAACCTCAGCCTAGGACATAGAATTTTCCAACCTTGAGATCTGAACCCCCCTGGCCTATTTATAGGTAAATGAGATGGGGGGGAATTTTGGCCAGACACTCAGTGGTGTCTCGGCCGTGTGGTGTCTCGGCGTTGGCCGAGGCACTATTTTGGTGTCTCTGGTGTTTTTTCTGGCCTTGTTTTCTTCTGATCGTGTCGCTGTCGTGTCTAGTCCGCGTTCGATTGATTTTCACATTGACTCAGAACTCGATCAGTTCAATCCCGTCGACGTTTAAGTTCAGTGATCTCATCGACGTGCGAGTTCGGTGATTTCATCGACGTGTGAGTTCAGTGATTTGTCCGATCTCAATCCATCCGGTGACGTCGAATCCGAATCCAGTTGATCGTCTCGTTTGATTCTAGAGTTTGATCGGTGCAAATCCATAGACGCTTGAGTCCGGTTGATTCCATCTCGTCGATGTTCAAGTATGGTCGACTCGCCTTGTCAAAACTCGCTGATCTGAATCTTCGTCATTGGATTTATTCCAAGATTCGTTGCTTCACTGACTTGTACGCCTTGCCGATTCACTTCATGCGTTTATCGACTTGCATTATGCTTTTGCAGCGCAGTTATGTCATCAGCGGTTCTTGGTCGCATTGTCAGATGAGTCGTCGATTGTCAACCCACTGTCACGAGTCATATTCGGGCACTTATAGGCATTTTTCAACGCCTACATCCATAGCGGACTTTTTGAGAATTTTGAAAACATTGAGAATCACTTCTCAAATAAAAATAGATTACTTATCAGAATCATAAACACTTTCCAATCAAATGGACAAGTGTAAAACAAATTACTTATCAGAATCATAAACACTTTCAAATCAAATGGACGATTGTACAACTCATCATTTCAATTAAAATAGTTTATGGAATTCACTTTTATTTATTTGTTTCAAACACCAAGTTACGAAAAACTTCTTGATTATGTTAAACCATTGAAACACATTCAAAGCACTTCTTTCTTCAATAGCTTTCGAATAAAGCGATACTCACATTTATTTGAAATCGCATGGGAACCAAAATCACTTGACATGTTTTATATGAAATCAAATATATTTTTTATTCGTTTGAAATCAAAATCATATTATTGAGACGGGTCATCATAGTATAGGTCAAATGACATGTCATTTTGTATATATGAAAATAATAAAATAATTATCTCTCGAGCAAAATATCAATTAAATTTAATACTCATGTGATTTGTATTATAAAAGTGCTAGTGAGAAATGAACTTACCTCTAGGAGGTACGATTTCCTCAAAATTTGATCCTTCTTGATATTAACTAGATCCTATAAAATTAAAAAAAAAGATTAATATCAAACTGATGTGGACTTATACCAATTAATTTATAATCTAGATCCAAATATCATCAAATAATTTTAAGATTCATAAAATGGGTTCATATATATGAGATTGTTGCTAATTTTTGTAATTTATAATAATGTTTATAACACTTTTTTAATAACTTTTGAACCTATTCACAATTTACGGAAAGCTCAAGGATCTACAGATAATTTTCCTGGTCTAATCATGACCCTACCTCCTCAGCTTGGACTTGTTTGTAGACTGTGGAAGTTTGGACTTATCAACAAACCTTTGAAAGTCCAGGGACTTAAGAATAATGTTTCCTTCAAGTTTTTTTAAAATAGCCCATTTTTTCCTAATAATTAGCAAAACAGACCGCTTTGCTAATTATTTAGCAAAAACGGTCGTTTTCGCAGAAGGGGGTTTGAATAACATACGGGACTACTTGTCCGATATGTTTAGCGGCCAATTAGTCACCACTAATTGGTGCCACAAAACCTATGGGACTAGTAGTCTCGTGTGTTTTGGCTAATGTTCTCAAAACACAAACGAGAGGAACTCTAGCTCTCCATATAGCATGTCCCGTGCGTTTTGAGAACATTAGCCAAAACCCACGGGACTACTAGTCCCATGGGTTTTTTGGGTCCAATTATTGTCCAGTAATTAGCCACTAAACATACGTGACTAGTAGTCCCATATGTTTTCAATTGGCTCCCCAGCGAAACCGACCTCTTTTTGGCCTGTTGGCCAAAAAGAGATTGGTTTTGCTAAATAATTAGCAAAACGGTCTGTTTTGCTAATTATTTAGCAAAAATGAGCTATTTTTAAAAAACCTCCATGTTTCCTTTCCTTGTCTTCCTCCTAGGCTTCATGACTCTTCTCCGTCTCCGTTCTTGCTCTTTTTCTGTTTCTTTTTCCTTTTTTTTTGCAGCCTCAAAACCACGACCCTAGTCCTCTCCTCAGTCACTAGGAGGTGACTAGAAGAGGAGAAGAACTCGCTAGTGTCTAGGATGACGGATGGACGGCGAGGTCCTCATCAGAACCTTTTATTTATCTATTTATTTTTCAAATCAAACATTCATATTTCTAGAATCTGTGTTGAATTAATATAATCAAGCTTTGTCATCATCATCATCATACTAGAAATCTAATTGGATAAAAAGGAAAATGATTATATCTTTGAATTTGGGTTGGATGCTAGCATGTGGTCTTTCTTCTCCTTCTATTTCTCTTCTTTATTCTAACCAAAACTCCAGCACAGATTTCTGGAAAGAAAAGGTAAGTTTCCTTTTGGAATTTTTTTTTCTTATTCTGACCAAAACTTCGAGGTGGCAGTGACCAAGGATGGGGATTGAAAGATTTACACAAAACCCTTTATAAAATTCGTACTTGCGCAATTTATACTCATTTTAGAACTTTTGATATTTGGGTTATCACATGAGGATAGGTGCAATGAGGTGGAGAGTTGAACATTCAAGTCTTCGGGTTTGGTTGGAGAGAAGGAGAGATGCTGACTTTTATATTTCATCTTCTCTCTTTTCTTGTGTCCTCCCAATTTAGAGGAATTCTTCTCTTTTAACTTTTTTGTTCATTTTATAATGTCTCTTCCCTCCCCATCTCTCCCTCACCCCTTCACTTCACCTTCCCTCCTAACAAACTAGGCAGCACCCATGACACAGAGATTCACATGCTATTTTTCCTTTTAGGTCTAATTTACTCTACCTAAGTTAAAATCTTGTGTGATTCTATTTGTTGTGTTTGGTGGTTTTCAGGGGTTTTTGCGAGATCTAAAAATCCCAACATTCATTTCTTCAATTGAGCACTCTAGTATCACTATTAAAAAAACTCTAAAGTTATGATGAGAACTGAGAATTATAGTTTTTATATTCTAACATACTCTCGTAGGATAAGCAGGGAGCACCTTTTCTTTGGGCGAAACATACTCTCGTAGGATGAGCAGGGAGCACCTTTTCTCTAGGGCGAAACATGTACTAACGCTGTGGTAGAATTTTTTTTAATTAAAATTAGCTATTGGACAATATGATTTGAATTTGAGTAGCTCTAATATCATGTTTAAACTCCAAAGTTACCCTGAAGGTTGATAGTAAGAACATTCCTCTAAAAAGATCTTTCATATTTTGAAGTTACTCTAAACAAATCACTCATATTTTGAATTTAGTGTCTCAAATCATTAAAATTGCTATTTAGTCTGTCCCTTCATTTAAGCTACTCTAGATTATGAGATAAGTTACTCTAGATTAGTTCTTTAGTAAATTGCTTTGTGGATTTGGAGAAATCTTTTATTAAGCTTTAACTTTTTTTTCTTCATTTTAGCTAACCCTTTTCTTTTATTTGCGTTCAACCCAAATTCTATTTTGAACTCCAACTCAAATTAAGCCGTCTGAAACCAAAACCCAAACTTCATCTTCATCCCAAACGGTCATCTTCTCCACACTAACCCCATTTCCACAAGTGAGGAAAATTTATGATTTGAGGGAAACGAATGAATTGTGCTAAAACGGTGTGAACGTGGTCGGGGCCCAAATTAATTAGTCCCACATCAGCAAATAGAAGAAAAATCCTTACTTAATTCCCTTTAAATAAGTAATTAAACTTAGGATTTGTTAAGGTGTGAAGAAAAAGGAGAAAAAGCTAGAGAGAGAAAAAGAGAGAGGTTGGAGAGATTTTACAAGAGAGAGGTCAATTTCTCTTGGGTAAAAATCAAAACTTTTATTTTTTTCTTTTAGGCGAGCTTGTGGATTGTAAAGGTTGTCGGTGTTCTTCTTCATAGTAGAATCTCTCCTCAACCCCTCCTGTGGACGTAGTCAAGTTTGCCGAACCACGTTAATCTCGTGTCTTTACTGTTAATTGTGTATTAGCTATATTTTGTAGGTTCTCAGATCTACAAGATTCACCCTCAAGATTAAGCTTCGTCTTAATCTCAGGGTCCGCGCGTGACTTCACTTGGTCGATTTCACCAACTTCGGTGATTATCTCCTTCGTGAGATAATCCCCGTCGGCGATTATATTTCCTTCGTGAATATAATCAGGACCTTCTCTCAGGTGATATCGCTTCCGCAGCGTGTGGGCGTGACTCTGCGCCCAACATAAACAATCTTAACTCTTCTTATTCCATTAATTTTGTTAACTATAATGCCATTGTAATTAATTAGCCTCCAATATTCAAGAACTAGTTCACATAAAAATTGGTAAAACATCTTATAGACATAATCCTAGGTTTTTAACTAAAAAAGTAAATAGCTACTTTTTATTATCTTTTTGATGGATTAAACCTGGAGAAACAAGTTGAATATATAGTAGGCTATGCTTGTGCACTTCTTTTTCTTTTTGAAGGTAAAGTTGAAGTAACGTTTGTTCAATTTAACCATAGAGAAAAGACTCAAGGGGATCAAAAAGGAACACAAGGGTGTTTTAGTAAAACATAGAGCGAGGGCTAAGACACTTCATCATACAAAATATAGGGGCATGTTCATAGTTTTTAAAGGATGAAGTGTCTATATTTGGAAATTCATAGTCCTCAATGGAGGAGGCCGCAAGGTGAAAAAGATGATGGTAATAGCCGTAGGTTGGTTGCCTACCATCCTTTCTCTCTCAACTCTTATATCACACATCAAGCAGTGTGTCCGACTCTCAAAGCATTAGCTTCTCCTATTGTCCAAAGTCTTTCAATTATAAAATAAGTTTAAGGCATTACAAGGTCAAGCCTTCCCCCTCTACCATTCTCTCTCTCAGTCGACTCAGCGCTTCAAGGTCATCAAGCATTAGCTTCCTTCTCTTTGAAATTTTTGTTAGGACACCATACCGCTTACCTATTACACGAAACCTTATGATCCTTTCTTTACTCGTGTTGATTGTCTCGTTAATTTTAGTCCCGCATCTTTATGTTAATTAATGGCTTTAGCCAATCCTATTGATGTCCATCTAAGGATTGTTTCATGGAGGTTAATGAGCATACTAATCTTTATCCAAAGGCCTTTGTACCTTGACTGTTAAAGAGTATATCGTATCCATTTGGTTTAAGTGTAGATTTGCCTACAAAAACATCCATTTATTCCCACGTTGGAAAAGCAGTTAGATGAATAGGTCGCTCAATATGCAAAGACCCATGACTACTAAATTAAGGATTAATTTTTTTGAGCCAATTTGGGTCCAATAGATTGACTTAGTCCATCTCCAATTATGGGGTTCTGCAATCTAACATAGACTCACTAAAGCTTTATGTTAAGTGTAAAGATATAATCCTCATTCTTCATCACAATTTTGAACGCATGACATAATGAAAGAGGCTTAAAGGTGTATTTAAACAAATATGACATAATGAAAGAGGCTTAAATATGTATTTAAACAATCTAAGTTAAATTCTAATCAGGCATGCAATTTAACTGGATATAAAAAGGAGGACTAGTGCAAATTATTACAATATATGTTTTGGCTGGGTGCTTTTTGGTAAAAAGCAGCTAATGATTTCTACTCATCCATCAATTAGATACTTATGTAATTGCAGCAATTAGGGAGAATCAGACAGTACAAGGAACATAAATTTGTAAGTAAACTTTTGTATTTATTGGTAGATATAGAGAGAGATGTGGATAAACAGTGGGGAAGCTGACCGGTTTCTGTTCGCAGATATCAAAATATTTGCTGAAAACTGAAATTTTTGCTACAAAGGTAGGATTAGTTTTGTTTAAGTTGGTCCTCTACCCATGTTTTCTAGTGAGTAAATTTTTTCCCCTCTCTTCTTCATTTTCTCAAGCAATTTCTGATGAAATATTACCATAGCTTGTGTTCCGAAAGAGGTTCTGGAAGAAGAATTGAACAAGATCGATGATACTAATTTGAGAGGATAGCTGCCTGGGATAGTGACTTAGAATCATCAGCATATGATATTGACCGCTCTAGCAATAAGCATGGCAGATATTACAGTAATAAGGTCGAGGCAAAAAGAATCACAAAGCAAAAGGGTATGTCAAATTTTGCTGATGAGACACTCAACATAAATTGATTCGTATACAATCTAATATGTCAAGCTGGCTATATATTGCACAATGTACGCATCAAACCAGTTCTAGCAACTGTACATGTTACCATGTAAGGTGTAAACATCTCCTTGAAAAAGTATATATGTGAGAACTTCAACCTTTAATATACTCCAACGGTTAAAGCTCAACTAAGAATCCGTTCTTTCACAAATTAATTACTTTAATTATGAGATCCGTAGACATATTTTGATTCAAGGCAAAGGCTAGTATATAAGATTTAACCTGAAAAATGGTGCTCTTGCCTTATGAAAGCATGACTAAAATGATTCCTTTGTTTTGGGGGGGGGGGGGGGGGGTGGTCGGGGGAGATAAAGAGAAAAAAAAGGAAAAAAAAGAACGGAAACCCTGATAAGATTGATATTGTATAACAACATCTTCTCGTGAAGGAAAGTTTATGTGAATCAGCAGATTTATATATAGCTGCAAAGATTATACACATGTACAGTAAATATATGCTAAAATGGGTAAATCTTCTAGTCCCAAATATTAAAGAGGATCTGCGCACATAAATCTTTCACTGTACATCAATTTAAATCAAAGAACCAATTGCTTATGCATTAACCATTTGCACATATTTTTTCTCACTTTTCCTGATAAACTGGAGATGGTTCATTAATAACAGTTCCAACAGTTATCGTAAGATAAACAAAGGTACATAGATTCGGGAATTTGTTTATATCCTCAACTCAATTGGTGGAGGACCATCTTCACATAACAAGCATCATTTTTCCACCCTTAGGATTAAGATCTTAACATATTAATTTGATTGTTCTGATGAAAAAATATTAACAAATAGGTTTATTACAAAAGTTAGTACGTATTGTCAATATATCAATCAACCTGTGCAAGCAACACAACATTTAAGTTCAGTAATACATATACATAACACAAGTACAACTCAAACTATAACATCTGTTTTTATTGATTTATTTATGCGTACAGAAAAAAACATAAGCATGGCACCAATTAAGTTACTCTAATTTTTCCAAGAAACTAGGCTAAAAGATAGACTTTCAACCCTAAAGCCACTTAAACAATTTCAAGTCCATTTAGGCACCCTAACCCTATAAGGCAGGCACTGGTCCATATGTCCATTCAAGAAATTAAAAGACGTTTTAACTTTCATTTAGAGCAAGATTAGGAGTAATTAGCAAAAGGAAGCCTCTTTGCTTCCCTAAAAAACCTCTAATACTTGAGAGATTATGCCAACACTGTTCAGGAGCCAAAAGGAAATTTATATACTCACTCATGCATTGATCTCAACTCTTGAGCACTTGATAGATCCCATTTTGATGTCAATCTCAATCATATTATCCTCTTCACTGATTTCTGAAAGTAACTCTAGCAATCCATGCTTCTTGAACAATAATTCTGGCGAGAACTCGGGCAAGAACTCCGGAAAGAATCCTCCCTTGGATTCTTGATGAAAAACAGCATTTGGCTCATCTTCAAGCGCAATCTCAATGAGGCTCTCGTCATCTGATATCGAATCTTCTGAACTCTCCATCTCAGATGACACATCGTCATCAGAAACTGAACAATGCGAGTTTTGGTCAAAAGGAACGCAGCTCAAGTTCTCTAAACTTTCATTAGAGATTGAACAATTATCCTTCTCAATGGATGGGCATTCGCCACTGAGGACTATTTCGTCCGTAAGCTCATTGATTTCTTCTTTAATTGTGTCAGCCTCTTCAGTAATCTTTTCCTCTTCTTCTGTTGAATGTCTTAGGCCATAGTTTTGCTCCTCCATAGAATTGGCATCAATAAAATTCTTGATCTTTGAGAAGATAAAATGAAAAGAAATCGGTAGAACCAAAATGAACAAAGTTGAAGGGAATGAGCAAATACAATAACCAAACAATCTTAACAGAAGAAGGGCAACAATAAGAGAAAATGAAAAAGCTAGTAGTTGGTGTTCGAGGGAGAAACTGGGAGGGAAACTCATTTGGTACATAATTAAGTATATCCTTCAATCAAACAGTGGGAAAAATAGAAGCAATCAACTCTCAAGTACTCTTTCCTCTTCCTCTTCTATATCTGAACAATAAATTATGCTCAAATCGCCTGCAAAGAAGAGCACAGAGAAAGAAGAAGCACTCTTTATATTCACATAAAAAGCATAAGTGGAAGAAGTGAAAGAGGTGAAAGAAAGTGAACTTATTATAGTCAGTAAAAGTTTTCTACTGCACTGAATTGCTGGTTTTTATTCATTTTCTATTCTCTTCACGCTATCCTAAGTCTATTTAAAGATTATTTATCTATCTTATTTTCTCTTCCTTTTCATTTCCTCAGCTCCTTGGTGTTCAAATGGCATCATCCAAAAGGTGGTCCTTACTCTGTTACTGATTCTCTTGGAGGAATCGAACCCTATATAGTCTTCTACTGTATAGGGTTTGAGCTCCAATGGATTGGAGATTGAAGAGGCCATGTGCTGGCTTTTCTCATTGACACAAGGGCAATTTCCCTCCAAACTTCCACTCAAGACATCAAAAGCACCACCATAACAAAAGGTTGAGATACTTATTTACTAATATTTTGAAATTCCTTTTGCAATTCCTAGGTGAACAAGAAAATAGAAATCTACATATTTTAGGGTGTGCTCTTCATATCAAGGAAACCCATCATCCAAAATCAATTTCTTTTTCTTTTCTTACCTCGGTAACACCTGTCATTTTACGGTAAAGTTGCATCTTTGTTTCACTTAGAAGCTTCATTACACGCTGAAAACCAGCAGACAGCACAAAACAATTAAAAGTCAATAAAAAAAAATTACCACTCACAAGCTTCGCTTCAAGTTTTCAGAATCCTCAAGCTTCAGTTTTCAAGAACTGCTCTGCACTCTGAAAATTTTGGCTCTGCAACTGATTTTAATATCACCCACCACCACAGCACAATTAAATTCCTGTGATTTTATTATTACTGTTGTCAAATAGCGGGGAACACAAAAGTTTTGAACAGAATTTCTATATTCATCTCATAGCAACTTAACAATTAGTTAGGATTGGTGACAGAGAAATAAATAAGCTGAGAATCATGAAATGGGTTAATTAGTGTCATGTTTGTAGGCCTTTGTCTCTTGTTTGTGCCACTAATGATGGGTTTAGAGAATCTCAATTAATTGATTCTCTGCCATGATAGCTGCTAGGTGATTGAATGCCCACAAAACCCTTTTGAGGTCTAAAGCTTCATCATTTCTATTATGTTCGTATATTTTCTAGTTCTCAGTGTGGTTCTTCAATAATGACAAGATGTCCTCAGTCTTTAAGAAATGCTCTTAATCAACTTTTTGTCCTGGTTTAGAGAATATTATGTGATACAGGAGATTAAGAGACGAAGGGCAACTAAGATAGTATTATTATTTTAGTTATTTTTGGTTATTTCCTTTTTTTTATAGAATTGGAATTGTATTTTGATTAGGATTTATCTTTTATTAGGAATAGGTTTAGTTGGCTTAAAATTAGCTCTTTTGTAATTCAAGAATTAATTTTTACTATTACTAAATCTGAGAAACTTTCTCCATTGTTTTTTTTTCTAAATTTGGGAAAATCTAGGGCTTGTGGATTCAAGCTTGTTTCTACCTGCTGTTGTCAGGACTCGTCGGCATCGGAACGATATCCGATCGGCCTCCTCGTTTCCACATCTGCGTCAAGTGGTATCAGAGCTTCAGCTTCAACATCCTCGACGATGGCAGGTGACGGCGAGAAGGAACTTTCCCTTCAGAATCTTTTCGCAAGGATGGATTCTATGGACGGGAGATTTGGCATGTTGGAGGCGTCTCTTCAGAACCTTCGACAAGCCATTGAAGGACTCACCCTTCAACCTAACAACGGGAATAATTTCGCCAGCGGTCTTCACCTCAGCGGACCCGAAGTTAGGCAACCCCGACATCGACCTCTGTACAATCCTCAACCCCCATCAGTTCATCTCCCTCCATATCAAACCCATCCCCGTCCTCGAAGACTTCCCAACCAGACCTTCCCCTATGATGAATCCAGCGAAGAAGGGGCGGAATATAATAACCAGTATGATGGGCCATGGTATGACAATGAGACGAGTGAAGAAGAAGGAAGGCGGCCTTATGGCAGAGGTCGAGGCAGAAGTTTCAACCCTCGCCACAACTACCACAGGCAAGGAAGGCACCCCCACGACCAAGAATACAAGATGAAAGTCGAACTTCCTTCCTTTGGAGGAAACTTGGACATCGAGGCTTTCTTGGATTGGCTCTACGAGGTGGAGAAATTCTTCGAGATGGCTAATATTCCCGAAGCAAATCAGGTGAAATTCGTGGCATATCGTCTCAAAGGAGGAGCCGCAGCATGGTGGGATCAAACTCAAAACACAAGGAGGCGGTAAGGCAAGCAACCAATTCGGGTTTGGCGACGCATGAAGCAGCTACTGCAAACCAGATTCCTACCACCGGACTATCAACAGATCCTCTACAACCAGTTCGAGCAGTGCCAACAAGGGGTCAGGACAGTAAGTGCTTACACCGAAGAATTTTTTCGACTGACCTCTCGTTGTGATTTGTCTATGAGTGAAGAACAACTTGCGGCCAAATATATCGGTGGTTTGAAATATGTTATTCAAGAGAAGGTGGCCATCCACAACGTGTATTCGGTCGATGAAGCCCATAATATGGCACTAAAGGCGGAGAGGTTAGCATCAAAAACAACAACTTTCAGGCGCAATGATCGAGGAACTTTGGTTGAGAATTCAAGAGTCGAACCAGCGGGACCAAAATCAACTGAGCGGCCTAACCTACCTCGGTCAGCCGAGCGATCATCCACTCAACTGTTTCCCCCGACGGTTCAATCGAATCAATACGCCAAGCCGACCGTAGGAAAGTGTTTTCGATGTTTTCAACCAGGGCACAAGTCCAATGAATGTCCACAACGGCGAAAGGTCAATCTTGCGGATTATGACGAGGCTGGGAAGGAACGCACGACATCGGAAGAAGAGTATGAAGAAGAAGTTGCCGAAGTTGAGGGCGACAATGTATCATGTGTTGTTCAACGACTACTTTGTGCCCAGAAGACAACCGATTCATCACAGCGTCATCAGATCTTCTTTTCTAGGTGTTCCATCAACAATAAGGTGTGCACCCTCATCATTGACAATGGAAGTTGTGAGAATATCGTATCAAAGGCGTTGGTAGATCATTTAAAGCTTCCGATGGAGACAAAGCCCGTGCCTTACACTATCGGTTGGATCAAGAAAGGCCCCTCTGTTAAGGTGACCGAGTTATGTCGCATACCACTATCACTAGGGAAGACATATCATGATTCTGTTACTTGTGATGTTGTGGATATGGATGCATGTCATGTTTTGTTAGGGCGGCCGTGGCAATATGATGTTGATGCTAAGCATGGCGGCAAGAAGAATGAGTACTCCTTTGTATGGAAGAATAAGAAGATCATCCTCCCACCAATTCCACCTTCCCCGAAGAACCCCATGGAGCAAAAGTCCAAGCGAATATCCCTTTGCAACAAGGGCGAATTCCTGACTACGTCGAAGGAGTTAAATCAGATGTTTGCATTAGTTATGAAAGAGGAAGTGAAGGCGGTCCTTGAGATCCCAGAGAAGGTGAAATCGCTGCTCAAGAAATTTGAAAACCTGGTTCCTGACGAACTACCAGAGGGACTCCCTCCTATGAGGGATATTCAGCACCATATCGACTTTATCCCGGGTTCAGTACTTCCTAATCTTCCCCATTATCGTATGAACCCACAAGAGAAGAAGATCCTACAAGATACCATCGAAGAACTTATTAAAAAGGGTCATGTCCGAGAGAGTATGAGTCCATGCGCAGTTCCGGCCTTATTGACACCGAAGAAGGATGGAAGTTGGCGGATGTGTGTGGATAGTAGGGCCATTAACAAGATTACAATTCGCTACAGGTTCCCAATTCCTCGACTCGACGACATGTTAGATCAGTTGGGAGGCGCAAGCATCTTTTCGAAGATTGATTTGAGGAGTGGATATCATCAGATCCGAATCAGACCCGGTGACGAGTGGAAGACTGCATTCAAGAGTAGTGAGGGCCTCTACGAATGGTTGGTAATGCCTTTTGGGTTGTCGAACGCTCCAAGCA
>JBAKGM010000365.1:24513941-24534892 GCA_037177215.1 Asparagus racemosus | reverse complement strand
CCCCCCCCCCCCCCCCCCAAAAAAAAAAAAAAAAGGCCCACACATGCACCAAACCAAAGTGAATGACACCTTGTCATGCTATTTGCACTTATCCGAGAGCTTGTCAATAGAGAGACCTCATAAAACCCTTTTCATCAATTTCAGATACAAGCTTTTTTGGTTGGAAATCTTAGGCAGTAGTGAGTGACATGGGTCGGAGGACAAGAATCATGTTGATGTGTACTTTTTGCCTAACGGTCCTCATGCTCATTTTTCTGTTCGCCCAAATGGTGCTCATGCTTAGTTATTGGATAAGGCATGTGCTAACCTTTAGAATTGTCTACGCTTATAAAAATGAGACTTGCTCTCCCCACTTGGTTACATAATTGTAGCATGCATGGTCTAGTTTTATAAGTATGGCTGCTTTTGGAGTCATGGACTCGGCACCTTTTCTTCTCTCTGATACTAGGGAAGAAAGATAGTAATTATGGAGCTCTCTCAAGTTTACCTTGATTAATTAATTGTGAGTGGCAGAGAAGATAGAGGCCACCATGGGGCATTACAAAAAGTATTTTGTTTTATGAAGAGGTCAAGTGAGGGGGATCAATTTTCATAGACCTATCTTATATTCATGAGTTAATTGTGGATAAACTCCACTTAGTTATATTTGTACGTCTTGACCCACTATTGAACTTTTTGTTTTTTGTTTTTATTTTTTGTTCTTTTAAGAGTTAAATCCAAATCCACTCTGGGGGTCTATCCGCATTTGGTCAATAGTATAAATTATCTATTTGCACCAATATAACTGCAATGGGGTCTATATACATTTGGGCAAAAATTTAGGGGAACACCACATTTATTTAGTAAGTTTAAAATAGGTATTTGTGTTGACAATGATACCTTTTTTTGCTTTATGTTGACAATGATACCTTTTTTTGCTTTATGCTTTTGGGAAGTGCTGGCTAGTTGTTGGTGCATCCATTCATGGAGTGGATAATCAAAGCATAAAAAATAGGATTCGGATCCTCTCCAATAAGGTGATAATTAGAGAGGATTCAAGTACCCTAATCCACTGATTTTATTTCAATTTTAAGAGCTGAGATGAAGCCATGTAAGATTTTAATGTTATCTTGAAAGCCATTATTGCCTTCGAAACCACTATTGTGGAAACTAATATTTGCGATATTGAAAACTCTATGTGGTTTCATCTTAGTTCTCAAAATTGAAATAGAAGACAAAGATGTAAATCAATTGGACACTCTTTAATTATCTTCTAATTGAAAAGGATCCCAATCTAGAAAAATGATGATGGGCAATAGGCAAAGGTTCATTGCTAAAATTCACAATTAAAATACTTAGTAAGGTTAAATTTCTAATCTTTTAAGTGATTAGAATGGGATAATACCAGTTTTGGGCTTTAACTATAGTTGAGATTATGCCTTTATTGCTTGAAAATTTATGTGCAAAATGATTCTCCTTTTGACCATCGAGAGAAAGATGTGCAAATTTGTCGTTTACTTCATAGTGCTTTTTCCATTAATTTTTCTTATGCTCCATAGCTTTTAATTGTTGGGGAAGTGGTGGACGCAAGATTAAAGAATAAACTTGGAACAACATGAATTTTCTCCCATATTTGCACAACAGAAAGTTGGAATTTCACTTTATTCTTTCAAAAATATCTTAGAATATGGCTTATTCTAAACAAAGCTTGTTATATATTATATATATTGCCTAATTTCGTTTACTGAAACCTTAAAAATCTCAGGTCTAGTTACTATCATGAGCATAGGAATTGAGAATAGATAAACCAAGAGTGAGGTCAGTCTGATAACGAGTAATGCAAAATTTTATATGTCGTACAGTATTCAACCACAAAAGTACAAAAATCATACTTTACAAACCAACAACCATAACTCTAAAAATACACAGGGAAAAAAAAAAGACAACAACAACAACAAGAAGAACAGACTCAAGCAAATAGACAGCAAGTGGCAACTTGACAATAATTGATGTTAGCCAAGCTGATTAGGGTTAACAAAGCACATATAACAGCACCTCTACTTGAAGATGAATGCACATAAGAATTAATGCCTGGTTTCGTCCGCAGGAATCGAGAAAAGGGAGAATGGAATGAAGAAAGGAATTGAATGAAATTAATGTGAGAATGAAATGCTCATTTCCTCTCACGTTTAAGTGCAATGTAGAGAATGAGCGGGAATGGACAAGTTGGAAGTTTTGTATTTTTTTGATTCCCACTTAAGTGGAAATGCCCATTTTGTTAGGATCGTGTCTATACAATTGACTTTGTTAGACGAATAAATAACCTTTATATTGGCCTAATAGATATATTTGAGATGTTGTATACATGTTACAAGAAGTTAGAATCAATTTTGATATTGAAAAGAGCAAGACAACAAGTTGATCACAGCTAATTTTGGGAAAATATCAAGAGTGAAAATCATGTTTGAGCATATGGGAGTGTCTGTATCATTGTCACGTATCCACAGGAACAAATAAAAGTCAAACAACGTCAAAACAGTCAGCAGCAAGATTGAAACATATACCGAGACTAAAATTTGCACTGGCCATAACTTTTGACTTGGTTATTAGAATTGCTATTATAATAGCTTTTTGAAAAGCTCTCGATCTGATCTATAGACCATCGATGACACTATCAACCATCGATGATGAAAAATCTAGAGAAGTTTAGATCATTGATGGTAAATAGTAACTGCCGATGGTGAACAACAACCATCAATGGCTAACTTCGACCATCGATCAATTGTTAAGTCGTTGATTTCATATTTTTTATCTATATTTGAATTTTAATTCAGCCATTGATTGTTAGGGGTATATAGGCTCTTTCTCATGTTTTTCATCAGATATTCCTAATCTAATTGAGAGAGAGGAAAAAACGAGGAAGGAAGAGAGAGAGAGAGAGAGAGAGAGAGAGAGAGAGAGAGAGAGAGAGAGAGCGAGAGAGAGAGAGAGTATTTCAATTTGGTAAAAGGATCTTGCTCAAGCTTCTCAGAAAGCATCCTCGATATCATTCTCCATCATCCGATCGTCATCCTTCAAGGAGTGCTGCCCTTGAACTTCATCATCATCGCCGTTCTTCTCAGAGCTTCGCTTCAATCATTAGGAGTATGGTTTACACAACCAAAGGGCTATGGATTCTCATGTTTGAAGAGTTTAAGTTAAACGACTAATTAGGGAAAAACTAGGGTTTTAGTCTTGTAAGCCTATTAAATCGGGTTTGTGATGCAGAAGAACTTTCACATAGTGAGGAAACCCCTTCATGAGAAGGAAGAGGGGATATAGAAATATTTATCCGAACCATTATTGTGTTGCTTATTATCTATTTTATTCCGCTACATATGCTGTGATATCTCAAAAAAAAGCAATCCTATTTAACCCCCCTCTAGGCTTGCATCTTAGATCCAACAAGTGGTATCAGAGCCTAGTATCCATATATTAGGCTTCACAACCTAGGATAGATGGTATGTTTAGGATCCTCAACCGCTTTCCCTGAAGACCATGTAGTTAATCGACCCCACTATTCTATGGCACGAACTTTTCATATTGGAAAGCTCGTATGAGGGCATTTTTGTTGTCCACAGATTTTGAAGTTTGGAATAAAGTAGAGTGTGGTTACCATGAACCCACTGACATAGCTGATGAAACTACTATTGTTAAACCTAGGAAAAAGTGGACTGCAACTGAAAAGATATTATACTCTCTTAATGCTAAAGCTATGAATGCCTTGTATTGTTCTTCAAATTTTGATAAATCTAATTGTGTTTCTAGTTGTGTGACTCAGCAGGAAATTTGAAAAATGTTAGAGGTCATACACGAGGGTACTTCATAGGTCAAGAGGACAAGATCACAATGCTCACACATTTCAAGATGAAGGCCCTTGAGAGCATACAGGAGATGCTTAGACGTTTCATGGATATTGTGAGCAAGGCAAAAGCATTGGGAAAGGACTACAGCCAAGACGAGCTTGTTATCAAGGAATTCAATAATATATTTGAAATCTCTCTTGATAATCTTGTAAGAAATTTTATCACACATGAGGCAAGATTGAAGGAGAGAGAAGAGCAATCAGAGGTAACCTGAAGAATAATTCATCGGCTGTCAAAGCAAAAAGAGGAAAATCAAAGGTCAAGACAAACATGGGTTTGAGCACGAGTTCTGAGAGTGAAAAAGATAACAATGTAGATCAAATTCTTAAGTGCTTCGAATCCTTCCTCAAATCGAAGGATGGTTAGAAATTCATGTAAGACAAATGGAGTCACTACACAAGCAAGGTAAATAAATATAATTCTAATGGTTCTGATACCGAATCAACTTGTTTTCAGTGTAGGAAACTTGATCACTTAAGGAAGAATTGCCCATTGAATAAAAAGAACTATAAAGAGAAGGACAAAAGCTTCAAGGTGGTAACATAGGACATGTCAAGTGGAGAAGAAGTGTCGGATAGTAGCTCAAGCAATGATAACAAAAGAGCACACCGTGTCTTATGGCAAATGAAGGTAATTCGGACAATTCTGACCATGAGAGCTACAGCGATGAGGTATACCTAACTTATGATGCTTTGTATGATAAGTATGTTGAGATCTTAGATCAATTTGAAAAGCTTGTTAAAAAGTATAAAGTTGTTAAAAAAGATGAATTCAAGTTTAAGTAAGGATAATAAATTGTTGACTGATAAAATTAAAAATTCTTCTTTAGAGTTGAATACATCTAACAATACAAGTGAAAATATCTCATTTGAACGTACATAATATTCCATATATAGAGACATAAATTCTAATTTATTCAAGCAACTAACTGAAAAATCAAGTAAAATTAAAAAATTAGTTGCAAAATTAAATGAGCTTTTATGTTATTTGTCATCTGAATAAAGGAAGTTTGAAATTAGATGAACTACCATAGTTTCTGTTCTAGTTTCTGAAATGAAAAACTTAATCCAAAAATATTGATTTGAAAAAGAGTGTGAAAAAATTTTCATTGGGTTCTAAAGGTTCAAACATGTTCCTTTGTAATCAAAGATTTGCAAAAGTTAAAACTAGATTTAGTTATTCATATTTAGATAAACATAAAAAGTTTTAACCATTTTTTGTAAAGAAAATAATTTAACTCTATTTGCACCCATTTCTAAATTCTACTATTTGTATTTTATATGGTAGAATGAGTCATATTTCAATGAATTATCGTATACAATATAGAGTTAAAACAGTTAAGCAAGTTTGGGTACCAAAAGGTATAATTGCTAACCAACGAAGGCCTATGTGGATATCTAGGTCGCACATTTCTATTTATCTGTAGGTGTGCAAGAAGGATAAGGATCAAGGCAACATCCGATTGGGTTGCTCAAGTCATATTTAGAAGACAAAAATCTATTCCTTAGCCTAACCAAAAAGAAGTATGGGTATGTAACTTTTTCAAAACAACAAAAGAGGTCAAATTGTTAGAGTTGGTAAGATAGGTAATTTCTGTTTGAACTCCTAAATATTTTTTTGTTGAGAACGTAGTGATAATCCCAATTCATTAGAAGATTATTGGACAATGGTACGTCTATTCATTTTCCGAACCTACACATGCAACTTTGATTATTTCAAATAGGTTCAATTGATTTGAATGTTAATAGACATGGAAATATTATGCTTCACATTTTCTTCATATTCATTTTAAAAGTGTAAAATGTTTGGGTGTAGGATGAGAAGTTGTTGATATGTTGCAAAATGAGTCTCATTATGCAAGCAAGGGTTCATTGTGAAGGTATGAGACGCTTGTATAAATGATTGTTTCAACAATTTTTCTCAAAAGGGTAAGTAATGGTATATTATATAACCCCACTTGTTGTATATATATATTTTTTCCCCTTTCTTTTTTTGTTTTAATATTTTTTTGTGTTTTATTTTTTTTAATTTTTTCTGTTTTTTTCTTTCTTATATGAAAACAAAATAAAAATTTCTCTTTTTTTATTTTTTGATTTCTTAAAGAAAATTTAAAAAAATGTGGCTTTCTATGTGTCTATATATTTTTGAGATGAATCTTTGTATAACATTGCTAGATGACACATGAGTGCATTTTATTGTCAAGTCCATATTTGTTTCTCAACTATATATGCTATATTCAATGATGACTTGTTGATTGACATGCAATTTGTGGTTTCACTTTATCTTTCTTTATATTCACATGCATGAGATACATATTATCAAATATAGTGTGCTGTTGGTAGATATTGACTTTAAAGCATATTCATGTTTGCATATGCATGTAACTAGTTGTATAGAGCAAGCTATGAGTAGTTTCTTTTGCACTAACTTAAAAACAAAAACTTTGCCAATCTGCAACTGAATTTCATTAAAAAATTGCATATATGAGTGTATTTGTTAAAAGATAATCAAATATCCACACTCATATATATAATCCACACAAAAAGAGTGTAATTATTAAAAGTTAGTCAAAGACAAACACTCGTGGATTTTTTGTTAGTTGCATATTTCAAAGGGTAGCCATCCTATACTAAATAAAACGTGTTTAGAGATGATGTACATTGCCCACCAAACTCTGTCAATCTTCCTTGTGAGTCTTATAAGGCATAGGTTATAGGTTGATATTTTGGTCTTTCTATGAAAGTTGAGAATATTTTCTTAATTAGCTTGTTTATATATACTTGTTTGTATAAATATCATATTTGTTTGTTGATTTGAGTCACTCTTTTTGACTTACTTCATATTGGTGCTATGAATTCTCCACACTTACATGAAGTAATTTGAGGGGTTCCACATATGCATTGATATCAACTAGTCATTCATATTTTTTTATAAAAAAATTTAAGGACTTGCAAGTATCTCTCTTTTGACATATATGTAGTACTATTCTATGATTTACTCCCATGTATGTTTCACATGGGGTATTTTTTGATTCGATGGTTTGTTTTTGATAATAACAAAAGGGGGAGAAATATGGAAATTTAAATTTTGAAAGATGAGAGTTTTGTGGAACTTGAAAATTATATTTTGAAAAACTTTATGAACAATTTATTTTTGGGAAAAAGGGAGGATAGTTTTGAAAGAAGAAAAGCCTAGTTGTAGCGGAGCTTGATAAACATGTATCTCATGTTTCATACATGCACACATACAGGGGAACCTTGCATATCATATTTGATATATCATGAAACTAAGAATGTGCATAATTCATGTATCTCAAACATCCATACTTGTGGCTTCAATTTTAAGTTTGTTATTATCAAAAGGGAGAGACTGTTAGGATTGTGTCCATACAATCAACTTTGTTTGATGAATAACAAACCTTCATATTGGTCTAATATATGTTTGAGATGTCGTATATAGGTTACAAGAAGTTAGGATCAAGTTTGATATTGAAAAGAGCAAAGACGATAAGTTAATCACAGCTAATTCTAGAAATATATCAAGAGTTAAAATCATGTTTGAGCATATGGGAGTGTCCGTATCATTGTCACGAATTCACAAGAATAAACAGAACTCAATTCTGAGATTAAACAGAACTCAATTCCGAGATGTATAGCTCAAGATATGCATGTTTTAGTTAAACAACGTCGAAACAGTTAGTAGCAGGATTGAAACATCCGCAGAGGTTGAAACTTGCATAGGCCATAACTTTTGACTCGATTATCAAAATTGCTAGTATAATATCTTTTTAGATAGCTCTTGATCTGATCTATAGACCATCGACAACACTATCAACTATCAATGATTCAAAGTCCAGAGAAGTTCAGATCATCGATGGTAAAGAGTAACCATCAATGGTTAAGTTTGACTATTGATCGATGGATAAGTCACCGGTTTCAGATTTCTAATCTATTTTAGGATTGAATTTCAGCTATTGATTGTTAGGAGTATATAGGCTCTTTCCTCAATTTAGTGAGAGGATCTTGCTCAGGCTTCTTAGAAAGCATCCTCGACGTCATTCTTCATCATCTGATAGTTAACCTTCAAGGAGTGCTGCCCTTGGACTTTAGCATCATTACCGTTCTTCTTAGAGCTTCACTTCAATCATTAGGAGAACGGTTTGCACAATTAAAAGGCTATAAGATCTCTCTAGTTGTCTGCTTAATTATTATTTATTTCTTTGTATTAAATGTGTTTTTACGGCATACTCAAGCCAGGGTGAAATAAGTGTTTACGCCATACTCAAATAGGGATTGAATTGAGGAATTAGTCACCAGTTAGGAATAGGGATACTCATCTGGGAAGAATTTAGGTCAGACGACTAGTTTGGGAGAAACTAGGGTATCGATTTTGTAAGCCTACTAAATCGGGTTTGTGATTCAGGAAAACTTTCACATAATGAGAAAGCTCCTTCGTGAGAAGAAAGAGTGAATGTATGATTATTTATCTAAACCATCATAAAATCTCACGTGTTCTAGTTGTGATTTTTCTATGATCATTACATTGCTTACTGTTTTGCTTATTACCTAGTTTATTCCGCTGCATATTCTGTGATATCTCAAAAAATAGTAAGCAATCCTATTCACCGCACTCTAAGCTTTGCATTTTAGATTCAACACATTCTCTACCATCTCATTAGGAATACTCATTCCCACATAAAATCCCACATAAAGTGGGAATGGGAGGGGAAATGAGAATGAGCATTCTAGATTCCAAAATGACGTCGTGTTTGGTACAAAAGAATGAGAAGTGAGAATTGTCATTCCAATCTCAATCACTCCTGCATACCAAACAAGACGTAAAGGAATAGTAAGCATGACAACACGTAAAGGAATAGTAAGCATGACAACTCCACAAATAGATCTAGAGTAAAATTTTTCTCATACAAAAGAAATCTACAATGATAGACTTACATGTCAAATGAAAAAACGTCTTGATGATCTTCCACCATTTCCAGTGCAGTAATTGTTGAAATCTGGGTCATAGCAGGAGGGAAGGTAAAGTGAGATAGGGACAAAAGATGGCTTTGTGTTTAGTAGACGATTTTTAAAGGGGAAGTGAGGTGAAAGGAGGTGAGAGAAGGGACAAGGGAATTTAAAATTGAAAATGTAGAGAAAAACCCCACAGTAGGAGGACAAAAGAAGAGAGAAAATTAACCGCAAAGGGATCCACTTTACCTACCTCTCCCTCCAACCAAACATGAGAGTTAACATGGTGGGTGGGGAGGACAAGTGTTTTACTTGGTCCGGTGGAGATCCTATAAGATCAGACCCCGAAAAGGGTTCCCACTCGTGGGTGAAGATGTCCCCACTAAAGGTGGGTTGAAGGGTCATCCCTCGCAAGACCTCCTACAACGTGGGGAGGGCTCAAGCTCAGGCTGATCGTCTAGCTTTATTTCCCCCTAATCAAGGTTCCCTCATTAAAAAAAAGAAGTATTGGAGATATGCTAGGAATATTCTCATCTCTCAATTATCTCCATGACTATGGAGACACATGCTAATTATGGGTGATTGGTGATTGACCAAACTAATATGGCAAAAGACAAAGAATATGTAGTTGATGTGATTGAAAATTGTTAGAGATACACTTAGCTTATCTTGTATATATTTCTTTGGTGTATATAAACCCATCATATGTACATGAATCAATCAATGAAATTGTTCTTAAATCCTATTTATATTTCTTTGGTATGGTATCAGAGCGGTGAATTCATCCACAAGAATTAGAGATGTGTGGCATTTGTTTTTCTTATTTAGTCAAGAGAATATTAATTCTTGATCTCTTAGTCTCTCTGCCTTCAAGTCAAGCTCTGTGAAGCCTAAGTTGCGGCCTCTGCAACTTTGGCTAGAAGATTCATCGTTTGCCACTTGCGTGTCTTTGTGCCACTAACTTTTGGTAGAAGGATTTTTCTATTACAAGGCTTGTGTTGCTGCCTTGTTTGTGAGGATTTGGTTTGTAAGAGTTGTCTCTTGTCCTTGTTAAGCATGCTTTCTCTACTACATAAATTTTTTATTTCTCTCGATGTCGTGCCTTTCACCAAGTTTCTTCTTTGGCTTGATTTTGGTGCTATAGTATTTTTTTTAAAAGATACTCGGTTAAAGAGTTAATGGGTGATTTATCTTCTTTGGCTATGTCCTTGACTTTTATTCTACGTCTTTGGGAGGAGATATGAAGGATAATTTTCACTTCTGAAAATCTATCAGGTTCATGTAACTAATAGTTTGGGCAAAATCTATCTCACTTTCTCAACTCAAAGGAAAAGCTTAATCATATTGAGGAAGATCCTTCTATTACCTCTGATCCAAGCTATTCTAAGTGGAAGCGAGATGATGATCAGATCATCAACATGATAAATTGCATGGAACCCAATGTAGTTCACTCTATGGTTTTCCTTAATACCTCTAACATGATATGGGACACTCTTAAAGACATATACTCAACCACGAACAACATGCAATGTTTTTTTTATCTTTGGAGGGAGATTTAGAACACTATGCAAGAGGGAGATGTTTTTGCATTTATGTCCCGTCATCATCAATTCTTGGAGGAGTGGAAATTATACCAGCTAATTTCTCTTGATCCTACTATTACTCTACAGTAATCTGGAACAATTTAGTTTGGGCAAAATCAATATCTCACTTTCTCAACTCAAAGGAAAAGCTTAATCATATTGAGGAAGACAATCATATTACCTATGATCGTAGCTATTCCAAGTGGACATGAGATGATGATCAAATCATCAAAATGATAAATTACATGGAACCCGTGTGGTTCACTCTATGGTTTTCCTTGACACTGCTATGATTATTCGGGACACTCTTAAAGACATGTACTCGACCACGAACAACATGCAATGCTTGTTTGATCTTTAGAAGGAGATTTAGAAAGCAAGAGGGAGATGCTTATGCATTTATGTCCTGTCATCGTTAATGCTTGGGGGAGTGGAAGTTATACCAGCTAATTTCTCTTGATCCTGCTATTACTCTACATCAACATAAGACTATTATATATTATCGCTCTTGGTAATGTGATGTCATATTATGATTCAGTATGTAGCCATATTCTTACTACAAATTTGAGTCCCTCTTTTTCCGATGCGATCTCTCATCTGGCTCTAGTTTCCTTACTATCTACAGTGGATATCTCAAGCACTAATGCCACTCTTTCTACTTCTCTTGATTAGAGCAACTCTTTCTACTTCTCTTGATTGGAACAAGTGAGAGACTCTCAAGGATGTGTAACTCATTCTCTTAGATGTCGTGATCGTGGTGGACTGCACTGCAGTAGATTTTGCACATTGTCACCAGACCAACCACACCTATGATTGTTCTGGTAGCATAAAGATAGACCTGCTAATGCTGCATTAGTAGACTCCCCGATTTCTTCTCTTCAGCTTCCGTGATGTCAACCTCTAATCTTGGTGCTTTGTCTGCTGTGAAGTGTCGTGCAATATCACTCAAGCTTCCACACATACAGCCTAGTTAAGTAATGCTTATTTTACTTCTAGTCATAGTTGTATTATAGATTCAGGAGCTTCAGATCATATGACGCCTTCTACATTATCATCATTTACATCTCTATCTGATTTTCATGTTTGTACTGCTCATGGTTTACCTGTTCCAATAAAAGGTGTTGACGATATTTCCCTTACTCCTTTGCATTTATCATCTATTTTGAGTATTTCCAATTTTCCTTCTAGTTTACTATATATTAGTAAGCTCACTAAACAGGATAAATGTCATGCCCCTGAGTCCCAAAATTACCTAATGTGCACATGACTAGGCTAGGTAACATATACCATCGAGCCAAACACCACCTAAAAGCACAAACTTAAGCCTATAAAGAGGATCGATATATACATCTCATCCACTATACTCAGAACAGAATACATAATCATACATAAAAGCAAATATTAGGAAACTGATATACAGCATAAGCAAGTATAGAGTATAAATATATAGCAGAAGTAAGATACTCAATAAATATCAACAAGTGCTATAGATAATGAATAACATTAAAGATATCACGAGTCTGATATCAATCTCATCATCTCAAAATACATAATAACCAGCTCGCACGACTACACAGGTCTGAAACAACAACTACAACAGTTACGTACATAAGAGTCACTACATGACAGCGAAAAGTTGAACATAAATAATAAAGTTTGGTAGTAAGAAAGCTGAAACAGAATTAAATAAATAGATAGACAAGTTGGTCAACAGGAAGCCCATCTACTAAAGATGACTAGACTACGATTTGCCTAAAAGCAGGGGTGGAAGGTCCAGATTGGCCACTGGTGTGCAAACCAGGATGGCCAGAAAAGCCATCTAGCAAATGATAAAATAAAAGTGTGGTTTGTGCACATATAACATTTACCATGAATTTGTGACTAGTTTAAATGTAATGAAGACTATATAACTATATCACATTACTTGCTTTCATGAGAATAACATGCATCTCAAATCTAGAATATAGAACGAACAAAAACAGATAACCAGAACAACATCATCACAAAGATATCAAGGAGAGTGCACCTAGCTCCTGGAATGTGATGCAAAGATAATGTGTGCATCCAACTACACAACTTTTACTTAATCTTGTTTATGAAAATGGTGTACCCGCTGAGAAAGTTACTTGGATTCTTATTTTATTTGGTTTGTGTGCCAAGACTCACCTGGCACTAGCACTCAAACACAATCCTGAGCCGCAAATTATCTATGAGATGTCCAAATCTCTCCCGTTAATTAATCCACATGAACATGTTCATTACTTAGTTATATAGATATATTATGCACTAGGCCCGAATAACTCAATCTATAGAGAATATCCATTTGTGGGTGCCCTCTCCTACTGGGTTTCCGAAGTAAACAAAACATGGCCGTCAAGTACCAAAGCAAGTCATCATGACTTGATACACACGTTGATCTCTTTCTTGATTTCTCTTTCTCGATTTATCAAAATTTTCCATTTGAATAAGTTTTTGGTGGTAGAGAATCACGTGCCTCCCCTCAAGGTCGCCATGTATATCAAATCAAAAACTTTCTTGATTTCAAACAGAGAATGCTCTTGATTTAGTGTCATGAGGGACACACCCAATATCTAAACATAGGCAATCATCGTCATCATGTGTATACCATATCATGGTGTCTAATCATGCATACTCCTAGGACCAAGTCTCACGATAACGTTCTGAACAAATAAAAGTCTAACATATAACCTAGTCCAACATGCATAACATAACATATATGGTTAGAACAAATGACAACACTATGCGGTAACATAACACAACATGCATTACTTGCATGCTTAGACATGGATATATCATTCCATAAAATAGTCCTAAACATGAAACTATAGCCAAACGACTAATTTATTATCTTCTATATCTCAATATGGCAAGAACAAGCTTAATTGCCTAATTGATATCATAATCATTGGAAGGTAACAAAAGAAACAAGAAAAACAAGCTCAAACGGATCAATTTCTCAAAATCGAAAGAATTGGTTCTCTTATACTGAGCGCGTGTGCTCAGAGGTTGGATGTGTGTGCTGACCCCGATACTACATCAACCAAGTTCTGACAGCAGACTGAGAAAAACCCAAAATAGAAATTATTTTTGAAAATCTTGCTTGAGTGCATGCGCTCATTGTTTTGGCGCATGCACTCAAACACTGTAAAACAATCTATTCTCAAGGTTGCACCGAGCTCATGCGTTCAACATGTCGAGCACATGTGCTCCTGCTAAAATCCATGATTCCCAAAACTTTTTCGATCAAATACTTCATCGATTCAAAATCAAATAAAAAACCAACTTCTATCTAAGTTTTGTGCTGCCAAAAGGAAACTATTTCACCCATTTACACTTCAAGACATCAAGTATTCACCAATCCGCCATTCGAATTTGAGAGCTCGCAATCCAAACCAAAAATGGGGACAACCCCTTATCCAAACTACTCATTTCAATTTACAAACATCATAAGGATGCTCAAAATACCAAAAACCCACGAAAAATACCTCAAAGTATGGACTAAAGACCCTATCATACAAATGTATTATTTATCTACAGTAATATTTTTTCCCCTTAAAAAAGATTGTGGATTGAGATCCACCTCTTAGAGAAATCCTCCCATTGATCAAAGCCCAAGAATTTGAAAGTAAATAAAAATCAAAATAAAAATCAAGGTTTTCTTGGTTGACAAGATAGAAAAAGTCAAGATCTAAAAGTCTAAAAGATCCATAAATTAAAATTTTAAAATAATCAATTTAGCCAACAAAAACACTTGCCTTGGGGTGTATATCTCTCTTCTCTCCAAAATTTTAAGCCCTAATTTTTTAGGGAGAGAAAATGGTGCTTTTACATGTGGGATCATGAAATGGGTTTTGGGTTAATGGATATCCTTCTAGTAGATGCAACCTAATAAACTAATATGCCATAACGCCTATTATCTCTCTTAAAGCCCAAGTAATTATGACAACTAATAAAACAACTTGAGAAACTCAAAACTTGATATTTAATGAAAGATAAAACTAACAATTGTGACCTTCTTCTTGAATAAAGAATGTGACGTGTCAAAAATTTAGGATTCAACAAAATCAGACGGTTCAAACTTATCCGATTGAAATCTACAGTTGAAATTGATTCAAAACGGGGTATGGTCCTTACACTAATTGCTTTCTCACTTTTTATCCTACTCATGGTGTCATCCAAGATATCCAGACAAAGAAGGTGATTGGTGGAGGTTGTGAGCGGCGTGACTTGTATCTCTTGGATTCTTCGAATTTGGATTCTACACTTTTGGTTTCCACATATCCTTGTGTATGGCACCATCAGTTAGGACATTCATATTTATCTAGTGTTAAGCAGAATGTTCCAAGTTGTGAGTCTCTTTCTTCAAAACTTAATTGTGAGTCCTATGAGTTAGCAAAACGCCTTCCTACTAGGATTTATCAATAAACGCAGTGTTGCCCTCTTTGATTTAGTTCATGCGAATGTTTGGGGACCAGTATATTGTTCAAGCTTGAATAAATATCGATATTTTGTGACTTTTATTGATAACTATTCTCGTATAACTTGTTTGTTTCTTCTTACTGATCGCTCTGAGGTGTTTGATGTTTTTCGCGCATTTATGAAGAAATACATACTCAGTTTGGAATAAAAATTAAGTGTTTTCGATTTGATAACGCAAAAGAATACTTAAGCTATAATTTTCAAAGTTTCTTTAAAAAAAGGGTATCATCCATAAGACTTCTTGTGCATATACAACTCAGTAAAATGGTGTCACTGAACGTAAAAATCAGGATCTCTTAAATGTTGCTCGATCTATTATGATTAGGATGTCTGTACCTAAGTTTTATTAGAATTTGGTTGTGCTTACTGCATGCTTTCTCATAAATCGAATCCCAGCACGAGTTCTTGACAATAAGATTCCCTTCTCTTGTATTTCCTATTAAAAATCATTTCTGCTGCCTCTTAAAGTGTTTGGATGTACATGCTTAGTGCAAAATCTAGGTCTTGGTAAGGACAAACTTGATCATCGTGCAATTAAGTGTGTTTTCTCGTTATTCTCGCCCTTCAAAAGGATATTTGTGTTATTCCCCCACACATCAACTTTTTACATCAGTTGATGTCACATTTTTTGAAAATCAGTCTTTTTAAAAATATATATATATCCCTACACAACAACCTTCGTCTATATCTACTCCTATTGCTGTGATAGATTTTCCAACCGATAAGTCATCACTGGTGGATTTGGGAAAAGAAAGGTCAGGTCCAAATCGAATAAGTCAAGAGAAGGCTATTGCTATCACACCATCATAATCAACTTCTGACTTTGATCCGTCCACTTCTGAGCCATCGACATCTTCTAGTAACAATATTCCACTTAATGATCTTCCTATTGCATTTTGTGAAGGAAAACGACATTGTCCCACATATCCTATTTCTTTTTATGTTTCTACTCATGGTCTAATCCCATCTCTTCAGACGTTTATATCATCTTAAAATTTTGCTTCTAATGTAAAAATGTTCAGGAAGCACTTAAATATTCTGGTTAGCAAATTGCTATGGAAGATGAGTTGAAGGCTCTTTAGCAAACTAACACTTGGCAATAGTGAAGCATCCAATAGGCTGCAATATGGTAAGATGTCATTGGGTCTTTACTGTGAAGCATAATCCCGATGAGTTAGTCAAATGTTTGAAGGTTCATCTTGTAGCCAAGGGTTTTACTAGGGAGTAGACTAAGAGGAGACTTTCTCACCAATTGCAAAGCTTACATCAGTTCGACTGTTAGTCTCTTTGGCATGTAACCAATCTTGGTCTATTCATCACTTAGATGTCAAAAATCCATTTCCTTATGAACAACCTTGAAGAAACTGTCTATATGAAGCCACCTCATGGTTTTTAGTGTCAGAGGGAGCAGTTGGTATGTCGCTTAAAGAAGACCATTTACGGTCTTAAGCAATCTCCTCGTGCTTGGTTTGATAAGTTCAGTAAGGTTGTCTACTCACAAGAAGTCAAGTACAACATGGCTGATCATTCTCTAATTTCATATCAAAGATCTTGTGGTATAGTTATTCTATTGGTGTGTGATGATATTATTATCATAGGAAGGGACTCACAAGGCATTGACACTGTTAAACGACACTTGACTTCTGAATTTCAGACAGAATTTCGGTCCTTTATGTTATTTTCTTGGGATAGAAGTTGCACGACCTAAGGATGATAGTTATCTTTCACAACGGAAATATGTGTTAGATTTATCATTGGAGACAAGTCTACTTGGTTGTTGTCCTAGTGATACACTCGTGGATCCAACTTTGCAGCTCTCACCATCTGCCTCAAACACAACATTTTCTAATCCTGGTCGATATTGACAACTGGTCGGGAAGCTTATTTACTTGATTGTACCTCAACCTAACATCGCATATGGTGTTAGTTGTGTTAATCAGTTTATGCATGCACTGGCCACAATTCATTGGGAACCTAATCTTTGCACCTTAAAAGTATCTCAAAAAGTCTCTAGGTCATGAACTTTTGTTTGGTTCAGGCCACTCTCTATCTTTGCAATGATTTGTGATGTTGATTAGACTAGCTCAATAGGTGATAACTGTTCTACCACTAGTTACCATGCCTTTTTCGTTGATAATCTTATATCTTAGAAAAGCAAGAAGCAAGCTGTAGTTGCTCATTCAAGTGCTGAGGCTTAATATCGCTCCATTTCTCTCTTGGTATCAGAGATTTTATGCCTTCAATATCTTCATTCTCATTTGGGATTTCATGTCTCTTCAACTACTCTAGTGCATTGCAATAATCAAGCAGCGATTCACATCTTAAATAATCATGTTTCATGAGCGAGCAAAACACATTAAAGTTGACTACTACTTTGTACGTGATGAGGTTTGTAAGGTGGTATCTCTTTCTCATATTCCCTCCAGTGATCAATTAGCCAATATTTTCTCGAAAGCATTACCACCAAAATTATTCCACTCTTTACAGGATAAGCTGGGCTTTGCTAATCTATATGCTCCAGTTTGAGGGGAGTGTTAGAGATATGCTAAGAATATTCTCATCCCTCAATTATCTCCATGATTATGCATATACAAGCTCATTATGGGTTATTGATAATTGACCAAACTAATATGGCAAAAGACAAAGAATATGTAATTGATGTGATTAAAGATTCTTAGGGATACAATTAGCTTGTATAGATTTCTTTGATGTATATAAACTCATCATTTGCACATGAATCAATCAATAAAATTATTCTTAAATCCTCTTTATATTTCTTCAATAACATGGATGTCCATCCCTCCACCTCATCGCACCTTCCCTTCCCTCCCCTCACCTCACTTCCTCAAACCTCCTACCAAACCAAGCCATTGAATTAGCAATAAATAATGACAGGATATTTCAGAGAACTTTTCCAGCTTTCAAAATATGGGCTTCAACTACGCTCGCACCTTTCAGGAAACTCCCTCCTACTTTTGAAGTAGGCTTCTTCAGATTCAGTTACACCCTACACGTATATTCTTCTTAAGTTAGTATGCAATTTTTGATTGGGATAAACACAATTTAATATAAAAGTATAAATCAAAAGGCAGTTACCTTAAGGATTATAACTGCAGCTTTCTTGTCAAGGATTTCATTGTATTCACTACATGAAAATGCCTGCAGAACAAGACCCTGAGACCTCACATTATCTGCCATGAGAAATTACATTACGACAAAGTTAATTGTGACTTACCTGTACACAGTTTGGGCAACCAGCAGCACTCAAGCAACTGCATGTTGAGACAAGTTCCAAGGCTGCAGTGAGAAGTTCCCTGAAGAGCAGCTGGATCTGTTGCCAAAATCCAACATATTCACTATGGGTAATAATTGGCATGTCAGGGAGTAAAAGTTACAAGGCCAATTTCTATAATTCAACTTACCAAAAATTGGATATACATTTATGAGAAATACAAAAATATATGATGATGACAGTTGACAATCCTCCCTCTGAATACCAATGACTTGAAACACACCAACTTTTAATTTTACTTTTTATTTTTATTTAACTATTATCTCAGATTCTGATTGAAACAGTTATCTGTTCTATCCAATCAGGATACAAACTGCAACAGATTTTACAGACAGACTTCTCGTGGTAAACCACAGGTCAGACACCACAATTGCTGTTACACCAAAGTAATGATGGTAAAATTAGTAATCAAGATCTATGGTCTGTACCTGTGTTGTAATGCCAATGCCTCCAGGATGCTTATCATACAACAGCAATCTTTCAGGGATACTACGGGTTTCACGAGGATTCGCACACTCGGTGCTCAGGTCAGAAGAATTACACATCATATACCTGAACAAGAAATACAGTTTGCATTAAGTACGCTAAGTTTTCTTTAAGCCAACAACAGCTTATGTGGTGGCTAATAAGGGCGTATCTCAATAGCCAAGTAAGCCAACAAATATTACATACTGAAATGAAAGATAACCAAGTGCACAAATAAGCACAACTAAATGTGGATTCATGCATATTTGTGGTGTCTTTTTTTGCTCCTTCATCAACTATAT
Source organism: Asparagus racemosus (assembly GCA_037177215.1). Lineage (NCBI taxonomy): Eukaryota > Viridiplantae > Streptophyta > Magnoliopsida > Asparagales > Asparagaceae > Asparagus > Asparagus racemosus. Next base: position 24,515,899 of record JBAKGM010000365.1, on the reverse strand, counting down.
AGGAAGGCAGTGAGTTACTCAACCTTGTACGTAAGATGCTACACCTACCTAGGGATAAAACTCAAGATGACAAAGTAACTGGTTGATCTGTCTGAACTTACAGGGGAACAACATTGAGAAGAGCATGTGAAGCTGCATGCTTGCCTGCACGGAATGACAACCCTTCTAATTCAACAGCTTCTCTTATTGACTGAGGAACTCGAATCCAGGCTGCCTGTTTCCACAATAGATAGAAAGATATTACAGAACGAAGACATGAAAATGTTATTCTAGGAAAAGCTCCAATAAAGTGAAATAATAAATAACTAAAAATTACATACCTGAGATTCATATGAGAACACAGGAAGATAAAGATCAACAGTGTCATATATCTGGTTACTTGATTTCCAAATACGATGAAAACCAAACCATGTTGTTGTCACATTGCAAGAGTGTACTTGAGCAGTTGTTCTGGAATATTCGAATTCAGATCCCTTTACTGGAGGATAGGCCTGAGCAAGAGGAAGAAAAAACAAGCAAAAGTGTTCTACATGCTTAATCATCAGCTTAGGACTAAACAGAAGGTCATGCAAACATATAGAATTAATACAGAAAAAGAACGAATTTGTAAGAAGTGAACCTACAAGTTCGCTGCCAAAGACATGAATGTCTGTGTAATCTCGTGTCTTCGTGTAGTACTTCAAGTCTGCCTTCTGGCAGTAAGCAGTCTTTTCTGATAAATTTAATGTTTTCACAAGATAGGTGAAGCCCTGATGCATGTAAACGGCACCTTCATATACCTGAACGGAGACAAACTCCACATAAAGCAAATATTTTGATGCAGCAAGCTTTCTCCAAGACTATGTAATGTTACTTTCAGACCAAGAACAAATGGCCTAGAGGGTTGAAATCTAATGAGCAAAAAACAGATCACAAGGAAGTGGAGTCATATAATGGGCTTATATAGCACCACAAGCTACATACAATTGCAACAACATGAGCCTCATTATAATTAAATTGAACTAACTTTATCCTTTTTAAAACCTACTAAAACCAATTTAAATTTTCATGAAAATTTTTATGAGAGGAAGTACAGATAAGTCTTCTTTCAAACGTTTGTGAAATTCAAGCTTATACTATCTCATACAGTCATACTTATACCATCTCATATAAGTTCTTCAATACTATATAGGCATTTGAATTAAGTATATCTTTTAATATATATTCATGAAAGTGAGGCTTGGCTCACTAGTAAAGTGTGGAGTTGGGTAGTGGGAGGTCCTAGGTTAAGACTGGGTTTGCTTTTGGCTGCAAAAGAGAATAAACTCGTGAAAGTGATTTCTCTAATAGGTTGCATCTCTAGTTCTAATGTGGTAGATTGCAGCAACTGCATAAAAGGAATAGTTCAAAATATGAGAAATGTTACTATTAGAAACAAAAAATTCTCAAATAAATTGAATGAAAAAATCACTAAATAGTATCTGAATGGTGGATGCAAATCACGTGTAAAAATGATGAGATGGGTTACTTGCAAGTACCAGAAAAAGCTTAGTTACTGCTACTTCACATTAATATATACCAGTCCTACCTCCCCCCCCCCCCCCCCAAGAAAAAGGGAAGGGCGGAACAATGAATCCACCCTATCTTACTCAAATTATACATTAACGTAAACAAAGATCACATTTTCCTTTCCCCATCCATGTTCTCCATACAGATCACGCAAGTGCAACACACGCTGGCATGCGTGCGCGCACATGCACATACAAAGAGGGAGGACAAGAGTTGGGTTCGTAACACAATTGTCATGTCCTGTAAGATTTACCATGAATCTCAACAAAATGCCCAAAAACATGTTCAAAACAGACATGATCGATTCCATAAAATTATATATATATGGAATTTTATATATATATATATATATAGATTAATGGGTATCCTTGTCATAGGAGGGAAATCCCCTCATTGTCACCTATGTGGCA
>JBAKGM010000365.1:24498872-24513841 GCA_037177215.1 Asparagus racemosus | reverse complement strand
AGAGAGATAGATGATCATGTAGTCCAAAGGGCACATTACATAGAAAAAGCTCCAATTTTGTTATAATTGGAAATCCATTGACAAGAGACTATTTCCAAATAAGAGTGATCAATTGGGCTAGTCCTCTCAATTGATTTTCTATTATTTCCTAGTTATGTCCACACATTTAGCAATCATTTCAGATGCTATGTTGAAGTGGGAAATTCTAAGACTTTGGATATGTACTACCACTACCATTATTTTAAAAAGCGGTATGGGTGCTTGTCTAGTCCTAAGCAACACTAAGGCCACGCACCTAGGTCTTGGGAGCGCCTAAGAGAGCATGGGCCGCTTACAAGCACTGCAACTCATATAGGTCATATTAGAAAACCTTCTAAGAAAGATTACGATCTTGCCCTTAGGAACCATGATAAAAAGGTGTATGGCTCGCTTGGGGGTAGCAACAGATGAAGAGAATGGGCCAAGTCAAATAAATCAGATCAAAACTCCGTATCCAAGTTCATCTTATGTGAGCGGAAATGATAGGATTTTGAATCTTTGAAGAGAATCGTTCTTCTTTTGATGCTAAAAACACAACCGTGGAGCTTAAGTGCCTGCCTAGGAGGCTAGTCTGGCGCCTAGACGCCTAGCGCTTTCTGGAATATTATGTACAATATAGGTGGAATTCTCTCATCATTCTGTACATATTATGTACAATATAGGTGGAATTCTCTCATCATTTTCTTATAAATGAAATTATTAAGGGATATTAGCTGCAAAATTAGGTTATAATGAATACGGTCAATATTTCTGGGCCCCGAAAGTGGGTAACCAACATAACTGTAATAGTCTAAACACCAAGGGAATGTACTTTACCTCTATTTGTCTTCCACTAAGCCTTAAAGGTGGATGCAAAGCGCTTAAGAAAGTTGAATAATCTTACCTCTTCATCTAAGCAGATTGTAAGAAATTTGAGGATTGCTGTTTTGAGGACAAAGGCATAAATCATGAGCAATGTTTAAAAAACGGCTCAGATGTCCGATATATAGGCGAAAATGTTGTTTAACAGAGCTTGCTACAATGAGAAAGATGCATCTTTTAAGGATTTATGAAGAATATCGGTGATGTATCGAGATCTTCCCTATATCCTCAGATTTTCTCAATACATGGCAGCATTTTGACATAAAAAAATTAGCTGAAAAAGTGTTATATTGGGTTATGAGTTAATATTTGGTTTAAAGGTTTTTCTAGTATAGGTCCCAAAAGACGCTCAATTTGAAATAGATCCTCAAAAGACAATAATAAAAAATAACTTTCCACGTTAAATTCCATTGTTTTAACCAAAATTTTTAGAGTGGTCCATTTGTTATTTCCATGATACCCTTATCCTCTTCATTTATTCTCAGCTATTATTGCATGGGGCGAGGGGAAATAGAATTGGGGGAGGTTGGGTAGAGGAGAGAGTGAGAGTGAAGAGGGATAAGGTGTAGGTAGGGGTTATATTGGGAGATGATGGGTTGCATGGTGGATGATGGAGAATTGGGTGCTATATTTGGGGTGAGGGGATGGAGGGGTGGCTGCCATTTTTGCGCGGTGGGTAGGGTTGTAAGGAGAGAAAGGATGAGGCAATTAGAGAGAGAGAGAGAGAGAGAGAGAGAGAGAGAGCCAACTTGGGGAAGGTGGGGGGGCGCAAACTTAGGTAACACTAATATTATTGGTATTGGATAGTTAATCCGACATGAGTTAAATTCCAACAAAAAACACTAACGATAACAGTTTGGTGTTAACTAAAAGGATTTGGGAGATTTCTTTTATAATTCATTTTTTTCATAGGACCATTGTTTTAAAATGATGTGGTCAATATTCTCTATTGCTTTTTTTGGTAATTTTTGGGCAATATATCCCCAATATGGCCGATATATTAGTTGATATGTTGACCTATACGTCTTTTTATACGGCCTATTGCAAAACAATATACATCTTTTGACAATTTTTAGGGGACATCATGATTTTGCCGATATATCAAGTGACATTTAGGCCCCAATATCGGTCAAAATGTTGCAATTTCAATTTGGACTTTTACTTATTTTAAAAGATTGGTTAGTTGTCCTTAACATATATTATTTATATTTTTAATGCTTAGATTTCATTAAGTATGTTTAGATTACAAATTAGTGTATTATATTATATAGAGTAAATTGCATTAAATAACCCATATAGTTTCCCACTTGTTGCACTTAAACACCACAAGTTGCATTTTGGTGCAAAAAAATACTATAAAGTTTCTAAATTTTGCACATTACTACCATTGATCATGCAATCGTGGAAATTTTCACTCAAATGTTTCTCTATGATACTTACATGCTAATTTTAGAGCTTTTTAACTAATAATATTTATTAAATTTGCTATTAAATCAAACACTTTTTCAAACTCATCTTAATTCAACTTTAAAATAGAGTTGTGATATTTCTAATGAGAAATTTAACAAATATTAATGGTTAGAAAGCTCTAAAATCAGTACGTATTACATATTAACCATTGGGTGAAATTTTTCACATTTGCGTGATCGATGGTAGTAACATGCAAATTTTGAAAACTTATAGTATTTTTTTGCACAAAATACAACTTGTGTTATTTAAAGTGCAAAAAGTGGGAAACTATACGATATTTAAGTGCAATTTACTCTATTATATATGGACATTATCTTATCTGTCACTCCGAAATTTACTATATATCTCCGAAATTTTGCTAAAACGCGCAATCTGATATAGATTTTGGTCATCCGATATTTTCCCGACATCTGACATTCTAAACCTTGCACAGGCCTTATTTCAAATTGTAAACCATTTACGCGATTGATATCATAAAAAAACCTTTGCTTTATAGGTTGGGTTTAGGTTTATGGATCAATTGGCCAAATACGAAGACATTTTTATAGATCTCAAAATAGGAGAATTTGAGCTCAATTACTCACTATGATTTTCTCTCGAGTCGAGATTCTCTCCACCCTTGACTTGACTGCTTGTAGTTCTATACATCCTTAGGTGCATGTCAGTATCGTTGAGCTCCTCTTTTTTTATCGCTCTTCCTCCTCCACTCCTCTTTTGTATCTCCCTTAGGCCGCCTATCCCCTAGACATATCTTATTTACATTATTTTTCATTTATGTATATATAAATTCATTTTGAGGCATCTAAGACATGAATATACATTGGCCAATATGATACTCCTAAATTTACTAGAAATTTTCAACATATAACTGATATCCATCATATCTGTTGAATGATTTTTGACTAACACAATCTTGAAATCCAACATTTAGAAAACGGCTAATATACCATATTAGCTTATAAAGTGACTCATTTTCTAATAAAGCATAAAAATTGACTCTGGCGATAACAAGACCTAAAAGTTGACACACTTAATCAATAAGGCCTACTCCGGTCGCTGGAATTTTGATTTGAGTGGTAAATTTAAGGATTTTTGCATTTATACCCCTCAAATCTTCCACACTTACATATTTTCCCTCCAAATTATGCAAAAAAACCCATCCCTCCCTCTCCCCTCACTTACATTACCCATCTTCTCAACCTCTCTCTTCTTACTTCCCTAACTTTCCTCCTCCCTTCTCTCCTCTCCCTCCTCCGCTTTTGGTAAAGGTTTGAGGGGAAAGAGGAGAGAAAGGGGGAGGAGGAGAGTGAGATTGCGATGTGGGGTAAGGTTAGAGAAGGAAGCTGAGGAGGCGAGGGTGAGGATCTTGAGGAGGAAAGGGGAGATGGAGTGGGAGGGGAGGAGAGGAGAGGAAAGAGATGATGGAGAGAGAGATGAGTTTTTTGCAAATATTTGAATTTTGCAAGGCAAATTTATAAGTGTTGGAGATTTGAAGGATATATATGCAAAAACCTTTAATATTCCCTCTCAAAACAAAACTCCAGCCACCAGAGTAGATCTTATAAGTTAAGTGCGTCAATTTTTAGAACAAGCGTCAGTTTTTATATCTTATTGAAAAATGAGTGTCACTTTATAGGCTAATCTAGCATTTTAGCCTATAGAAAACTGACTATAAATGTAGATTTACCTCACTTGTCAATTGTGTCTTTTACTAAGCTTTTTATAGCATCACAAGAACTTGGTACTGATAATGTTTTTAGGTTGGCAAATTCTCGACTATCAAGATAACACTTATGGGGAGCTTCTAAATTTTGAGTCATATCCTTTCTAGGTGTCTTTAAGGAGGGTTGCGTTAGGTAGCCGACAGCCAACGTAAAACATAGTCGGATCCACATGGCATGAATCTTATATAATATTCGTTGGGGCGTCCCCACCGTGATACGTTGCATTGATGTCACCCCGATGCAATGATAAGTAAGCAATGGTGATTCGCTAGGATATTCCCTAGAAGCAACGTGTGACATCGATGCTACCCCGTTGAGATGACAAATAAGCAAGGATGTTCTAGGACATTACAATTCTCTAATATGTTGCCAACTAGTATTAGGCATAGACTAGAGCATTATAAGAGAGGGCATGACAAGAGACTTTTACAGGAGAGTAAAATAGAATTAATAGATATTATGCTTAGAAGAAAGATTACTATAATTTGTTTATAGGAAACTAAATGGATAGGTAAAAAATCTAGAGAAATTGAAAAGATGAGATATAAACTTTGGTATACGGGAACAAAAAAGAATAGAAATGGAGTGGGAGTACTTGTAGATAGCATAATAAAAGATAGTGTTGTAGAAATAAAAAGAGTGGGAGATAGAATAATATTAATAAAAATTATTTTGGGAATAGAGATTATTAATATTGTTAGTGCTTACGCTCCACAAGTAGGGTTGCCCGAGAATACTAAAAGAGATTTTTGGGATACTTAGATGAATTGATTCAGGGAATTCCATTAGGAAAGAAATTATGTATAGGGTAGACCTTAACGGGCATGTTGGCAAGGATCATAATGGATATGAGAGGATACATGGATGGTTTGGGTATGAAATTAAGAACGATATAGGAGAATCAATTTTAGAATTTGTTATGATTTGATAATAGCAACTACACAATTTAAAAAAGGGATGAACACTTAATAACTTTTAAAAGTGTATCTAATAGTAGTCATATAGACTTTTTCTTACTAGAAGGGTGAATAGGTTAACATGCAAAGATTGTAAAATTATATCTGGAGAGAGTTTAACTACACAACATAAGTTGATGGTATTAGACTTTTCTATTAAAAAGTGGAGTGAGAAAACTAATATGAACAAAAGATTAAGTACTAAATGGTGGAACTTAAACGAAGAGAACTTACAACTTTATAAAGATAAGATGATGAAAGAAGTTATATGGAATATAAATAATGAGACAAACATTATATGGAATAGTATGTCCTCTTGTGTTAAGAAGCTGCTTAAAGATATTCTATGTAAATCTAAGGGTTGTATGTTAGATAGTAAAGAGAGTTAGTGGTAGAATGAAGAAGTACAAAAAACGATTAGGGAGAAGAAAACATTATATAAAAATTGACAACAGCGTACGAGCAAGGAAAACTTTGAGAAATATAAGTAGCAAAGAAAGAAGCAAAAAAAAGCAATTAGTGAGACTAAATACAAGGCTTATGAAAATTTCTATAAGAAGTTAGAATCTAAGGAGGGAGAAAAATATATATATAAGCTTGCTAAGATGAGAGAGGAAAAGTAGGAACTTGGGTAATATCAAGTGTATTAAGAGTAAAGATCAAAGAGTTCTAGTAACCGACGAGAAAATAAAAGAGAGGTGGAGGAGCTACTTTCATAAATTATTTAATGATAACTAAATATGTGAGCAATATAGAGAATTTGACCATATAGTAAATGATAGAAACTATAAATATTGTCGAAAAATTAGGATCAGTGAGGTCAAAAATGTTCTAAAGAAAATGAAAAGTGAAAGAGCCATAGGACCGAACAATCTCTATTGATTCATTGAAGTTTGGAAATGTCTTGGAGATATAGAATTAGGATGGTTGACCAAATTATTTATTAAGATTATTAAGACAAACAAAATGCCTAACGAGTGGAGGATTAGTATGTTGATACCGATATACAAGAATAAAGGAGATACACAAAGTTGTACAAACTATCATGGTATTAAAGTCATGAGTCATATTATGAAACTTTGAGTGAGGGTAGCTAAGCAAAGACTAAGAAAAAAGATAATTATATCTGAAAACCAATTTGATTTTATGCCCGAGAGGTCAACTATGAAACCGATACATATTTTGAGACAGTTGATAGAGAAATATAGAGAAAAAAGAAAAGATCTACATATGATTTTCATTGACCTAAAAAAAACGTATGATAGAGTGCCTGTAGAGGTAATGTGGTGGCTTTTAGAAAAAAATACGTATCTAGTATATATATTGATGTGATTAAAGATATGTATGATAGAGTAACAACTAAAGTAAGAACTAATAAAGAAGAGACTAAGTCATTTCCTATAACCATAGGTTCATATCAAGGGTCAGCTTAAGCCCTTATCTTTTTGCTTTGGTTATGGACGAGCTTACTAGATATATTCAGAATGAAGTTCCATGGTGTATGTTATTTACTGATGATATAGTATTAGTTGACGAGACTAGAACAGATATAATTTCTAAAGTAGAAAAGTGGAGACCAGCACTTGAAACTAAAGATTTTAAAATTAGTAGAATAAAAACAGAATACATGGAATGCATTTTTAGTAAAACTAGAAGGAGAAAAGAGCCTATAACACATTGATGGTCAAGAAATATCTAAAAGTAATCAATTTCGCTATTTAGAATCCATCTTTCGGCATGATGGTGAGATTGAGGATGACGTTGTCAGTCGAATCAAATCGGGATGGTGAAAATGGAGAAGTGTTTCGGTAGTCTTGTGTGAACGTAGACTACTTGTTAGACTTAAGGGAAATTCCATAGGACAGTTATAAGACTAACAATGCTTTATAGATTAGAATGTTGGGCAATTAAAAAACATATGCAAAAAATGACTGTAGCAGAACCGAAAATATTGAGATGGTTTTGTGGGTATACACTAAAAGATAGGGTAAGAAATGAGTGCATCCGTCGTAAATTAGAGGTTGCTCATATAGAGGATAAAATGAGAAACGATTAAGGTGGTATGGTCATGTACAACGTAGATCTCTTAGTACACCGATTAGAAGTGATAATATTATAGTTAATGGAGCAAAGTGATCTAGAGATAGACCTAGAATGACTTGGTTGGAAGTAATTAAGAAAGATATAGTTATTGTTAGCTTAATAGAAGAGATGGCCCATAATAGAACGGAATGGAATATAAGATTCATGCAGCCGACCCCCAACACTTAGGATAGAGACTTTGTTGTTATATTTGTCTCAAGCCAGGATAAAGGAAGAAGGTTATGTTACGTAATTGACAACTATTATAAAGCCTAGTAAAATCTTTATGAATATGAAACCAAAAGAACTCGGGTTAGGTCAATTACATATTTGTTGGGTCATTCCCACCACGACGCATCATACAGATGCCAATGCAATGATAAGTAGGCACTGGTGATTTGCTAGGGTGTCCCTCAAATATTTTAGGTAGATAAGTTATTTTCCATGAATTGTTTAATGACAATCAAATAAGAGAACATAAGATAGAATCTAACAACATTTCATAGTAGGAACTATAAATATTATTAAAAAAAGGACTAGTACAGTTACGTATGTTTTAAAGAAAATAAAAGTTGAAAGTCGTAGGATAGGAAGATATTCCTATGTTATGCAGATAACATAGTGGATCTTAGAAAAACAAGTATCAAACATGTATATTGATGTTATTAGAGAAACGTATGATAGAGCAACTACTAGAATTAGGACAATAGGAAGAGAGAACAAAAAAACATCCTATTACCACAAATTTGACCAATGATCATCTTTAAGACCACTTATCTATTTTCCATTAGTTAAAACTTACTAGATATATTCAAGGCGAGTGATGAACCAGTACTATGCTATTTGTTTATTAGTTTACGATATAGTATTAGCTAATAAAACTAGAAGATAGATTTAAAGTAGAAAATGGAGAGAAACTCTTGAATCTAAAATATTTAGAATAGAAAATAAACACAGAAAAAGCAGACAGTGTATACTAGCAGCCAAAAAATACCAAAGAGTAATCACTTTGGTTGATTAGGATTACACATTCATAACAATGATGAAATTGAGGATGATGTAGTTCATAGAATTAAATCAGAACAATAAAAGTGGAGAAATGATTATGGAGTCCTATGCGATCACAGAATATCTATGAAACTAAAAGGAAAATCCTATAGGATTACTATAAGATTAACAATGCTTTATGAATTAAAATGTAGGTAATTAAGCAACAAAATATGCAAAAAGGAGTGTAGTAGTAACGAGAATGCAACGATGGACGCGTGGACATACACTATAAGCTCACTACGATGGACGTGTGCATATACACTATAAGCTAGGATGATAAATGCGTGCATTCATAGGAAGTTAGGGGCCTACTCTTTTGAGCATAAAATGAGAGAGAATCGATTGACATAGTTTGGCAATATGCAATGAAGCGACTAAATGCACCCATTTGGAGAATGTGTTAAAATTATAGTTAATAACACAAAGGACTCCTAAGAGAATTTGGTCGGAAGCATTTAAGAAGTATATGACTATGATTAACCTAGGGGAAGCATTTAAGAAGTATATGACTATGATTAACCTAGGGGAAGAGACCACTCTTAATAAAATTGAATGGAAGAATAAGATTCACGTAGCTGACTTAGAAGAAGGCTTTTTCTTGTCGTTGTTGTATCCTTGCTAGGTCCACTTAAATGATCCATATCCTTGCTAGGTCCACTTAAATGATCCATATCTGGATGATAATGATAAAGAACAAAGTTAAAAAGATTCTTTAATAGCATTCAATGGGTAACGATATACCTGGTAGTTTTCTTGTGGTATGAAAGGGTGCCTGTGCTAGTGGGATATTTTACTGTGATTAGTGCGTTTGGGCATTTGGATAATTGTAGGTTTGTTGGGGTTTGGCGCCGACGAGGAAGAAATCTGAAAGCTAACAGAATTATGGAAATCTCCATGTTTCACCATTCTGTTTCATGTGAAGTTATGAACCTTTGCAAGGGTCACAATTAGCCGGTTAAGAACTGTTGCATGCTTTTATCTGTAGCAACAATGACATCTTTAAATCTCAAAATTTAGCTAAGACTTTGACCAAAATAGGAGTAGATAGCTCAAACCAACAAAATAAATGCGAAGATGCAGTAAACATCTGGTCAACTAGGAAGCAAAGAGAAGAGGGAATTCAAACTCCGTATTAGAAATCTAAGTATGAAATCTATTAGTTAAATGCAGAGCATCAGTGAAAGTAATTAGTTTTTTTGTACATGTAAATATTACCTGGAAGAAGGCCTTGCTTTCCTCAATTTCTTCTAGGACTTCTTTGCTTAACAGGTCTATCACTTTGAATTTCTCAGTTTCTATTGCTCGTAAACTAACAGCCATCGAAGGCTTATTCTAGAAAATGAGCAGACATCATTAAGTGAGAAACAAATGATCACCTTATATTAGCAAGACTCTTAAATGCCAGGACAAAAGTTCCCAGTTGGACATAAATTACCTCGGGTCCAATATAATTCCACATTTTGATGGAAGAAGTTTCATTCCGATCAGAACTTAAGTATCCTTTACTCTTGAGGTCCATAATTGCACCATGCAGGGCAGCGCCAAAATACTTTTCATCATATTGTGTACACAATGGAAGTTCCACAGCAGCACAGGCAATATGTTGTTCTAGAACCTACAGACATTACAGAGTTATAAAGTTAAATTTCCAGGTAGAAACCTGAACTTCATCTGCAGATGAATACTTTTTACATTTACTCATAATGTCTGTATATCTGCATGCATAACTGTATCACATGCTTGGGCATATTCTACAAATACTTTGGTATCACAACCACTACTCCGTATCATGATTTTATAATGAGTCCACAAATGTTTCCGTTTTATGACTGTGCTCCCTTTCTTGTGTTTCCCATCTATGCAAACAGATAAACAAGACAGATTGCATCTGTCCAGAAAATAGTTATTCATTAAAAGTACCTAAAGGATATCAGGAAAATAAACAGAAGATAAAAGTAACAGTAATAAGAAAAGATAATATTAACAGTGATAAGAAAACATGGTTTAACAAGTCAAAACTCAACCCAAACTGATTGTATAGTCTATATAAGAACACAGTAAGTGATTTGACTAATGTATGGAACAAAATACCCATGGCTAGTAAACCTTCTGGTTTTGACCATCAACTTGGCAATGTTCAATCGGTCTCGTGAAGAGCTTATGCGGATGTTTCATGAAATACTGATCCAAGGGCCCATCAAATGCAACATAAATAGCCAATGACGGCTTTGATCTTCTTCCAGATCTACCAGCTTGCTGCCAAAGGCTATGCACAGAAAGAAGCATGATCTAGCAAGAAAAAAAAGAAAACAGAAACACTATGGCGAAAGATTGAGTTTCATACCTTGCAACACTACCAGGAAAACCTAGATGCAATGTCGCATCAATATGTCCAACATCAATGCCAAGTTCAAGTGCATTTGTAGCAGCAACACCCAAAAGCATTCCCCCAAAAAAACGACTCTCTATACTCCTCCTATCCTGATCAAAAGTTCATGAAATGGAAAAACATAGACCAAGATAGGAGACAAGATAAAAGATATGTCATCATCAATCTCCTAAACAATAAAACAATTCAGCATAACCACAAAGCATTAGTGAATAACGAAAAATAGATGCCAAATTACTTTTTGTAGAAAGAGAATATCTTCTACAAAAATACTGCAAATAGATTTCTCATTGAACTTTAAATATGGAACATTTAGTCATTGATTTTGATCGTCTAAGTTTAAAAAACTCTTTAATTCAAACTGGAACTCTTTAAGATAGGTATGCTTGCAATTTTTACTTTGCAATGAAGATTGATAAGGGTCCACTAGAGCACCAAAAGAAAAGGTTTTATCCACTGATAACTCCCTGATCCATATTACTTCATAATCTTGTTTCTTTCTAAACAACCTGACTGCACTCATGATTCAAATCTTAAACTTAAACTTGGTCAGAAGCCAACAAAGCACAATGATCCAGAGACATTCAAGATCAACCGATTTATCAGGACATAGATTCAGTAAAGGCAATACACTCATAAACTAGGATCTGATAGTTTATCCACTAAAAAGCCAACAAAGTCAATCAATGTTAACAGTCCACAAGGATGCTTTCAAAATGATTGATGACCATTATATGTTAAACAATATTCAGTGACAGAAACTTTGGGACAGCTATTCAAGGATACTCCTTTCTGTTTACTTAAGGATAATTATTTTAATTTTAAGTTGGCATCCTAGTTATTATCGGCCAATGGCCATTTACCACCTAGTACATCCCACTTTATGTGTCAATCTCAGACATCAAATAAAATCCTAAACAATGTTGATCAATTAAAAAACAGCACGAATCCTTCAGCGTCCCATTTGATATCTATATATTATTCACGCAAGTCCCTCATAGGAGTTCGAATTAAAAGCTAAATAAATGTGCACAGATTCTAGTTAACAAGACCTGATACAACAACCAAAAAAGAAGGAACATCAAATACTCGTATTACAGAAACTTTGAAAATGAACATTTTCAAAAAGGTCTGGTCACAAAAATGGCAAATAAAATGTACACATTAAAATAGCAGCTTCCAAATGAAATATGTTCATGATAATTTTAAAAACAGACTGGAAAAAGGTATATATATTTCTGACTGATACATGCTGACCATCTACTTGTTTTAATATATTTATCAGAAGAAGCAAATGGAGATGTGTCTTTATGTTCAATTATGTTTTATATTGAAACTTAAGCAAGTATTAGCAGAACTAAGGAAAAGGATAACATATAGTGAGAGCAGATAAAATACTTCTACAAGAAAATTTGATAAAATGTTTCAAAGGGCTTAACAACTCTTTCTCTTTTTTCATTTGGATGGATGGGAATAACTGGAGCTATATCTGTAGTACATAAATTATACCTAGTTAAGTAAAAGGGAGGCAGGAACTTGTAAGGTAATACCTGAATGTGGCAATTGGGTCTAGTAATGGGTACAGGTTGGAATCACTTCAGATTAACTTGTGTATGTCAAATACTTCTCCCATTAGTTCATCAAACCAAAGATGTAGACCCACATTCGACAAGTTCAATATTCAGCTTACGCATATACAATCCATTTTACCCGATTACCAATATATCAGGTAACTATATGTGGTCTCTTAAAACAAGTGAGGGAATTGAACCCATGCCACCTGCAAAGTTTAACACATTTGTCTAACACTTTAACTACCACAAAACAATTGTGTTTGTGATTAAATAGTAACTTTATACTATTATTTATTTATTATACGAGTTATTTAGTTTTTTTCCAAAACGAGTTTGTTTTATCAAATCAGATCAAATCAGGCTAACTGGCTAGTGTACTTTAATCCTAACATGGCCTATTTATTAGTCAGATTAAATGAGCTGTCCCGGCTGTGATCCATATCAAATTATGCCCAACTGGCACCTGGTAATTCCAGGTGGGGTTCAGATCGACCCGCCTGGTCAGGTCAAGATTGCCAGCCCAACATCACCCTTTCTCCCATTATCTAATGTGCCCTTCGCGGCTTAACTTTGATCTCAAAAGAGTTTAAAAAATAAAAAAGTTAAAACAATAAATAGTAATATACAGTTATGTTTACTGTTTAAATTATGATAGATTTAACTGCTGTTAGTTAATATAAACTAGCGACACATACAATTGCATCTATACTCATGCAGATCAGAGCAAACCCTTGTGTTCATTTTCTAAGAGCAGATAAAGACGGGACAACCTCTGGAGTGTAGCCACCACGATAAACACATATAGAATCTACGAGATGTGGACTGGATTCTTGGAGAAGTTCACGCCTAAAAAAATATTATAACCAATGAATATTTAGAAATTTCAATAACACATTCAGAAAATTAAAAGATATAATTAAATCAAATTAATCAATTTGAAACTCGCAAAGAAAACAACACTTTCAGAGGCCAGAGGAAACATACGTATAAGACATAACTAGCTCACAGAGTTTCCGCGTCTTACAAAATGCAATGCACCGGAGGCCATGTCTAATCACTTCCGCAAACAGGTGAGAAACTTCTAGAATCGGGCTACAAACAAGATGAACAATGAGACAGGTTTTGGCTTCACAATATAACAATACGAATAAAATGTAATTCTACACCTATATAGTTCATATTTTCCAAAGATTGAACCACATATCATTGCAAAAGTTCGTAAAAATGTGCATAGGTTCTCTCAGTACCCATTCCATCTGCATAACAATTAATAATTAGACTAGCTTTTAGGGTTAATTATTTATTTTAGATTTTAAATATACTTTTAGAAGAAATTACCTACCAGTACAGGCAACAGCATTTAGTTCCATGTAGTACTTAATTCATCACACTTGCTACTGGTGTGAGGCTTTGATAATAATTCACATTACTGAATGGAGAACTTCCTAGAAAGTCATGTATCCAAAAATTTCTCCCCTCTCGATAGCATGCTTACGGGTTTTCACTTGCTATTGATTAACCTTATGTTCACAAGCATTGTCCCATTTGAGGAAGTCTACAGAAAGAGCTTTTGGTAATAGAAATTTCTATGGATGGAAAATTTTATTTTGAGGGTGAAAATGGTAGAAAAAGAACTACATACTTAAGTGTGACTCGAAGGGAACAATTTCAGGATATGGTGACCTCCTAAGAAGTTCTTTTTTTTTTTGGCGCCGGTGTGGGGGGGGGGGTGGGGGGGTGCATGACTAAGGTTATAATTCCTAACGCAGCCTAATTTGACCAGAAATGTGTGCCACACTGGTGAGGGCCATCCTTGAATCTTTGAAAGACACAATAAAAATCTTCCATGCCTGCCACTAGAATCTCACTTCCTAGTGAAGTGTAGTACAGTAAGAACACCACACCCAGAACAGAAAGTACATCACTCAAATAAATAGTCCAACATAGGACGTGAATTAGAAAGGTTTGAAGTATACAGTAAATCCTATGAGCTTGAATTCAAACTGGATCTAGCATTTTAGAGAAAGGAATTTTCAAAATACGTTGTAGTTAAGCATGCTCTAGTAGGAGCATGTTTTGAGCATGTTTGGGGAACTCAATTATTTTAACTTATAAGCGTGTTCTTCCTTGCAAGGATTCAAGATAATATTTGGTAAATTTTACTTGTTTACTTATTTTTTCTTTATAAGTAGGAAATAATAAGTTGGGATTTTCACAACTTATTTTTTTTGGGAGTTATAAGGAGGCTTACTCATTGTTTGGCAAAAGACTATTTTTTGTTCTCTTACAAAGGAGGTTTACTTATAAGGTTACAAAAAATAGGGTTTGTTAAAAGTTAGCAACTTCATTTTCACCCATCTACCCTCCACCTAATCTAGCTACAATAACACCTACCCCTAATAGTAATCACCTACCCCTAATAGTAATCACCTACCCCTAATAGTATTTACCTACCCCTAAACCAAGGTTATGAATAACCCCCCAAGAATTTGTTTGAGATCATCCCAAGTTAGTAGAAAAACAAAGAGTGAGAGAAAAATAAAAATAGTGAGTGTTTGTAAAAGAGTGTAGTAGTTTGTAGCAGAGAGAGTATTTGTATTTGAGAAAGTATTGAGTGTTGTACCACTAAAGAAATAATAACAAAATAGCAAGGGCGTAACAACGACCAGTTGCAACTACAACTACACCCATCAATTCTTTCTGACTCGAGAAAGATTTTTTGACATCTGCTGCCCCATCAAATGATGCATAGGTTACTCAACGACTACTACGTATACGTATATTCCCAGCCCAATCCCGAATAGCTAATGGTAGTTGGGTAGTA
>JBAKGM010000365.1:24465386-24479579 GCA_037177215.1 Asparagus racemosus | reverse complement strand
GGGATGAACATTTTAGGATCTTAAGTCAAAGGCCGGCGTAGACATCTTTAGATGGATAACCTGTACTTACTTCCATCGATATAGCTTTATGGTTTAGCGGGGCTATCGAGAGAGTAACCGCCGTTGATGTATCGACTGCTGCAGTTGGTCTCACGGCATGTTCATCAAGCACGGGAGCCACCATGGTAGCCAATTTTAGAGGAGCATCATAATGAGGAATTGAAAAATGAGCCTCAGTAGGAGTTCCTACCAGCAACAAAATGAACTCCTCAGATTCATCAAATTATAGTTGTATTAGTCAAAAATGGCTAGTCCTACAATTAACGGGAGAGAGAACCCATATCTTTAGAGGAACAAACCTCAGTACTTTTGGGAATTGTTAGCTCAGGTAATGTATCATCGGGAAGATGATCATCTCGGGGAGGGCCATATATCAAGTCGTCCCTGGGGGTGTCCACAAGCAGGCCATCTTCATCAAAATCCTCTATCGAAAAATCTGACATAAGAGAACATAAGTGAAAGAAGCGGAATCAAGAACCTGTGATTAGTGAAAATGGCTTACCTCCTACAGTGGAGTTAGTCTCTCTAATCCCAGTGTCCATGTTTGCTTCTTGCAATTTCTCTAAAAGAGAAAGAAGTATAGAGACAATTAGGGAAGGCACGAATTCTGAGTCGTTCAACTCCTGTTCTCGCCATCTAAATAGGGCATTACCAATAATAGATGTACTTGGATTTGCTGAATTAGGTCCTACATTGGTAGTCTCACTAATTTTAGCAGCTACTGCAGGCTCTTCTGCCATAGACTCGTACGCCTGTTGTGCAAAACTGGGTTCATTGGAAGAGACGAAATCGTGAGGGGGTAAATCGAAGCTGGTCTTGCCTTCTCCATACCCTCCTACACAAAAATGGAGGAATGTCAGCCCTAAGTTCAAGAAATTAAATGATCGAAGGGACTACATGGTGGTTAAGCATTACCTCCTTCGCTGACTGGATCATCACCAGCCAAGTCCATTTTAAAAGCTCGCGGATCCGCACGTGGCTTATGGGCTAACTTTTTCTGCTTAACAGCTTGAGTCCCAACTTGAGTCTTCTCCCGGTAAGAAAGGTGAAGTCCCCCTTCCTCCTCAGCTGTCATTCCTGAAGCTTCAAATTGCTGTCAAGACCTAATAATCTAAAAGAGGAAAGAGAAAAAGGGAGAGAAGGTATCGACAAACCTGTCCCAAAGTCCTCCTCATGATCTTTGTCATCCGCATGATCTCCTTCTGAAGTCTCTTTGACAAAACTGAAGGCCTCCTCTTTCTCTTCGTCTATTTGATGAATCTGGCATCGCTTCCTCTGTAACTGAGTGCCTATCTGAATCATCTGAGTATTAGCCTAGGAGGCTTCTTCGGCCGCTAATTCTGCAATAGGCTTCACGTGAATGGGTTCATTAGCTGCCAACAACCACCTACAGCATAAGAATGTCAGCTCCAGCTGACGCTCAGCACTCAGGAGGCTGAACCTAGCACCAGTGCACCCTATCACACTCCATAGCCATGCTCGGACGCTGTCCATTAAGCCGCCATGAGTCCGAAGTCGTTGACTCAGATTTTCAACATAAAGTTGGTCATAACCAAACTGGCGGGTAAATCGACAAGGTAGATATGGCTCTATAAAGCACTCATTTCTCACTCGGAATGTTAGGTAATCCGGTCTAATGTTCATCAACCAATTGAAGCAACCAACATCAAGAGAGGTACGGCTCGCCCTCGGCTTCTCCTCAAAGACTCGCCGTACTGACCAGAGAGTCGCGGGAAGCATTTGGAGAAAACATAACCCTTGTGAATCTGCAATTGCTTTTTTCTTTCTGAGAATCCTCACCCCTTCCATTTGTAATTCTCTAATAATTGTAGTAAGGGATGGATTGATCTGCAGTGTCCGGTGCTAACATCATATCTGAACAGGGAAGGACAAACTAGGCCATCAGGTAAGTGTATGGAAGCTCCACCTTAGCAAGAGGTGGCTAGGCACGAGCCTCACCCTCGAAAACCCTAACTTGAGATGCAAAAGTTATGGGGAATCTACCTAAAGAAAAGTTCAAGGACCTAATAAACCTAAATCTGAAAGAAGGGCCTGAGAGATTTTGGGATCTTGGATGCCCGTTAGGGTTTGAGGGAGATGAAAAAAAAGAAGGAGAAAAAGAAAAGAGAGGGGGGGGATTTCGGCCAAAGAAGAAAAAAAGGGGGGAGTTTTGGTGGTTTTAAACCAACCCCAAATCGACCCAATCCAGCCCCTAACAAACCGAATTAGTCCTGAACTAGACCCTGACCTAAAATTCAGACCAGGGCTAAACCAGGCATCAAAATAGCCCCGAATCAGCCCGTTGATTGATTTCTTCTTTTTCTTTCTCCCTCCCACGCATTTCGAGGGGCCCTGGATATTTATTCAGTGGGATTATCACCCATTGAGGGTCACTTTTCATCCGGTTTGGTTTATTCGAGCCTTATAATTACTCCAATAAGGTATACGAGTCTAAACTGTTTCCCATTTTTATTGAGAAGTTTCTGGAGAATATTTTTATAAAATATTCTTAAGGATAACTCGATAACCTCTAATGAAAATATTGATTCCTGAAACTCTTGGGAGTATACGAGTGTAAACTGGTTCTCCCAGCTCCAACACCTTAAGAGCTTACTGTGTTGACACCGATCAATGCGTCGCAAATGGAGAATTCACCGATTAAAGGAGAAATCTCAAGAAGTTTGATGGTCAGTTCTATGACAACTCACCGACACGAACTAAAGCAAAAAAAATTCAGTTACCAGCTTTGATTCAAGATTTTGACAGCGGTCAGACAATAAATGCAGCACCGTGACACTTTCAGGCGTTCGACAAAGCACTGGTAATTTGAAAGAATTGAAAAAAATCAAGATTTGAAACTGTTTTCGAGTCATGTTATGTCGATTGAATGTTTGGGCCTATCATATCCAAAGTAGTACAGGCTCTTCTATAAAAGAACGAGACTGAAATACTTTAGAGGGGGTATCTGTAGGTGTTGAAAATTGCCTATAAGTTCCCGAACTTGACTCGTAACAATGAGTTGACAATTGGCGAGCCATCCGACGATGCAACGGTGAACTGTTGATGACGTAATAACAAGTAACCATAACGCAAACGCATAAAGTGAGTCGACAAAATGCATGAAGTGATTTAGCGAGGCGTGCAAGTCAGCGAAGCGACGAATCGCATACAAGTAATAGAATAAACCCAACTATGAAGCTTTAGATTAAAGAACATCGACGAGACTAAACCGGATCGGACTCGGGAAACTCAAAAAAAGACACTTGGGTGGCTCGGTGGCCGAGCCACTTCTTGGTGGCTTGGTCGCCTAGCCACCAAATGGTGGCTTGGTCGCCTAGCCACCTAATGGTGGCTAGGCACAGATCCGACCCGCATCCACCTTTTGGCCTATAAATACAGGGGGTCTCATTTTTCACGGCTGGACTTTTTGATGAGAAGGGGGAGGCTCTGCCAGATTCAACAGCAATCTACGCTTAGATCCGATAGCGAGATTTGAGATTTTAGTGAACCAGTTAGCATAAAGCGAAGAAGTTCGAGAGATCTAAGGATCAGATCTACACTTGACCCCTCTGGATCAAACTTTGTTTTGATCGTGTAGATCTTACACTAGATTAGATCACATGGCAGTTCACAGATAAACCCCGGCACAGGCAAAGATTCCATGCAAACAGGAGTCTGATAAAAGGGTCCTGTGTTTGTTTCAGGAAAAAGTTATAAATTTGTTTCTTTTGATTTTCATTGTAATCAAGTCTTATAAAAAGACAAACTTTTGAATTCATTGTGACTAAAGCTGTAATGAGTTCATCAATGAGGATGAAACTGACTTTTCCCACGAACAGCTGACTCCCGAATGCATTGGTAGAGAGTCAGGTCAGCTACATCGGCAAATCCCTTAAGTTCGATCTGAGCTTTAGCAATCTCTTTCTCCCTCAACATGATTTAATCTTGAATTCTGATATCCTCCTCAGCAAAGGATCTCACCTCTGCTAGGGCATCAAGTAGGTGCTTCCTTACATTTTCAAGCATAGACTGTCACTGAGCAAACTACTGCTTGGCTCGCTGGACCAGCTTTCGAGTTGTCTCAACTTCTGCCTCCTAAAGGTCAGCATTACAATAGACAAGTTCCAACTAGCACTAGAATTCATTCAGTGGAGGTACACACCTTGATCTTATCTTACATCTAGGCCCTTTGCTTTGAATGTCAATAGCCAGCTGCTGACAAAGACTTTGCACTAGACAATCAGCATCTGACGCCTTTAAATCTTGCTAGGCTACTGCCTTGGTGACAAATTCCTCTCAAATATCTCTAAGAATGGTGACCACCTTGGGATAGGATACAACCTCAAAGCTATTCAGATAGCCATCAAAGATGCAAACTAAGTCCTTAGATTTAAAGGAGGTCCTCTTGGTCACAATTGTAAGACCCTGCCTCATGCCATGGTAGAAAGCATCAATCAAGTCAGTCGTGAATTAGCAGCCCACTTCTTCATCTTCAGTTGCCAAAGAAGGGAGTGAAGGTAACTCTGGTCGCGGGCGTAATGGTGCTAAAACATAGGTCAGCATTAGGAGACTAAGCCCCATAACAATGTCTACTAACTCGATCTTAACTAGAGACAATGTTCCCCTCACTATAGCTACATTATCGGAAGATACACTCAGAGACAACGGGCTACCCTCCAGTAGCAACACTAGAAGGTGTTGCGGGGAATGGGCCTCCTCTAAGGCAATGCGCTCTACTGGGGGTGGTCACAAAATAGTCGTAGGCATGAGTACCAATGACTGAGCCTATACCCCAACCTTAGAACTTGCAGTAGAATTTATACTATCAGGAAGCACCGAGAATACCACAAAACCTGAATCATCAACTGCATGGGGTTTACAAGCGTCTTTGCTTTATCAGCACCCGCAGCAACACCCTGATTGTTTTTCATCACCATGTCATCTTCAATCCCTACACCTTTGCTGTGTTGGGACATGCTAATTAAGGTGAAGACTCTGTTGGGAGACCCGATTGTGCCAACACTAACACCTCCAGTCAGAGTTAGCATAACGGAAGTGACAATGGAGGCTCTAACTGATTCCTCTCAACCTCAAGATATCATAATATTAGTCTCCATGTATGAATGAAAATTTACCAAAGAAATGAATTTTAAGACACTTTTGAACTTTGAAAACATGAAGTAGATAAATCATAAGCCAGCCCTCTATAATGATAAACCTACCATGGGATGGTGATGCGACCATCGAGTCCCCTGTACCCAATGTCACCTCACGTAGAGCAACCGAAGCTATTCATCCTCATCCTTCTCTAAAGACCGAATTACCACCTGAAGAGCCCTCAAGTGCCCCAGTTGCAAGGTGACATATAGGTGAAATAGAAGTAATAGGCCCCTTACCTTGAAATAACGCTAGAGGTAGTGTTAAATAGGGAAGAGTTCCAATGTGAAACATGAGTGCTTGAAGGCTAAGAGGCCACGCCCATCTAGGGCACTGTCTGCCTACCACGATACGGCTTTTAGCTTCACCCCTAGCCTCATCACTTGAATGCTTACCGCCGGATAGGCACCCTAAGAAGAAAGTCAAGATAGTTAGCAGGAAGCCTAGATACAGACAATTCATACAAAAGTGGAGACGTCGGATACCTCCGACTTTACTTTCTCCGCAGTATTGTTGTTCTTCCCCATCATTGTTGACTGCTAAGGTCCCTTTTGAAGTTCGAGCGATCCTATCCCGAAGGTGGATTCTGCTTGGACTTACAAGTCCTTGAAGTGGATGGAGTCCTCCCAGGGCCTTCAATTGGAACCTTCCACCTCTTTGGCTTGAGGCCAGACTGGTTATGCTTAAATGGACATTTTTCCTTGCCTTTAGCTATGTTCTTCTTCGAAGAATGTGCTCAAGCATTACTCTCATCAATGGTGATACTATCAGTAGGTTGATAACGGTTTGGCTCATTACTGTTACAAACTACTTGAGCTAAGTCACTCAAGCCATCCTCTTGAGGAACAAGCATGTCAACATCTTTGTCTAGAGAATCCCATTGGGTGGCATCGAGGTCCACAACATCCGTTTTATGTGTATCAAGCATGGGTCAACGAATAACTCATCGATTTGCCCATTGATACTCCCTCAATCCCTTGCGGAGACTATCTTTCTTAGACTCTTAAAAAAGACATTTATGTGAGCAATACACGTTGACAATCACTTGTAATTTGGGTGTAGCACCCTCATCGAGCTATACCAACTGCAATATAGGTACGAAGTGACGGCGTGCAATGTTCATCTCAGAGGAATGAATGAACCAACAATACAACCTAAAACAAAATGATGACATGCCCTTGTGCCATCTACTAAACTCCCCTAATGTCCAAATTTCGGGTTTGGACTTCCCACGTACATCAGGTCATGGTTGAATTGCCAGGCAAAATGACCCGGTAAATAAGGCTCAAGATATCTAATGCTATTCACTCAGAGGATGAGATGGGATGGACAAATGTTAATCAGCAAAGTTAAAGCAGCAAGCTGGAGTTCAGATTGAAATGCATTGCAAACCTTGAATTTATTTAGGAAGACCACATCATAGTCTATCTTTGGGAGGACATAGTAAGACTTGATCTATGGTGATCCAACTTCTCCCAAATCGTATCGTGATACTTGAAAATCTAATTGGACCTCTCATACACTTGTGACAAAGGCATGCCGACACTTATCTTCCCAGTATGTGAGATTAATACCTGGCAGTGGTTAGTGAACCAAACCATCAGATATGAATATAGCAAGTCGACTCTGGGACTCATAGCACCCTAGGGGTTGCCACAATAGAAAGCGACCAACGCCCTCAATCCCTAATGGATGCTACATATCATGGTAGGGAGCAAACTCAGCTTCCAACCATAGACTAGCATCGCTATAAGAAAAAGCACCTCCGGGTGGACCGCCTCATGTGGTATGACACATCTCTAGACAGGACGCCGGCCAAAGCAGCAAAACACTCAATCCGTATAGCGCTTGGTGGGGATAGCTCCCATTTTCACCTCTAGATGAGGTAAGCTGACCACGACATGTCATTTTCATGTGCGGCATGACCATAGAGTCAAATTCTGACCATAGAGTCAAATTCTGGCCCACGTTGCCCACCAACTTCTCCATCAAGACATTGGTTGAACACATACTCGACCCAAGTCCTCAAGCTAAGGCCATCATGATGAGTCTTCTCTAGATCAAAACATATCTGGTAGTGACACATTAACTCACAGTATAGTTCACAACGACCATCATGAAGAGATTCTAAGTAATGGAGCTTGGTCGTGGTGGGAACATACTCCTCATATGAATGTTCCCCTAAAGGAAGCCTAGAAACCACCCATGTCTCATGGAGATCTATCCCAAGCTGCCCATTTAAAGTAAAGAAGGTGCTAGAATCAGGATGGTACAACTCCAATACTCCCAAAAGGTTTTGATAACTCATAGCGAACCCATGTTGTGTAGCTCGCAGCAGAGTAAAGACCCAAATGTCATAAGGCCTCTTCATAGTGGGTTAGTACATGGACCATCAGCTTATTCCATGATTAGCTAAGTGTAGAGAAAACTCATTCCTGAATGTGAAAGTCATGGCATGATAGTCTCCTTTGGCATCAATAAACATGTTTTTGAAAATACCCACTCACGACATATATTCATTGGTGGACAAATCTCAAACAATATTCAGGTTCAGATCCTCAAGGTGGTTCAAACCGAAATCCCTACAACCCATCACACAGAGGATGCTCTCAGCAATTCCTGATGGGTAGAGAAGCGTGATGTCCCAAGACATCATCTAGGGATGAGTGATAGGATGGAAATAGAAAAACGAAGGATACAAAGCCAAGAGTGGGAGGTAGAATTCCACGTCATCAACTGTATATAGCCAACTGTCTCCGGAAGACTCGGCCAATTCACCTCATCCTCAAACAAATAAACAAGCTTCCAAGAGGAGAATGGCTAACGGTAGTAAAGTCACCCGCACTGATCATAGTCCGGAGCTGCAAGGGACTAGGATGTAGCACTACGTTCTCCAATTCAGCGGCGGGAGTACTCAAAGTCGACGATTCACCCGAGTAAGCATATTTGAGAATTCTCTTCTCCTCATGCAAGCCTAGTGGACTGTCAAAACCCTGGGGCATCTCAAAGATGACACTACAAACAAATGAAAAAGCCGCTTTCAATATGATTTGATAGAACTCCCACTGAGTTTTCAAAACTCCGCACAAAATAAGAGAAATATAGCTCGGTTTACCTAGCAAAACTGTGTGATCAAAACCCATGTAAGAAATGAAAATCAGCGAGAGAAAAAGGCATGAGTGACTGCTGAGTTGATCCTGGTGGGGACAGACTCAGCAATAGCATGAAAACTCAAACAAAAGGTTTATCTTCATACAAAGGATGGCCATACGTCTCTACTCGACCATCGATAGCAGAAGGTTCACTGGTGGCCAACTGACAAAATGAAGATGGGGCCTGAATCACTTTAGAAGATTGTGATAGTCAGGACATGGTTGACAAAGATGAAAAGTCAAATGGAAAAAGAAGCTAAGGCTCCTTGCGCCCTCTCAAAAAGCACGTGTGGAGCTTTGGAGGGAAAGTTGAGCAATGCCAACACCTCCTTTCACCCATTTTATAAACCAAATCTCAAACCATGGATGGATGATACATTGTAAGATAGATCATTTTGGGAGCATGACGCGTGCCTCATGATGCCTCAAAGAGATGATGACATATGCTCCACGATAACCCGAAGCCTGCAGTGACATAGGTCTACGGCCACCCTTGGTCGACTTCCATAAATTTAGCCTTAACGGAGTGCAAGGCCTCATCATGCGCTGTGGTCACAAGAAGCCTAATGAGCAATTGGAAATTTAATTCCCCTAGAGGGACTCAACGCAGTCAGATCTTAACACATGCAAACTTGGTGAGTAACTAAATGAAAGAAGGAACTGATAAAGAAAAAGTTCTTCCTTAATTAAAGAAGGTTGCAACACAGTTACATAATGAAAGAAAAAAGAGGGGGGAGACGATGGGCAAAGTCCCTTTCCAACAACTTGGTCCTGCATGACCCTCTTCGAGCTCCTTCTTTGGCCGCATAAACCCACCTTCACGACTCGGCCCTGCATGGTCTTCCATTAATTCCTTCTTTAGCTGAAGGAGAGCATTCACCAAAGCTTTATATGTGAGCTTGAGCTCCTCAAACTCTTTATTGGTCTTATCTAAATCATGCGTCAAACTGGTGATAACATGGCAGAGCTCCTCATCGTCCGCTAATGCCTTCTCCATTTTGACCTTAGTGTGAGCACGCAAGAAACCCAAGAGATGGGGGATCCCATCTTCAAGCGCCTAAAGGATGCAAGGTTAAGGCATCATGAGCATCTAAGAGATTGAGGCAAAAGGCGAGAGAAGGGTGGAGAGAGCGAACACTCCGGACCCTCTCTTATAAAAGAATTCAACCAACCCGTGGCTGACATGTGTTAGCCCAATAAGTGGTGAAGCAACTTGACAAGCCAACGGCAGGGAACTACTCCCTATACATCAGGTTATTCGATCATTCGATTAGGTCGAATTAAGTTGTAAATGCTTAATTGCAACTATGATTATATCAAAACTATAATAACGTCAAGCAAAAGCCAATTCTTTGCATTGATTAAGATTGGAAATTACAAGGATGCACTGATACAATCAAAAGACCATAATCACTACTAGTAGTGAAGACAAAATCAAATAAAGCAATAGGACAGTTGTCACAATCACTCACTATTGTTATCTTCTTCACTGGAGGTAGCATCCTCCAAGCTATCTCCAAGCTTACCAAGGGCCACTTGAAGCAACAAAGAGAGTTGAATAGGTTGCCGAGGTCACCCTTAAGCTTCCAGACCTTAAGCTCCTTCTCATGGAGACAATGAAGAAGACTATTATTAGCTCGTATCATGGCCTCAGCCTCTGTTTGAGATTGCTCAATCACGAAGCAAAGATACTCTGCTTCATTCTCTAGCAGCCGCACCAAGTCAGAAGCAGATCTAGATGCATACTCTAGCTCACCTCCGGTGCTGCCTGCGATGGAGACCCTTTTGGATGAACCGGTGCTGGGAGTTAACATCACGAAGATTAGAGAAAAGAAAAAAATGTGGAGAAATTGAGATTACGCGCAAAAATATGGTTCCTCATCCCATTCGCTACTTATAAAGAAAGTGGTCAAATTAAGAGTAGCCACATGCCGAAATCACATCTCTCGAGATGTAATTATAACCGCACTCTGCTTGAAGTGTCGATATAAATGAATAGTTATTTCCACTCAGACTACACCCTACTAGCCCAATCTGAGTTTTGTCTGCTCGAATCGTAAGGTGTACACAATCGACTCAAGTTAAATGTCTACACATTATACGACCTGTGCGTGCCCAAGTGGATGAAAAGCCTGTGGATGCAGGCACAGGCGACATCTAACAATTGAGTAATGGCACATCTGGTTGTGCTCATAAAAGATCAAAAGATTGTTATGCCATAATAAGAGTCCATAAAAGGAGGTGAATCATTTAGAATCCAAACACAAAAAGAGGAAAAGCGTCAAACAAGTTGCATTCTCATTAATAGGAACTTTTTACAACCACTTTGTGCTACAAGTGACAAAAGGAACAAAGAACAAAGGGAAAACAAAAAAGGAGAAAATAGGTGATGCCCCGGTACAAAAGGCCAATTAGTCGCTCTCCGAGTCTTTGCTTGTGGAGCTTAAAGAATCCTTCTTAAGTCACCATCGAAGCCTCTAAACGGTCCTTCGCAAGCCGCACTTGAATTGCCACTAGGATTTCTTCTTGACTACATTGAGCCACGCCTTCATCTGGTTCTCAATGACCCGCTCAAGGTTCATCTTCCGTGCCAACAGCACGACCACAAGGTTGCAAAAGAGCTTGTTCTGTTCCTCATGACCACTGATGATTAGTATCAACTCCGTCCTAAGACAGTCAATCTCAAACTCCATGCAAACAAGAGTCATCAGAACACGAGGGATAGTGGATGAGAATATTATCACTCTGTCTAAACCCATTTATGAGCACACTCCTCCAACAGGTACACGACAAGGGGGGTCTGGTTACTTCATAATTTGATCCCATCATTATGATGAAAGAAATCTGACCACCAATTTCCCTTTACGAGGAAGGCAATTAGACTACTCAGAAGTAAGATGATGACCCACGTCAAGTCTTATCAAAAGATACGCCCAAATCAGCTGCACTTATGATAGTGGTGTGTTGCGATGAAATACCCCCGTCAGTGCCCCAGAAGGCTATGTTGCCAAATTCCGAAAGGATGTCCTTTGGCAAAACAGCGCTAGAACTGAGTTGTGAGAGTTATCAAAAAGAGAAAGCTACATACTTATCAGCACGCATGATAGATGACATCGTCAAGCTTCTCAGTACACCTGTAAGCGATATCATCCGACTTGAATGGCCAACTCCACACAAGAGTCCTGCATCCACAAGTGAACTCCAACTACACACAGGGTTGACACAAGGACAGCAGGGTTGACACAAGGGCGCGGACCCAGCTGTGCATAGAGGAACACGTGTAGTCCAACGTAAACACTATAAATACTTCCCTTCATTTAATTCAAAAGGGGGCAATCAAAAGAAAGGGATCCAAAATAGTGATAGAGCATTAGCTGTGCCATTACTCTCCTCCACCTGCTCCAACCACCCAAAGCTCAAATCGCACGGGGTGGAAGTTCACCTAGTGGGCTTAGCTCATCTTCGGCTACCCAGTGATTGATCTTTGATCACTGTCGGCACTCCTTCTGCCTACTCATCGAGGCATATCCTCAACTACAAGTTCATTCTTCATATTTAAGAATTTCTAAAATGGGCACTCTCAATAAAAGAGAGATTGATTTTTCAAATGAAACAATCGTTCTCTGAAGCACTAAACACTGGGAGCACTAAGCACACTGTAACATTTTTTATTTGTTATTTTCCTAGAGAGATCAATAAAATAAAACGACTGTTTCACATTTTTTATTTGTTATTTTCCCAGAGAGATCAATAAAAGAGAACGACGGTTTCATTGGATCAAATCTTTTATCAATCTTTCTGACTGAAAACACATAGGTATCAAATCTCAGGGCGTGCCTAAGGGCACCGCAAAGCACGGCCTTGGGTATTTCAGGAAATTAAATTTATGTTAGTGCTCCTCAGTAGAGTCGAACCTGAGATCTTGAAATACTACTTATAGACAGCTTACCAACTCGGTTAGACCATCTTGAGTTTTTTTAATAATAATAATAATAATGAATAAGAACGTGAAAATAATTTGTATCTACTCCGTTGTCAGTTAACGTTATATGAGTGCATAAGCAAATGAATGTAAGTATGCAATTAACCATTCCACCAAACGACTTACGTAACTTCATTTTTCTAATGGCCAATAAAAACTATATGTCACCTTATAGTGCCCCCACCTCCACGAAAGTCCTGGTTCTGATCTGTTTGGCAAAAGCTCTAATTGGGTCACTCCACAGTCAACACATAGTAGAGATCTTATTAGAACGGTCTCTAAGGAGTGAAGTGATCTACCGTACAAATGGAGGAGATGTAATTTCCGAACTAACTATCTAATCACCCGTAAATAGCATACGAACTGGTGTTGACAGCCACAATTTTAGTATAGGAGGAAGATCTAGTGATTTTGATATAAATAAATAATAGCGAAATTTATGGATTCAATATGAAAATTGTTATGGATTAAATTATTTTTTTAA
Source organism: Asparagus racemosus (assembly GCA_037177215.1). Taxonomy (NCBI): domain Eukaryota; kingdom Viridiplantae; phylum Streptophyta; class Magnoliopsida; order Asparagales; family Asparagaceae; genus Asparagus; species Asparagus racemosus. Next base: position 24,466,744 of record JBAKGM010000365.1, on the reverse strand, counting down.
AAAAATTCTGATCATCCCTTTCTAAAGATCATCCCTTTCGATAGGAAACTCTAATCACTCGTAATCACCCGTAAATAGTGATAGATCTATAGGATGTTCTCGTAGAATCATGACTCACTCGTCGACGCACTCTGATCCTCACAGGCCAAGTTATACGGATCACTCGGCTCGGATAAGTTTAACTCTTTGATAAATGGATTTGTTATGTTAACCTGTTTATTAAATGAGTCGGATTTGGATAAAGTTTTAAGGGCGTGATCAAACTTGCCCTGATCCGCCAATTTCTCATTCAGCGAATGAGCCTGCCAAATACCTTTTAAGCCTTTGTTGAGTTTTATTAGCGATTTAGCTTCCAAGCCCAAACAAACATTTACTCATTCGGATAGATGAAGGTAGGCTTTTAGAAGAAGGCCCAGAGCCCACGCATCAGAGTGTTTAGAAGCCCTCTAGAGGAGCGTATCTCAGTGGATAATCTTTGCGCGTAGGAATTATAAGTACTAGATGATTATGATTTATTACAGGTCTAATATTTATCACATCCTCAGTTATTTGAACTCTTCTCACATTTCACGTAAGATGAATCGCAATAACCCTTCATGTAAACAAACACGTATGATTGAGGAAGTGAAACCTCTTGTTATTTTTCGCATTTGGGAGGATTGTAATTTGAGCATGTCCCCCAAACTAATGCTATTTCTTTCCCTAATTTTTTGCTTTTTTTCTTTTTTATTTATTTCTCTACAGTAACAATCTCACGAAGATACAAGATCATATCATAGGTATATGCTTTAATGACCGCTCAATTCTTCACTATCTCACCTGAATGTAGTTCCAACTACAAATTACGCATAACCAACAAACTAACCAAAAGGAAGGGGACATATCATTTGCTAACAAAAGACACTAAGGGGCTGTTTGGTTCGCTTAAAATCAGGGGTGAAATGCGTTTCACTCCTCTGACAAAGCTTCCAGTGCGGATAAAAGCCAGTCTAAGGGTTCTTTTCTCCGCTTTGGTTCACTTCTCCGCCTCTTTCCTCCAGCTGCGAAAACCCCCTCCACCTCAGCTCTGTGCCTTCCCCCATTTCCTTTGAAAACGAGAGGAAATCACTGTAAATCCTCTAATTTTGTCAGATCTGTAGTTTTTTAAATGGAAAACTTGTGCTTGCTATGGTTACCACCGTCTCCCTCGTTTTTTTTCAGTATTCACGCCTCGTTCCTCTTTTCATGCCGGCGGGAGTTCTGAAGTGTTTGATTTTTTTTATTTTTGCGGGAGCTCTCAAGCCTCAGATCCTCAAAATCGGTTATTTTTTCTGGATCTTGCTAAAAAGGCAGCACCTTTATTGGTTAAATTTCGTAAT
>JBAKGM010000365.1:24446906-24458089 GCA_037177215.1 Asparagus racemosus | reverse complement strand
TCGTTATGGCGCAATCCATCCATCCTCCAACCTGTTGTTTGCCTAGGATGAATACAGAAACACAAACACTAGACAAATAATATTAGTTATAAATTGTTTGTTAAAATATTATCAAAACAAAGGAACTAACAAAGATTTTGTCGCAGTTCGACACTAAGACCCTCGGGTCTTTCGCTGAATCGCTGGTCATTGAATTTGACCAAGCGAAGTTTAACAAATTCATTTCCTCGAACTAATCATTGACGGGCAACTATGAGAAGTTATCACAAAATTCGCCGCAATGCAAACCCAGTGTCAAAATTGACCCTCGCATATGTCAAGGCGGACTTCACCAAAGGTAGTTTGAGATTTGATGGAAGCCAAATGAACTTCACCCACAATGAAGACAACTCCAGTTTCACCTACAATAAGGCAAGCCTTGCTGAAGACAGCTCCAACCTCACTGAAGGCAAAACAAACTTTACTAAGAGCAAGACAAGCCTCTTTGAAGATAGCCCCAGTCTCGCTGATGATAGCCCCAACTTTGCTGGAGGAAGGGTGAACTTCGCCCAGAGCGAACACAACTTCAGCTTCGCCCAAAGTGAAGTGAACCTCAGTGTCACTGGAGGTAAGATAAGTTTCACCCCGAGCGAGGTCTTAGTGACCCTCGCCCAGAGCAAAGGTCAGGACTCTCAAAAGTCCCTCAAATTTAGACGTTAGTCAACAACCCCTCTGGCGGTTCTCTTTAAGTCGTCTCGTGATGCACATCGTGCTTTCTTAAAAATTCACAAGCAGCAATAGCGATCTCAAAAGAATAAGGCTGCTTTCCACATTGATATCCAACGGTTCACGGTTAATATGACCGGTGTAACCCGAGAAGATGATGCTAGCACATCAGATCTATAGACCAATAGTGTCTATCACCTTACTAGATCGAGATGGGGGTAGCTATCCCCTTTGACTACTCTGTTTTGAGGTCGCCTGTTCGACGAACTCCTTTACAAGTGGATCATCCTTTTGCTAATGACACTAACTCGGCCATAGCATCAAACACAATTCCTAACTCAAGTCAAGAGCAGGAGTGGACTGCCAACATGACAGACAGAGAGGCCATCGACGATCTAATTCGCTAGATGGAGACCCAAAAGAAGGCATCCAACGAGTGCTTAGACCGACTCGAAAATATGTTTCAAGAACTGCTACTCTCTTCCCAGCCCCTTGCGAGCACTTCAAAGGGAGCAACCAGTTAACATCTCCGTTAATAAGGAGTCACTGTACCAACAAGATGTTTTCTCCTCTCGATCGGAGTCTGAAACATCTAGTACACTGAAGACGATGCGTAAATTGAAAACACTCAAAAGTCTACAAAACCAGCACAATGCTCTTACACAGAAGACCAAGCTAAGGAAGGTTGGGATCACTCGACCTTATCCCATCGAATGGGACTCCGTTCCTTATCCGATGAAGTTTAAGCTGCTAATATTTCAAATGTTCAATGGCAAAGGTTTCCCGAACGAACATATCTACTACTTCCATCAGTGGACGGGAAATATAGTAGGGAATGACGCTATCAAGGCACGACTTTTTATTGGCACCCTTTAGGGGGTAGCCTTTAACTGGTTCCAAAATTGGCTGAAGGATCTATCAAATACTTGCTGATTTGGAATCATAGTTCTTGTCCCAATTTCACGAGAACCAATCTGATATAACAATGACCAGACTCCTTTCAGAAAAACAGAAGGAGAATGATTTGGTCAGAGATTACATTGAACAGTTTCGTAACATGTCCTTACGATGCCGAGACATGCCATTGCCGATATTGCTTTAGACATGTCGTCATAACTTTCTCAGCCGAGTGGAAGCCCACATGGGCATTGTCAAGGCTAATTCGTGGAAAGATTTGATTGAGCAGGCAGAAATTGTCGAGAAATCCACTGAGAGATTCAATCAATACAATCCGTGGTCAAGCGACGAAGACGATGATAGTGAGACAAGACAATACTCTGATGATGAGAATGAGATGGGACAATCCTGCTGATCGAAATTCAACACTCTTCGAATCTCGTCAAGCGGAACTGCCAACCCAAACTCCTACGGCTATGGCAACGCTTCTTCAGCAATGCAACCCAATCGTCTACGGCTATGGCAACGCTTCTTCAGCAATGCCAACCTAACCTTCTACGGCTATGGCAATGCTTTAGCAGCAATGCCAGACTAGCATTTACGGCTTCGTCTCATAAGGGCTTGAGCCTTTAATGGCAAGATTATTTTCTTTGGTATGTCCAATAGTACAACCTCTGCCGAAGAAATTAGTCGTCAAGTTCAACATCACACCTCTGACGATGGTCTTTACACCCTACATGACATCAGAAGTTAGCCCTCTTCGGGTACTCATGATGAATTCAGAATCTCTAAGTTCCAGGCTTGTGAAATCATTCTGTCTCTGAGTGGGAACTCTATTTCAACGGCGCATCGCAATGGAGCCATAAAGGAATTATTGTCATAGGTGTGGGGGTAGTGCTCTTCACTCCTCATAGTTACGTTATTCCTCAGACATATTCATTGACCGAACCTTATTATATCATCATTAAGAATTATCCTTACCAAGAAGATGACGATTGAAGAACATCATCAAAAGCGTCTCCAAGAACTGGAGGCACTAGATGAATTGAGACTTCAAGCTCAACAATAAATTGAGATCTACCAGTCACGAATTTCGAGAGCCTTCAACAGGAGAGTCAGAGAACGATCCTTTAAAGAAGGCAACCTGGTCTTAGCCGTTCATCAACCCATGGTCATGACGCATAAGACTAAAGAAAAATTCCAACCCAAATGGGAATGCATATTTGTAGTAGAGAAAGTCTACTCAAATGGAGCATACCACCTAATTGACCAAAATGGCAATAGGCTCATGGCGCCAATCAATAGAAAATTTCTCAAGAAGTATTACCCTTGATCCTAACCAATTTCATCTCCCCACAGAGACATCGGTCATGTTCAAGTTTCCACCTCAGACCGTGAGTCTTGATCATCTTGATCCAAAATCAAATCAAAATCCCTAACGAGTTATCAAGTAACATCACACCTCTGCTTGACTCCAAATACATTACCACCATCATGTTAACATTACACCTCTGAGCAGTTTCCACCCCCAATGATCCGATTGGTTAACATTACACCTCTGTCGATCATTTCATTTGGCATTTTAACATTACACCTCTATCAAAATTTCTTAGTACTGTTATGTTAACATTACACCTCTGAACATTCCTTATTTTACAAATCTGATACGTTAACATTACACCTCTATCAGTTTGATTCTGTTGACTGGTTAACATTACACCTCTGTCGATCTCTCCTAACCTCCAATAGGATTATGAGGTTAAAGTATTTCCTAACATCCTATAGGATTATGAGATTAAACTATTTCCTAACCTCCAATGAGATTATGAGGTTAAACTGCTTCCTAGCTTCCTACTGGTATATGAGGTTAAACTGCTCCCTATACGCTGATGAGTATACAAGTATAAACTGTTTCTCCATGCTCCAACACTTTAAACTATGTAGACTCTAACAAATACATGATTATAAACTGTCTCCTACGCTCAAACTACACAAGAGCCTAAACTGTGGACACTATGAATCTCTCTAGCTTGGACGAGATGATGGAATACTCTAGCTACGTACGAATATAAACTATGGTTAAACATCCAGCTACACTCCAGCAGTTACGCCAACATCCGGCTACATTCTAATAGCTACACTAATATCTGGCTACACTCCAGCAGCTATTCAGACACTCGCGAGTAGCTTTGTTCCAAATATGGGTTCCAAACACATAATTGGGTGGAATCTCAACAAAAGCACTTCAAAATGCAACCTAGCATTCAACCAAGATGAGTTCAATGATGGAAAACCACGTTCAACAATACACCTCTGGCAGCCAAGTAGTCAAATGGAGATATTTTAGCCTAAGAAAGACGATTAAAGCTACGTTCAACAGTACACTTCTGGCGATTACCCAACGTATTTCATTCCATGTTACAAGTCTGAATACAGGATCATGAAAACTTTGTGGAGTCTTGTAGACAGTTAAAATATATTATATTAGACCAATGCTAAGTCTGAGTCTAAGAAGTAAACACCCATGGGCTAAACACTTCAAATGGGCTCAAGCATCAGCATATGGTAGGCTACAACGAAGTTCACTTGAATCACATGCAAACATGATTGCATCTGAGCTGAGGAGGACCTGAGTCCGAGTCAATCCTCAAGACAGACTTAGGGCTGAGTCAAAAGGCATTCTCAAGTTAGCTGAATCAATAAAAGAGTTCAAGTCGGATCTAAACACCCAATGATCTTATTCATATGATAACACTTTTCTTGTATGCTATTCTCTCTGTTTAGAATTACCTTTTGTAGTAAATTAAGAAGTATTTAAAAAATTTATCTGCCATTCCATGAGGGTCATAATACGCGTCAGTTAAAGAATAAATGATAATCTACTATATCCAATGCAGGCGTCGTATAGATCTTTATCATCATCTTCCAAAAACTTTATTAAACTATTAAAGCCCTGGTATCACATGCATCTTCAGCATTTTTGACAACTTCTACATCTTCGGGAACTTCGGCAACCTCCAATACTTTGTAACTTCAGCAACTTCTGTAACTTATGCAACTATCACAATATTATTGAACATGGTATGTGTATCATCCATCCTCACATCTATATTTCTGAGAGTGGTTCAATATCGTCGCCTACCCCGTGAAATTTCAAATATTTATAATTTTCATCAATTCCTCATCTTTCTACATGCTTTTGTATAACAACTCTATCCACCAAACCCCAATTTCAGTACATGCTACATGGACAACATAGCAAATCATTATCTAACTTCCTCAGATTCACATACGCATACTCAAGGAAGGCTTCCTATCCGATTAGATATCTAGTGTGACCTGCCGCTTTTTCATAGTAGGAATATTAATCCATGACTTGTTAGGAACATCTCTCATCTGTATGTTAGGTACAATTATTAATTATTTTAATATCTTATAAATCTTCTTAAGTTTGATAGTCTTCATTATAGTTGATTTAAACAAATAGTAGGTAGATGAAATTACTCATTTAATCTTCATTGTCGTACTAAATTGGTCTAAACACTCTTTGATAATATTCATTGTCTTGATTTGAATAAATACCAAGTTGTTCTAAAACTCTCTCGTCTACATAGAAAGGCTTCTATCTCATTAAGAATATAGTAGTGCTTATATCTAACTTTAAATACTTTGTGCATTTTCATTTCTAGAAAATTTCAGCAGCACCTACCCATTGTTCTCTGAGTATACTGTGCGGATATTATTATGTGTATTGGTAATAGACTAAAATTGGTAAGTAATAGACCGAAACACAAAACAACATACGCTTACTGCATAAGAAAAACAATGGGTGGGTGGGTGCAGCTAAATTTTTTCAAAAACGAAAGTGCACAAAGTATACAAAGTTATATGTATACACTATTATATTTCTAACCTATCTGAACTGAATAGATCCAATAGTTACGTGCTAATTCTTTCCACTTATGATATAAAGTAAACAATCCTTTTTGGTATAAAACTTAATTCCATACCCAAAATTAAGTTGTATATCTTTTACTATAAGTCCAAAAAATTGATAGTAATAATTGGACATGGATCTACGCCTAATGTTAACTATTTTTTATTCACCTAAAATGGATATATATCACATTATTGTGTTATATATTCCACTAAGGATAATTAGCCTTAGGGTATTAGTATTAAAGTTAGTGTTATTAGAGCACTAGTACAGATAGTGTTGATTATTGTTGCATTATTACGATATTAGGTTTAGGGTTAGTGTAGTATTAGGGTTTTGTGAAATTAGGGTTAAAATTAAAGCATTTAGGTTTAGGGTAACTATATTTGCATGGTTATAAAAAATTATCATTAATAGTATAATAATTATGTAATAATAAAAAAATAAAAATTAGAAAAAAATGGAGATTAATACCTTCTTTTAAGGAGCAGGAGGATATCGACAATGGTCGGAGTTAGATGGAGAAAAGCCCTAACTTTAGCTCCTTGCACCAACAAAAAAAAGTACACATAAATCATCCAATTCACAATAAAAACCAACAAAGCTATAACATTTACAGCAAATTAGCAAACTATCTCAAAGCTACAATCTTTGCAATTAATTTAAAATTTATACCTCGGGATGATATTGCAGTTGAAGCGAGCGGCGAGTAGTGAAACCCTAGATCTTAGCGATGAGGAGGTGAGCAGTGAGGTGGGGAGGATGAGTGGTGCGGACGAGTGATAAAGTATAGTGAGAATGAGTAGCTGGCAGATCTAGGGAGCATCGACGGGAATGAGTAACGGCGAACCTTAGGAGCAGCTGTGGTGTTGGTGTCGACAAACGGCGGTATCGAGGAGGAGTGGCATCAGTGTTAACGAACGGCTGTTTTGAGGAGCGGCGGTGTCGAGGAGTGGGCAGTGGGAATAAGGAGATTTTTTAGCTCAATGTCGATGGAGTGGTGGTGTCAACAGAGCTGCGGTGTTGAGGAGCGAGGGGAGGCATCATGGGAGCAGGAGCGTAGTGACTTAAGAGGAAATGGGGATAGGGTTAGGGCACTAGCAGTTTTACCAAAGTGGGCCCCACTAGTCCGGCCCCAGTGCTCTATGGCGACGTGTGGAACCGTCGCCAGTGAGCATTAGCGATGGCATTCATTGGCTATGGAATTTTCCTCGTTGCCAATGTTTGCATTGGCAATGGGACTTAAGTGACGGAGTGCAACCCTTCCCCAATGCTGACATTGGCGATGGAGCAACATTCCGTCCCTAATGTCCCGTCACCAATGACGATTTTTTTACTAGATACTTGCAACTATTTGGTTCAAAATTTAAGTTTTACAACTTTCATTTCAGCTGTAAATATTTGATTTTTCTTGTAACTTTACATATGCACCTTGTTTCTTACTAAAAATAAATTGTTAAAGTTATTAATTCTTTTTACTCTTTTAAGATATTTATTGTTTAAAAAACAATGGTTTTTACTATTGAGTAAACTGGCTTTTAAAATTTTCTACAAATAATTTTCATAAGATAATATTTTTTGTAAAATAATATATTTTTGTAAACTAATATTTATTGGTTATATATATACATATATATATAGGTGAACTTCATTAAAAAATAAATCTTCTTCATAAATTTTTTTAAAATAAAGTATTTGTTTAAAAATATTATTGATATTTGCTTGAAAATAATATTTTAACAAAGTATAATAATATTCAAGAAATGTTTTTAGAAACGTTATACATTTACAATTTATTTTTTCTAAGAAATAATATATTTTTAAAAATAGGTTTTTCAAGAATTTGTTGCAAAAAATAATATTTATTCAAAAAATAGTTTTTCAAGAAATATTATTTTTTAGATAATAATATTTCTATAAAAATGATATTTTTTCAAAAAATAGTAAATAAAAATAATAATTTTTGAAAAATATTATTTTATAAAAATAATATTTTTCAAAAGAATCATTTTTATTTTTTTACAAAAGAATAATCTCAAATATTTTCAAAACTTTAATAATAATTATGCTATAAAATATTTATTTAAATATTACCTTTACAAAACATTTTTTCATGAAAAATATTTTAGAATAACTTTGTTTAAAAAAAGTTTTTGAAGAAGTTATAATAATAATTTTTTAAAAACTATATTAAATCTTAAATAAATTTTTTATAAGGTTTTTGAAATATTAAGTAATGATAAGTTTGGGCTAGTTGCAGCTATGACTTGCAGTTATTTTGGACGTAAGTCATATGTTGTAATTAAATGTTGTTTTATAACTATGGTTGCAACTGCAATAGTGAGTTACAACAAAATAAACACTTGTAACTGGACAAATTTAATCCAGTTGCATGTAACTGGAGTTGCAACCACTCCAGTTGCAAGCTACCAAATGCCCCCTAATTAACTATTAAAGGCCGTATACGATTAACAATCCAAGAATGTGACCTCTACTCCTGTAGTATTTTCATATGCTTGTTCAATCCAACTCTAAGCCATTAATCTGCTCAGAAACAAGAGATAAAACTGTAGGTTAATCCTTGAACTCAAGATAAACTTTTACCAGGTGATATTTGTCATGGTGTGAACTAGGCTCAAATGTAGTCGGAAACCAGAGTCTTAATTGTTAGCAAGACAATGAAAAATCTAATCACAGATCCATGATAAAAAGAATGAAACCAGGGAAACAATCACAGAGGCATGGATGTTTTAATGAGGTTTGACAATCATTAGAATTACCTACATTCTTGGAAGTACAACAAAGCCACAATTTCAGACCTAATTAATGAAGAATTATAGTCAATCTCTCAAACTCTGATCTCACCTCTCCGTAAATTCTAATTTTCTCTCTATTGGATACAAAAAATTGTATGTTTCTGAAGATATATACATTTGCATTTATGTCTATGGCTGAGAATACAAAAAGAAACCCTCACATACACCTTATATAGGTCCAATATTCATCCAAGGGTGCTACCTTCATAGACCTCGGCTAGGGAGCGCTGCTACGGGCATCCATTGGAGGGAGGACGTGATCCATGGCCCTTCAGTGGTCGGGACCTAATTTTATAGGTGTCCAATTTTAATTTCTGAATCTCAATGATATGTATTCTTTATATGTAAATTCGGCTCCACAAACAAGTACACCCAACACCAAACTAGGCTGAGATCAAAAGCATTTAAAATTGGATCATGCACCCCATTTCTTATGAAACATAAAATACCTCACTCACACTATATAATAGTTAGGCTAAATAGTGCTTAAATACATTATAATTTCACTCACTCTACGCTTATATACTCTCATTTATTTTTCACATCATTTATATACTCTAACATATTTAAGCACTTTACTACTCTCTATTGTGCAAACATGAAAATTTTCACTTGAATTCTCATTTGACACTTAGAATCGATTAGCATGTAAGCGTTATAGAACATTCAGATGAAAATTTTCATATCTGTACAACTGAAGAAAACAAAGTGCCAATATTAAATAACTGAGAATATATAACTACTCGCTAAACAAGCAAAAGTATTTAAGTACAATATGAGTGAAACTATAAGGTATTTAAGTGTCGTTTAGCCTAACAGCTGGATAAGTTAAGGAAGATTTTTTAACTTAAATGAATAGTGATTTTTTTCTTGTGAGATTCACTTAGTACAGTGTGCACATGATGAGAGAGCGAGAGAGAGAGAGAAAGAGAGCACTTTAAAGAGGGGGGTAGGCTGCGGTTTCTCTCCGGAAAAAAAAACGGCCCCCTTCGCGCGAGCCACAGCAAAAATTAGAGAGAGAAAAACAAGGGAAAATAAAAACAAGGAGAGAGTGAGAATCTCGACTCGAATTCTATCAGGGTTGGCTTTGGCTGGCCTTTTTCGATTCTCGTCATCGGGCTCTGAGATCTCTCTAGAGAAGAACTATACAATCCAAATCTCAAACTCAATAAATAAAAAAAAAGAGAAAAAGGAAAGAAATAGGCTGTTTGATCTGTCAACGACCCTCTCGATTCCTTTCTCTCAAATGGGTAATCCTTCTTTCTTTCAATTTTAATCCGTTTCCGTTCTAATTCTTAATGATTTTAGAAAGGACCCATCAATTATTTTGATGTCTTCAGTCGGCTTTCCTCTAAAAACATTTTCTCGTCGAGTTGATTTTGTGATTTTATAAGAATTAATTATTTGGTTATAATTGGTTTTCTATGTTGTCGATTCATTTTAGGGTTTTTTTGATATGGGCATTAGGGTGTCTAAGTTTCTTTTTTGTTAATTGATAATTAAATTTCTTTCCATTTTCTGGGTTTAATTTTACAGAGACAGATTTGATGAGTTCTCATTGGGACAGTGATGATGAGTATGAAAAATTCATTCAGAGAATGAACCCACCAAGGTTTGCATCTTTTGATTTTTCGGTCTATTCTTTTATTCATTTTACTTTCAACCATCTAATTTCTTCAATTTGTTCCATGTTAGGGTTGTAATTGATAATGAATCATGTGCTAATGCAACAGTTGTTAGAGTAAGTTTTTTTCTCAGTGCTTATTTAGTTTTATAAGATTAGAATTTAATATCATTGGATTTTTTGGGGTTAATTAACTTAATTTCATTATGGTTTTTTTATATAGGTTGATAGTGCAAATAAATGTGGAATTCTTTTAGAGGTTGTACAGGTTCTCACTGATCTCAACCTTATCATTACAAAAGCTTATATAACCTCTGATGGAGGATGGTTCATGGATGGTAATATTCTTCATTTGTATTCTTTTTGTTTTTTATCCCTTTCTATTTTCGTGAATGTGACCTCATCCTGACAATATAATTCTTGTTGTCAGTTTTCAATGTAACTGATAAAGATGGGAAGAAGTTGAATGATTCAACTACAATCAATGGAATAGTGGATTTTATCCGAAAGGTAGAAATTTGATTCCTTTATGCTCCCTTTTGTGGTAAATAAGTCATTTGATTTCTTTTTGGTTTTGTTGTCTTTTTAGTCCTTAGGTGCAGATTCTTCTTTTGTACCGTCAAGGAGGAGATCAGTTGGTGTTGCGCAGTCCTCTGGCCGCACGTCAATCGAGCTCACGGGGACAGACAGGCCTGGTCTTCTCTCTGAAGTTAGTGCAGTTCTAACTGACCTCAAGTGCAATGTGGTTAATGCCGAGGTGTGGACTCACAATACTCGAGCTGCAGCTGTGATGCAAGTGACCGATGACGAAACTCACTCTGCCATTACCGACCCAGAGAGGCTCTCGAGAATCAAAGAGCTGCTTTGTAATGTGCTCAAAGGGAATAATAAGACTCGGGGAGCTAGGACTGCTGTTTCTATGGGGGAAACTCATACAGACCGAAGGCTTCATCAGATGATGTTTGATGATAGGGATTATGAGAGGTGTGATCAGAGTATAGGAGATGAGAGTTTGAGACCTAATGTTACTGTTGTGCATTGGTATGATAAGGATTATTCAGTGGTCACTATTCGGTGTAAGGATAGGCCGAAGCTTTTGTTTGATATTATTTGCACCTTGACGGATATGCAGTATGTGGTTTTCCATGGTAATGTTAACTCTGAGGGCCCTGAAGCATATCAGGTATACATATATATATATATA
>JBAKGM010000365.1:24435514-24446806 GCA_037177215.1 Asparagus racemosus | reverse complement strand
TATATATTCGGCAAACACCCATTCATTTGTTTGTCTTAGTAATACATAGAATTGATCCTCATGTGTTATATTTCTTGTTACCTTGAAGGAGTACTACATTAGACACATAGATGGGTCCCCTGTCAACTCGGAAGCTGAGAGACAAAGAGTCATCCAGTGTCTTGAAGCTGCTGTAGAGAGGAGAGTGTCTGAGGTAATTCTCTTTTCTGTTTAATAATTTATTTTTCGAACGAAGCAATATGTTAGATTTTAGGGCTTTGACATTCTTTTCTATCCAAGGATTTAGAACTGACATGTTCATGCATATGATCCTTGCAACTCATGCTTGTTTTGCATTTTTTTGAAGTAGGTTTTTATTTCTTAAACAAGCAGTGATTGAGTTTTTCTTTACGAAGAACTAAAGATGTATATTATTGTGAAATCTATGTTACATAAAGGTTTCTCAGTGTCATGACTCATTAGTTAGGAAGCAAGTTTCATGATGCGTGTTATAGATTAAATTTCTAATTGTTCATTTCACTTGAGAGTAAGTTGTACCATGCACATTCCAGATTCAGTTTCGACTTGTGCATTTCATTGAAGTAGAAGATAAGGAGAGTTGATGTCTTTTCATATATGACGATGAAAACATAAAGCACATAAATTCATCAATAAAGTACTGGAAGTGAAAATGCAAAACATCTGGAATGTGGAAAAATACTGCTTTCACGCTACTTTTTTTTTTTTTTCTCTAAGGATCCATGTTCTTCATTCAAGCTGACTATTGGAGGGAAATGCTATTCATTCTGTGTAATAGCTGTTTTCATTTATCTTCCTTCTCTTCAGCTCCTAATTAGTTTTTAACCACATTATTGAAAAGGGTTAACTGCGGATAGACCCCCTCTACAATTGCCAAATTGAACTTACGACTGTAGTCTATTGTTGCAGATAGACTCCTTGAGTGAAAACCGTTTTGACCCTTTTCTGGGAGTCTATCTGCAACAATAGAACTCTGTCAGGGAGTCTTTCTGCAACGAGAGAACTGCAGGGGTAGTAAGCTCAATTTGGTGAGAGTGCAGGGGTTATCAGTGTTGATAGTTATCTTGGCCGCAATCTGAAACAATCAAGAAATTAATACATATAATTATACCAATAAATGGCTTGCAGGGTTTGAAGCTGGAGTTGTGTACAAGTGATAGAGTCGGTCTATTATCAGACGTCACTCGTATTTTTCGTGAGAACAGCCTCTCAGTGACGAGAGCCGAGGTGTCAACTAGAGGAGGCAAAGCCATCAATACCTTCTACGTTCGCGATGCTTCTGGAAATCCAGTTGATCCCAAGGCCCTAGATTCAATAAGGCAATCCATTGGCCAGACCGTGCTTGAAGTGAAAGGGCACAACTCGGATTGCTCCAAATCACAAGAATCGCCTACTCGATTCCTCTTTGGTGGCCTCTTCAGGTCGAGGTCTCTTTACAATTTCGGCTTGGTCAGGCCTTAAACCTACTAAATTGTGTGCATAAAAAATACATCAAAACTGCCAGAGGTAGGGATCGATACGGAGGTCGGAGTCACATGTTACCGCATTAGGACACTCCCAAATTGGCTATTTCTACGATTACGAAGCACCCTTGGAATTGTAGGAAGATAAAGTGGAAGACTGTACAGTAATCTTTCATGAGGATGACTAGGATCATGCACATATGAATGTAAATATGATTTTTCGTTGTAAAATTGCAGTTGTTTCCATTTGAAATGTTGTATATGTCATTTTCCTCCATACACTTGGTCCTCTTATCGTGCTAGTGGGTTTAAAAGCTATGGGATTAGACACGGAAGCCACGACTTGTCGTCTGCGGTTGTCAACCATTGATTTATGGCTCTCATTCGCTGCCGACCATTGATTTGGACTTCGCTGGTCGCAAAATGCCGCCTTTCCGAGCGTCGTGCTTGTAGCAGCGTTAATTCAGACCACCCAAAAGACACTTGCCGAATTGTACATCTTTTTGGTCATTTTCACCTTTAACGATATTTAAGTACAGTTTTACTAAACGCTTTAACTTCGTGATTACTAAACAATTATTTTCAGCAACAAATACAAGTTATTTCTATGGGGGCGTGTTTGTCTCATTTCCCAAAATGTAGGAAACCATTTCTAGTACTCGAAAAAAATATATCTCCACCCATTTCCATGTTTTTCTAGAAAAAAAAGTTTTTATTGCTTGTTTCGGCGTGGAAACATAGGGAGGAAATGTTTTCCATCACATGCTCTTGTTTGGTTCAAAAATAAAAAATAAGGAAACATTTAAGTTGGAAACATTTCACTCATTATTTAACTATTATATTTTACCAACTCCCCTCATTATCCCATTATCTAGTTGTTAAAACCATACTTCCATCCAATTTCAGCCCATTTCCTCACATTTTGGAGCAAATAGCCTCCATCCAAAAGTGGGGTTTTCCTCGCTTTTAAGAAAAATTTTCTTAAAACTTTTTGGTGAAACGAATAAAGGAATAGGAAAGTTGCGAAAAGCAAATATGTCCTAAGATGCTTATATAAGCAACTTATCATGAGCTTCCTTTTGAAATACGCAACTGAGTCCGAATTCAGCGATAAGTCAATCCAGAGTCTTTGTCGAAGAGGATTCTAACGATGATAGCCCATAAAATTGGATTGTTGGAGCACAAGTGGTTTCCTCTCCTCATCATCTAATGATGAGAAGGGGAGGGGGTTTTTGGTTCATTGGGGCCAGTAAACAAACTCTGAAAGCCAACCGAGCTGGAACCCATCAAAAGCTAGTGTGATGATTCCTCTGCAAACTCACTCTCGGAGATGACTCGAGTAACATGGCTCATCTTTTTTCTCACGTGGGCTGCCAGTGTTGGCCTCATCTCATCCCTTGGATTATTAAACACCATTTTAATACTAACTCTAGGCACTAAACTACAACCTAATCCTAGTGATCTATGCCAATGACTATAGAGCTGATCTAAGTACAGTCAAAGTCTTGCGTGGGATGCCATGAGTCCTTCCACAATTATGCTACTGTCTTTTCTCGACGAGCCACAAGAAAAAAAAACAAGTAGAGATGTTAGAATATTAAGTAGAGGGGAATCATATACTAGACTATTGCAAGTAATATTGCTTGTTAGTGTCAGTCCATTATGAGCATGACATGTGAGATTTATGTTTTTTGCAGAGCGAGGATCATCATTTTATATCACATTGGAATCCCTTGCAAAGGGAATCTAAGAAGTGCTCATAGCATTTCTTCAGATGACATGGATTAATTAAGGTTTATTTGAGATCCACATATAGCGCGATCTGTAACGACATTTCGACCTAACTCGAGTTTCCATAACTCGGTCTTTTATGTAGGAAAATTTGGTTCATCACCAAAATCTAGGATTTACTAAGCCTTGAATATTAGCCGAAATCGGAATCTCGGATACAGCAATATGAGATTCAGGCTACCAAAAAAAGGCATCTATGGTATCATGCTTGAAATTTGAAACCTAAGACTGTGGATGTGATCTATGTTTAATTATTATACATTAGAACATGAATTTGATTATTGTCTCTCATATCTTTCATTTCAACCTTTAGGGGTATAGATTCTAGGTTAGGCAGAAGAATAAGATGAGTATAAGACTGGGTTTCTTGCAGATTTTTGCCATCATGAAGAAATTTGATGTGATATTTGAGTTAAATTTATTTTTTATCCTTCATGTGGATTTTTAATGGACATTTCATGAATGAAGAAACAAGGACATTCAAGCCAGAATCTTCAAACAACGAAGAGATCAAGACAAAGACTAAGACATCACACTGAAATGAGCCAAAAATATTTGACTATGATCTAATCCAAACAAATAAAACTAAACTAGTCAATAACCATATTAATCAACAGCCAGCACTAGTAGTGGAACTCGTGCAAGCATCAACTTTTTATTTGAAGTTTCTTCTTTACAGCAAAATCAGGCATGGAATCAATGTGAATGGGATTTAAGAACATATAATTGCACAAAAAGTTCAATGTGAAGACAAATATGGCCCCCCTTCTCTAACGGAACAAAGTACGTTTAAATATATATTTTAATTATTAAGCATTCTCTAACTTGCCTTGTTTTGTTTGTACTCTTAAATGTCTACTGATTCTATCTTCTCATCATTATAATTTTGAGATATCAGGATCTTCTGATTATTTGATTGGTGGACTCACTTGTAGAAAGATGGGTCAATTATATTTGATTAAAGGAAAAGTTTGCTAAAATCTTTTGAAGATTCGGATAAGGGTTTTACTTCATAAAAAATGTCAAGTTTTGGCGGTTTGCAAGTTATTTTGGGATGTATTTGTATTCAAAAAGAAAAGAAGGAGATTTGATGTTTGGTGTTTACGTTTTGGTTGTAAATTTAAGATGGAATTGTTCCTAAAGTGAAGGTTGATAAAGAGGGTTGGCTATCTTAGCTGATGAAGGTTCAACCTTCAATCTTTTACTATGATATAAATTAAAGCAAAACTAAAAGACCTCAAATTCACGAGAGGTCGCCACATAGGATTCCTCCTTTACAAAAAAAAAATTGACACGTGAACGTTATGCTGTCCATTTCTAAAAGAAAAAACCGAATTATCTTCTAGTCGTCCAAAAGAAAAAACTAAATCTTTTAAAAACCGAATTAAAATTTAATTACTATATTTCAGATAATTATAGTAATTGTGAGCATGATTTTAAAAACCAAATCAAAGATAATCATATATTTTCTACCAACATTAGCGATAATCTCTCCATCACCTCCAAATCGATTTTTTTAACATCAAGGGGAGATCTGCAAATTGAAGTCACAAATAAAGCAAAAAAACATAACATTAGGAAGCTCCTCAATGGCTCGGTCGAGATCTATCTTGTTGTTCTTAGTCTTCATAAAATGAGCCTCCAATGAATAGATCAAACGAGGTTAAAATGTACAATCTCATTATGTTTAATTTGATATTATTTTATTTTAATATAGATATTTTTAATTAAAAAGAAATATTTTACTTGAGTGCATTGAACAACTCCAATCATGTTTATGCTTTTGCGAATCTGTAATAAGAAATTCGAATAATCTCTGAAAAATACATCAGGTAATTAATCTATTTATGGCAAAAAATATTTATGTTATTTTAATTTGTGGAAAAATCTATTTAAGCCAAAATTATTTCAAGTTGTGTAAAATTTATTTATGCCGAGAAATTTTCATTTACTTTTCCGATCACTTTTTCTCAATTTTTTACATTTCGGGTTTACCGTCTCAACTTTTTTTAGAAATCTGAATTATTATTCCGATCATCAGGTAATTAACTGACACCATCCAATATTTATGTTATTTTAATTTGTGTTTTTTTCTGATTTTAATAGGTTTTAAATTTTTTATTTTTTAGATTATTGGTTTATAATTCCTACTCTGAATTATTATTCTGATCTCTGAATAATACACCATGTAATTAATCTAGCACCATCTAATTATTATTTTGAATTATTATTCCTACTCTAAATTATTTAGATTTGTTTTCAAAATTTATGTTTTTTAGATATTTAATTGGTAGTTAATGTTTAAGATTTTCGGTTATTTGATAATTTTCTGAAATAAATTGTTGTAATATTTTTTGATATTTTAAAAAAAATTTCATTTTGGCTTCTTAAAAATATTTTAGGTTTTCATATAAACTAATTTTTTGGTTTTGACAAAATATAAGCCTTTTTAATAGTATTGCAATATTTATAGTATATAATTACAACAATTATAGTATATAATTACAATAATTATAGTATATAATTGGTACTTAA
This sequence comes from Asparagus racemosus, assembly GCA_037177215.1. NCBI lineage: Eukaryota > Viridiplantae > Streptophyta > Magnoliopsida > Asparagales > Asparagaceae > Asparagus > Asparagus racemosus. The sequence continues at coordinate 24,440,999 of JBAKGM010000365.1, read as the reverse complement.
TTTTTAAGATATTTGGTTTGTATAGCTTATTTGGAAGTTAATTTATGAGATTTTGAGAAAATAAATTGTTGTAATATTTTCTAATTATGAAAAAAATATTTACAGAATTTTCGGTTTCTTAAAAATAGTTTTGGTTTTTAGAAAAAAAGCTTTTCAGTTTTTACAAAATATGATTTTTTTCCTAATAATATTACAATAATTATAGTATACAAACAATTATAGTATATAATTGGCACTTAATTTTTAAGATTTTCGGTTTATATATCTTATTTGGAAGTTAATTTATAAGGTATTGAGAAAATAAATTGTTGTAATATTTTTTAATTATGAAAAAATTATTTTTTTATTTTTCAGTTTCTTAAAAATAATTTAAATTTTTAGAAAATTGTTTTTTTTCTAGTTTTGACAAAATATGAATTTTTTCTCAATAATATTACAACAATTATAGTAAATAATTACAACAATTAATATATAATTGGTAGTTAATTTTTAAGCTTTTCGATTTGTATATCTTATTTAGAAGTTAATTTTTGAGGTTTTGAGAAAATAAATTGTTGTAATATTTTTTTAATTATTAAAAAATATTTTAAAATTTTTTTGGTTTCTTAAAAATATTTTTCGTTTTGAAAAAAAATATTTTCTGTGCTGCCAAAATATGATTTTTTTTCTTAATAATATTATAACAACTATAGTATATAATTGGTAGTTAATTTTTTAGATTTTCGGTTTGTATATCTTATTTGGAAGTTAGTTTTTTGATAATTTAAATATTTTAATTTTAGAAATTTTGGAAGTTATTTGGAAGTTAAGTTTTAATATATATCATTTAAAGATTTTCGATCAATATATCTTTTTTGGAAGTTAATTTTGGATAATTTTGAGAAAATAAAGATACAAAAACCAATATAATACCTAAACGATTTTTTTAACATCATTTAAATTATTTTGTTAAGATTTTAAAAGTTATCTACCTAATATAATATGATAGTTATTGATTAGTATCTAAGTTAATTTATAATTATCCAAAAAAGGAATGAATTTTCACTATAACTATATATTTTTTAAAATATCAATATACTATATAATCAAGAATCTAAATTACGAAATATAAATAATAAAAAATCAACACATAATAATTCGGTAGAAATAAAAGCTGTTAAATAATTTGGTAATATTTTTTAAAAATATCTATCAAATATATCTATCTATCTATATATATCATATACATAAATTTTAATATCTAAATATATATACAACATAAATAAAATTTTAGAAACTACCCAAAATAAAAATCGCCAAATAATTAGAATGTTCATTTTAAATCGGTTAAATAGTTTTAGTAAGATTTTTAAATAATATCTACCAAATATATCTATATATACCAAAAAAGGTTTTAAAATAAACTTCCAAATAATAAATCGGTTCATTTAAAAATTAGTTAAATAACTTTTCTAAGCTGTTTAAAAAAATATCTACCAAATCTATCTATCTATTTACATATACCCTATAAATAATACTTTCGAAATTACAAAAAAAATTCCCCAAATGATTATATACCAAATAAATAAATTTGGTAAGATTTTGGTAAGATTTTTAAAATCGGATAAATAGTTTTCGTACGATTTTTAAAAACTTAATACCGAGTACATCTATATATAATGATTTGATAATTTTTGTAAATTACCAAAAATAAAAAAACTAAGGCATAATAATTCGCTTCATTTAAAACCAATTAAATAAATTTGTTAAGCTTTTTAAAAAAATATCTACCAAATATATCTATCTATCTATATATACCGTATAAATAATATTTTGGTATGATTTTTAATAAATATTTACCAAATAAGAACCGCCAAATAATTAGAATTTTAAATGAAATTGGTTAAATAGTTTTGGTATGATTTTTAATAAATATCTACCGAATATATCTAATAAATTAATTTTTTAAATCGGTTAAATAGTTTTGATAAGATTTAGTAAGATTTAAAATCAGTTAATAGTTTTTGTATGATTTTTAAAAAAATATCTAAAGAATATATCTATATATACCGAATAAATTAATTTTGGTAAATCAGTTAAATACTTTTGGTAAGTTTTAGCATATATACCGAATTGAAAATACAATGTTTATTTAAAAGTATATAATAGTTTTGGTAAGATTTTAGTGATTCGGTAGATATTTAAAATAGTGTTTTTGGATAAATAGCTATTAATTATAATTATGTAATATTTTATATAATTTAAATACTGTGATATGTTTTCTAAATCTAGGTATTGATCGTATTTATTTAATATACTATATAAGTAAATTACCAAAAAATAAAAAATGAAATAATTAGTGATTCGGTTCATTTAAAATTAGTTCGATAATTTTGGTAAGTTTTTTAAAAAATGTCTATCAAATATATCTATTAATAAATATCGTATACATAAAATATTGGAAACTACCAAAAATAAAAATAACCAAATAGCCGGTTCATTTAAAATTGGTTAAATAAGTTTGGTAAGATTTTTAATAAATATCTAACAAATAAACTGAATATAGTTAAATACATTTGTTAAGATTTTTTTAAAACTATTTATCGAATATATCTATATATACCGAATAAATAAATTTTGTAAATTACCAAAAATAAAAAAACCAAAATAATTAGTGATTTGGTTCATTTAAAATCAGTTAAATAATTTTGGTAATATTTTTGAAAAATATCTAACAAAAGAACCGAATATAGTTAAATAACTTTGTTAAGATTTTTTTCAAAACTTAATATCGAATATATCTATATATATCGAAGAAATAAATTTTGTAAATTAGTGAGAATAAAAAATGAAATAATTAGTGATTCAGTTCATTTAAAATTAGTTAAATAATTTTAGTAAGATTTTTAAAAAATATCTAACAAATTAGCAGAATATTGTTAAATAAATTTGTTAAGATTTTTTTTAAAAATGAACCGAATATAGTTTGTTATTTGAGGATTATCTACCAAGCTAAATGATATTGAAACATACTATATAACTTTCGCAAACATTATATCTATCTCATTTGCACATATTTTGATTAAAATTTTATTTATACATATTCGAGTAAAAATGAGGCAGCTGAAAAAAAAGTGAAATTCGAAATTGCATATGGTTACAAGTCTTCAGAAGCCTTTGATTCTCATGCTAATGAAACAATGAGTGAACCGTCATATTCATTAGTAGAACTAGATAAGAAAGACGGTAAACAAATTATTGATTTGGTAAGATTTTACACTTTTTTTATTTAATTTGAAATATCTATTATTATTGTTTCTCTTCTTACAAAAATTTATATTCCTTCTTATAGATTAATGAAAGTAGCAGTGAGGAAGAAGAAGTCGTCAATGAAGATAATATTTTTAAAACGGTATGCGATCACACCGTTTCTGTGTCTCCCCGTAATTGATGTTAGTTTGTCACTTTTGTGTTGAGTTTGGATATTTTCATTACAAGGATTTGCTTCGACATGTTGAAAATTATTCAAAACGTAATAGCAGGCTACATTCCCATGGATATGAAAAAGCACGCGAACCTCTACTATTATCTCACACACGATCTGAAGGCGCCAATGCCGCTAAAATAAAATATTTTGTAATAGAAGTTTATTTATGAGTATCCTCCTTTAGATTTTAGTTTTTATTTGGATCCAAGATCAATAGAATTATCATTGTCAGGTATTTTTAAAATTGAATAAAAATGAAAGTATTTTACTTTTTGTCTTTTATTTAAAGTTGTGTCAATGGAAATAGAATTGCAGTTTGATAAATAAGAATGAAAAATTAAGATTTTTATTTCCCATATTGAATAATATGACTAATATATTTTGTGATTATATATAATTTTTAAATATTCTCAATTAAATAATCCAAAAATAAAAATATTGAAATATATGATTTAGGGTAAGATGTAACTATCGTAAATTTTAATTTGATGATATATGAATTATATTTAAATTTATAATATTTTTTTCAAAAATAACAGTCTTGAAAACATGTGACTTATATTTTTTAAAATTATTTATTTACAATAATAACTAAAAATTAAATTTTCAAAAAATATGATTATGAGGTATATTTTTTAAAGTTTAAGAATTTTGATTTTCTAAAAAAATCAGAAATCGATATATAATATTGTTAGAATTAAAATATTTTTAGATGTGGAAATTAGTTTATACAATAACAACTAAAAATAATAGTGTTCAAATATATAATTTCGAGTCATATATTAAATAATTTTGATAACCTATTATTTTAAAAAAAATAAAATTAATATATTAATATAGGACAAAAATTTATGATAATGTCTTTTCCTTTAAATAATTTGTAATTTGGCAGTCATCATCATCTTTTGAATTGAATAAAATTTGTCTTGAAGAGTCGATAGCCAGTTGAATAAAAAGATATCAATAGCATAGTCTATTAAGAATAAATAAAATGTTATGAAAAGCTAGAAATGCCTAAATAATTTTAAAAATGATTTATTAAAAAACAAACAATAATCATATTCTTATATAAGTCAATCGATTTAACACAAATATTTCCCAACTATCCATTTCAGTTATATTATTATTTTTACTCGAAAATATTATTATCATAATTATATGGCAAATAGAAAAAATAATGTTCTCTATAGAATAATAAATATCATCTGATCTAAATTAAGTAAAAAATTTAAAATATAATATTAAACAGAAACTTACGATATTTTGATTATCTTCATTTCATTCATTTCTTATAAAAATTTAGTTTAAATGATCTTAATTTTACTTATTCCTTTATATAATTTGTTTAATATCATTTTTTTCCAAGTGGATACATTTTATCTAACCTCAATGGGGTGGGTGAGAGTGGGGTTTATGCGTTTCGAAGGGGATTGAGTCGTTAGATATTTAAAATTATATTCGGATGAGAGTGACTGAAACACGACGAAATATAGATGAATTGCGGTGAGACCGTGTTTAGCATGGGCTAAAACACTAGTATTGCTCTATAGGATCTCACAATTTGTCACGTGCTCATCAGGTTCTCTCCACATTTATCTGTCATATGTTTTTATGGGGTTCAACATGTATTGTGGAATTTAACATCTCATATGAGTTCCACATTCAACTATCAATTCTGGAATCTGCTTCAACATAATATATTACATGCATGATGCATTGATGCATGTAAGCAGGAACATGTGTTTTTTATTTTACTAGTTTTTATGCACGTGCAATGCACGTGGTTAAATATGAAGCAAAAGGATTGAATTATTGAATCATATTACTTGTAATATTTAGTTTAGTTGTTAAACTTAATTTAAAATTTATTGTTTATTGCCTAATGTACGACTTACCCTCCTGTATTTGTTAATTTCCTCGAAGAATAAAAGGATAAAAAATAGTTGAATTTCTTGATATGAGCTAACATTCTTATAACCAAACATTTATTTTCAGTTGAATTTATAACAATTTTCTTGG
>JBAKGM010000365.1:24413501-24424156 GCA_037177215.1 Asparagus racemosus | reverse complement strand
ATACGTATCAAAGTATTTTAAGATAAAATACGCATTGAATATACAGAAATACGTACCGAAAATCACGGGTGTTACAGAAAGAATTGCGAAAGTTGGCTTATTTTCAATTAATTGTAGATTATTACTTTTAGGTGAAGGTTGAATAAATGATTTGATATTAGTTGAATCTTTCAGCGGTTATGTAATAGGCGAATGTACTCTTTTAGAGAGAATTTTATTTCAAGTTGTCAATTTTGTGGTTATTTGATAATTCTTGCTAAAAATGAATTTTGGATAAAAATATTAGCAGGTTGAGTCGATTCTAATGTTTCTTTGAGGTTTGGAAATTGAGGTTGCGACAGGGACAATCAAACTAACTTTGAGTAGAACTACAAAGAAGACAAGGAATTAGCTTTAACTCCTCAAAAAGCTGAAAGCTCTACTAATAAACTACACATTAGTAGTATATCTAATCTCAACCAAATAGCAAGAAGACATTCTAAATAGCTCCTGTGTTTCTATTTTTGATAAAGAAGCCCTAAGTTTTATCCATGTTTTCTAAGAAGCCCCAACTTTTTTTTGACAATGTGGCCCCTAAGTTTTACCCTTCCCTTCTAAGAAGCCTTTATAATCTACCATACTCTTCTAAGAAGCTCTCAAATCTTCTTGTTAACTTGGAAGTTTTGTTGTCAGAAAAAAAAAGTCGGGAGCTTTTTAAAAGAGAGGGGTAAAACTAAGGAGCATGTTTATCAAAAATAGAAAGTTAGGGACTTCTTAAATAAGGAGCTTCTCAGATTAGATGAGTAAAACTTAGGAGTTTCTTTATCAAAAATAGAAAGTTTGAGCTTCTTAGAAAAGAGGAATAAAACTTAAGGGCTCTTTAGACTATGTTCTCACCAAATAGCATGTGCTCTATGGAATAAGGCTTATCATGTTAAAGGATGGATCTACATTATGGAATGCCATTAGGAAATTTCTTTTTAAAACTGATAAAAAGTAAAATATAAAGGCTTATTTTCACCTTGGTACCCCACAATTTACCCTTTTTTCACTTTGATACCACAGAGGGCTTTTTTAACACTTTCATACCCTAAAATGTCATCATATTTTGCTTTGATAACCCATCTAGATTTTATTACATGTTCTGTTAATTTTATATGACGGGGGTACCCCTCCATTGCTACTATTAACATTTGGTTATTTGGATCGAACACAAGCGGGTAAAATGTGCCTATATATAATATAAATTTAACATAAAACCTAAGAAAATATGGACAGCGTACCAAGGTGATATGAAATTGAAACTTCAGGGTAACAAAATGTCAAAAGATTTTTTGTATCAGAGCAAATAAATTGGTAAATATTTGGTACTGAACTGAAAATAAGTCAAATAAAAGTAAAACATATTTTGCACACCATTACGTGAAAACTTTGATTGCTGCTTATTTTCTAAACTTTAAATTTATCTCTGTTTACCTTTACTTCACTGTTTTTGGTCTCACGTTGCCCCCTTAAACTATTTAAGTTCGTCCCTGTTCACCCCTTCTCCCTCACTCTTCCTCCCAAACTAGTTCGAGTCACACTTTACCCTATGAACTATCATTTTCCTCTCATAAAATCTATTCAAAACACCCACAAAAGTAATAGATGAAAAGTGATTACTAGACACTGAATTTGATGGTTCAAGAGGTAAATCATGACAAATTTAGTAGTTTAGAGGGCAATATGGGAGAAAAAAAAATAAGTTAAGGAGTAAGCAAGACGTAAATTTAATAGTTTAGAGGACATGTAGGAACTAAAAGCAGTATGGAGAGTAAAAAGAGACAAATTTAATAGTTTAGCGGGTAAATAGCAGGTGGAGCCCTGTATAAAACTCTATTAGGAAAAGTATACAATTAGATAATTAGCAGCCCATTGCCAATTGTTGATACGTTCTGTAACTCCCTGCGCCTAGACTAAGGATAACATGATTTCTATCCACAATTATATCTCAAGGACTTATATGAATGTAAGAACAATCAATTTTCTTTGTTTGTTTTTTTTTTTTTTTGGGTGAAGTTCTGTGCTTATTGCCCATTGCTCATTATATAACTATATGCAGGTTGCATCACTGTTCCTTGTTGGCTGTTGCAAGCTAGCGTAAACTGAAACTGAACTGAGGCCACGGGTGACTTTATCAAATCACCGTTTGCTTCTACACGATTTTCGTTCATATTTCCAGCTAGTGCGAATGCATACTCTCTGTTTGATAAAATGCCCAACTGAGAAGTTCATTCTGTTATCTCAATACTGGTCATTTTTAGCAAGTCTTATGTTATTTCTTTCTTCAACATTAAGATTTTGATGTTTCAATATATCTTATTTCTCAGTATTTTGTCAAATCAATTTCATTTCATATAAACATGCAATGCCTTTTTTCCTTGTAAAGGACAATCTGTGGGAGTGTCAATGAGATGTTCTTGCATATTGACATAGGTCACCTTCTTGAACAAGCAAGGTTCCGTGTGTCATTAATTATTATTGACACTAGAAGGAAGAACATCCCTTGTCCAACTGCTTATATTTTTCAAGATGGCCGGGTTCGTCGTTGATAGCATCCACTTGCTCTTTACACTTTGTGGCTCTAGGTTTGAAAATAAGTAGCATGTCTTGTATTTGTCAATTAAACTTTCTATGCCATCCTACTGAACTAAGGTAAGGACATATTTCGCAAGATAGGAATGCTGAAAGGAAGGATGATATTTAAATTTAGTAGGGGTATTTAGGAAAGGGGGTGGAAACAATGAAGGTTATTGTATGAAGTTTAAATTGACCATGTTCTAATCTATCATCTATACCGTTCCTCATGATTTCCATTTTCTATGCTCTAAAACATTCATGGGTTACTAACAATAGGTTTACATCTATGGGAAGGAGACGTGCAGGGATGGAAGTTGATCGAGTAATAATCAAATAGTTCTCTGTTTATTCATCTAAGCATTCATTCAAATTCGATTTGAAACACCATTCAAGAGAAATTAAATAGATGTTAGTATTCATATATTAAAACGATAAAAAAGGGGCATCCATATATTTAGTTTGTTTGCTTTTGGTTCGCTTATCAAATATTTGTTTAATGTTTAATCCTTTATCATGTATGATGTCCCAAATCGATGTTCTAAACCAATGCACATCATCACTTTAAAGGAATAATTTTCAGTTATGATTTAAATGGTATTAGAAAAATCAGAATTTTAAGCACACAAAAGTAACTCCTTAACCAAATAAAATATCTTCTTACTCAAGAATTCGATAAAATTTGAAGAACAAAATTTGAGTTTGGATTTGGATTCAAATTTGTTTTGCAAATACAAACATGGACACCTCAGTATTCGACTCAATAGATTTGTTTCTAGCACCATGTGGTCTTCATATAACAATGAAGTTTAAATCTCAACAAAGCAATTGAATGAGTAGTAGTTAGAGATAAGAATGAATATTTGAAAGAACTAATAAGATCTGAGGGACTTAATAGCAAGTTCAATGATTTGAGGGATCAATTCAAATTATTGAAGATCTAAGAAACCAATATCGATAACTTTTTATTTATTTATAGTTCTGTAACTTTTGTTTGGAAGCTTTATTCTAATCTTTCTTCTAATCGATCATAGTACTCATGGACAACAAATCATGTAAAAGTCTATGTGATTACTAGGTTTCAATATTTATGTGATCCATTTTAATTATTCATGTTTAAGGTTTGCATCAGAGTTGGCCTACATCAGTTTGTCGAAGGACGTCAATATATCAGTTGGTTACTTGCAAGTTTTTGTTTCGGCATTCGTACTCTGACACATACAGGTATATGTTTTTTATATGCAGTTGCTTTGGCTTGAAGACTATATTCACTTTTTGAGGCTCGACATCAATATGAAATAATGGTACAAGAGGAGCTGCAAAAATTCATTGGCGGATGTTGGGGCTCAGAAGGAATATAGAAAGAAAGAAAGACGGAGAACGTATTTGTTCCTAAGTAATTGGTTTTGGTTTTCCCCTGACTAATGACCAGACCATGGTGAAGATATTAGCCTTTGCTAATTATTTAGGGACCAAAAAGTCTGAATTTATTTTAACTTTCTTTGGAAGTTACCTTGTTTACTACTTACTATAATCTGATCATATCTAACAGGAGTGAATAAACATGCCTAAGTTCATGGGACCTTTTCTGAGCAGCACATTGCCACCATTGGCGGAACCAAGTGAGTCTGACTACTATCGGTTTTAATGTTTCCTTAGTAATCTTGCAAATGCCTAACAAACAATTTACTTCTCTTCTCCACCAAACTTTATTAGTCAATAATATGTCATACAGATTACCTGTTTAATGAATTTATTTGGTCTGTTCGGTTCAGATATATATGATTCCTATCTTATCACATACCAGATAAGTTACAATTGATTCATCAACATAAAATACGAATATAATCCCATATTGTGCATCATGGCATGTGCAATTAAAACAAAATATGGCTGTTAAAATACACTTCTAACGCAATCATGTGTGTTTCATAGATATTGAGGCTCCATAACTGGATACAACTTAAGTCATTCTTTCAGAAACAACCCTGTTGGAAACCTAAAGCCTTTGGAGAATGACTTGAAGCCCATATTGGGGATGGGTAGTGAGCTGTTTGATGGGGGCATGGACATAGCCTGGTGAAAGAGTGAAGGTATAATTCTGCAATATCATTGATAATGCAATTTTGGTCTCCATAATTGCAAGGCCTTGGCCTACACAGAACCGAGGGCCCGTGCCAAAAGGAAGGAAACACAATCTGTTGTTGGTTGCTCCTGCCACTCCATCAGCAAACCTCTCTGGCTTGAAGAGGTGAGCATCTTCTCCCCATAGTTGAGGATCATGCTGAATAATCAATGGTGACATAGCCAACTCTAAGCCTGCTGGAAGAACCAGCTTTCCTAGCCTCACCTCCTTCGCTACCTTTCTAGTAAGTAAGACCACTGGTGGATACAATCTTAAGGATTCATTAAGGATCATGGTCATCTGCAATCAAGAAATATAATCGAGAAACACCTTGTACACTCAGAAGTTTACAACTTACAATAAGAAGTTAAGAACAAGTTATATATGGCCACTTTGAAGTATAAAATTTATAGTTTAGAATAGTGGTAGTGAACTGAATGTAAGGATAGGATTCATGTATCCGACCCCAAAAGTTTGGGATAAAGGCTTTAGGTTTACTTACCGTCTTTAGTCTCGTAATGTTGGTGTCATCAGAAGTAGGTGGCCTTCCTCCAAACAATTCAGTTGCCTCCTTCCTCGCCTTTTCTTGCCAATCTGTGTTAATGGCTAGAAGGAGAGAAGTCCATGTTAGAAGGCCAGTCGTGGTTTCATGCCCTGCAAAGTAGAATGTCTTGCATTCGTCAATAATGTCTTCCAGAGTGATTCTTTCATCCCTTTCATTCTCATCATTTGCTTTGACGAGTAAACCAAGTAAATCACTTCCATAACCATCAGGGCGTCCAATTCGATTACTATCTCTCCTCTTCATAATTAGTTTTATGATGATATCACGTATTTCCTTCTCAAGTTTATCTGCTTCTTTATCATCATTATTCCTGAATAATTTTCTTCAAAATGAGTAAAAAATTTCTTTATCATTAAATAACATGATTAAAATGCGAAATCACCTGATAAATGGGAAGTGTACAGTATCAGAGTTTCGAGAAGTAATTCTAGCTAGGTCCCCTAATTTCGTGAAGATATCCTTTCCTTGCATATAACTGCTACCAAAGGCTGTCCTTGAAATGATATCAGACGACAAAACCTGAAACTCTTGGAATAAATCCACCTCCTTGTTTTCATACTCTACCCATTTTTTCAGCATGTCTTCCACACTGATCACTATTGCTGGAATCATGACCTGAAAAGCATGCCATTTTCTTTTTATTGTCACATGGAAATTAAAATGCCATGCCTTACATATTAATTTCATTATACAGTGTTGTACCACCTAATTGGAAGCTTCATGGTTGGTTTAATTGCACATAGTTTTTCCATTTACTAGTACAGTTGCTGATATTTGGATTTCAAACTACCTATCACTCCTGACCTGAGGTAATTTCAGGCTTCACAAACTAGCAATTTCCTTTTCACCCTAACATCATTTTAATTTTATGATTCAAAACCATAGACAGACATAATAAGGAGAAAATCAATGAAAAAGAGGAATTACTGATGGGCAGAATGAGGAAGAAGAGGAACGAGAATTACACATTGTAAAATTTATTAAAAGTCTATGATTTCATAAATTTTAAACTGATGTATTATTGACAATTTCTTAAACAATTGAAAGAAAAAAGAAATGTATTTTGGGCACAAGCTATTCAACATAGTTCAAACCATTGTATAAACCTTTTTTCTCATTACTGTTTTGGTAATTATTGAGTTCTGAGAATAGAAATCCTAGCGCAATTTAACTCCAACCATTCATGTATTTTTATGGATCAACAACTTCATGTGCAATGAATGCCCAATTTTTCTTTAACAAGTTATATAAGCAATACTTGATTATTTATACCTTAAGATTCTCAGCATGAAAAGCATGGTTGGCCAATTTACGCTGCCGGACCCACTTCTTTCCTTCTGTTGTCACTAGCCCATCTCCAAGTAGCTTCTGCAAAAACCCATTTGTAGGTATTTTTGTGTAAGCTCCCTCTCGGTTACATAATACCTCTTTGATCAACTCTGGCTCGGATATTATTAACTCAGGCATTGGTCCATGCCATTTGAGGAAGTTGCGTCCTATGACAAACAAAAGCCCACATAGCTGAGTATAATAAAAAGATCTAGCAAGATGAAACTGAGAGAAACCCCCTTTAAGGGTCTGATATATTGCTTGTGAATTTTCATTTTACTGACCTTTATGGATTTGTTTGCCTATATTTATCTTTAGAAACTTGAAGAGGATTACATACGTTTGACTTTCTACTAATGTTCAATGTGTTGTATGATGCTGAAATAGTCCCAATACATCTAAACCCTTTATGAAGTGGGGATAGACTTAATATTCTTCTTCTTCTTTTTGGTGTAACAAAGGCCTCAAAATGAATTCATATATTGAATAAGATACATCACCGTATTCTTTCACCCATGCATGCAAGTAAGGCTCGACCCTTGGTGCAATAGTGTGAGATAGCTCCATTGGCTTGCTCCTTGCTTCTTTCACCATCGCTTTGGCTTCTTTCGCGTTCCCGTGGAGGAACTTATATTGAGGACCTCTTATCCCTTGTGCCTCCATCATCTTCTTTATCCTAATTGGATCCCACCATACCCTTCGAAGAAATCGGACAAGACTTAAGACTAGAAGAAAAATCACAGAGATGAAGAGGAGGTTGATAGCCATGGTGTTGAGCTTGTGGATGCGACTTAGATAATACAAGACAGTTTGTGATACAATCTCAGAAGCCTAATTATATGAGAAAAAGAACCCTAACTATATTTATTAGAAACATTTCTCTCATGGATAAATATCTTCCCTTTTCAGCTGGTTTGGACTGATAAGGAATATGAGGTGAAGGGAGAAAGGTGCTCCTTTTGTCAAATTTGTCTGCTCCATGTCCCTGTAGTCTCTGTGGTATTTCCATTTGTTTCCTTCTTGCAGTCCTCATCATGTTACCTAATTTTATTGTTAAGTATTATTAGCACATATTGATAAGGTCCTATTATCTGACTTTTAGGTAGTGAGACTTTATTTCTTTATGATAAGCACGCCAAGACTCGGCAAAATATACTTTCTTTAGCTATTTCTGGCATGCACATATTTACAAGTAAGTATGCTGTTTTTTTTATTGTTTCTTAAGCTCATTCTAATGTTCATCTAATTGTGTCATATTCCATGTCAAAAATTGAAATTTTACAGGGTTTACTAGCTCTGCTGTTCATTGGAAGTTCTGTTAATAATTCATTTTCATTAGGTTATATCAACAAGTAACACACCCAGGATATATCACGAAAGTGTCTGTATCAATAGATTTATCTGGTGATGCATGTTGCAAACTTAAAAATTCAATAAGTTAGTCTGATTGTTGCATCTGATTTAATTGGTCATAGTTTGTTTTTCATTTCTTTGACGCCATCGTTTGTTGTTTATTTCTTTGACAAGTAGCCCAACGTTAAAATTTTCTTCTGTATTTTTGTTTAATTTGATAGTGATGATATCTATATTCTGTATGATTCTTGTATTTCCTTTGCCTGTTTTCTATTTTAGAGTTGACAAAACATATAAATTTACCCGTATATTACTTTTTATTACACAGATAAAAGCTGACATACAATAACTTGAACGCAACTGTCTTACTTTTCAAATTTGAAAACTATGTCATGTGATGTTACCCTATGTCTTGAAATAGACTGAAATAAGAACCTATACAACACAATTACCTCAAACCCTTGAGCATAAGATTGATTAAACTGACTAATTTGAAAGAATTAGCCCTTCTTCTATTCCGATAAAAGTGAATTGTAGGACGTTTGATTGAAGATCCATGTTACCTATTGACTATTATAACACGAAATTCTAACTTCAGAAAGATATATGTGATATCGAAAATGATATGTGTATTATGGAAACAGACTCTGTTCACTACGAGGACACATGATTCTACTTTGAATGCTGGACATCTTACAAGGTTTAGCAAGGAAAACTGGACATGAGCATGAGAAATACGCACTACTTGTATTTTGACATCGTAAAACTACTTTTGAATCCAGTAGATCAACTTTGTGGACAAACCAGGCAACTCAAAGTTAAAGACGTATTGTTTCTCGTGGACATATTATTACAGTTTCTGCTATCTCTTGTCAAATGAAGGGGACAATATCATTTGAAGTGGACAATTATCTCTTTTACCACAATCTTCAACATTTCCATCATAACCTATGATGGCCCTTGATTTCCAAAGAAGCTTTTGGGGTAACAGGATTTTGATGACCTTAGTTTGCGTGCTGGATATTAATCAATCAATAGTAGATAGTTTCTGTTACAGAGTCCTATTTATGTATGTAAACACGATGACAATTCTCTCATTCCAACTATTACCTAATCTCAAGGTATGTTTGCAGGCAGAGGTGGCAGCTTCACTATTTTCTTTTTATTCTTTTTGTTGGAGTGCAAAATTATATTCCTCTTTCACTATACTCAGGAGTCCTGGTGATGCGAAACAATGTGTGCGCAGGTATGAAGATCAGCAACAGCAATGCTTCGCCAAATCTGCGATCGATCTAGGCAGGAAGCTCAGGAAATAAAGTGATGCTGAGAATGGTTTTTAATCAAAAATTGTAATGTACTTAGTTTAAGACCTTGTAAATTACTCAGAAAAGAATTGTAATGATTTATTCCTGTAATAAAGTTCGACTTGTAATATTTAGATCAGCAGTTGTACGTAGTCAAACAGAAACACTCGCTCACTAATCAAACAAGCTACAGCACAATCGCAAAGATAATAAAATTGATAAAAACATACATATGATGGCAGTTCCTACGATACTGAGTCGAGAGAAAACAAAACCTTCGTCGGATTGGTCCGGCTCGATAAGGGGAACTTCTGGGGGCGGAACAGCAACTCCAAATGCGAGGGGCGGTAGTTCTCCTCCCAATGCCACGTAACTGGGATGAAGCGGCGTATCTGGATGAAATCGGCGGTGCCACGAACTGATTCCCAGGCGACTCTCCACACTCTCGGCGACGTAAGGAGCGATGCGTTCGATATACCCAAGTGGGGTTTCGAACGACTGAAAATTGAACCACTGAGAGGACTGCACGTCAATCACACCGGTCTCCGGATCGTACACAAACTGGGCGTCCTCGGCGTAAGGATCGGCCATACACCAGTGGGTTCTGAGGAACAATGGTGTCGGTAGCTGGGCTTAGGCGGGGATGGTGAGACAGGGACCCCGGCTTGGGTTCGGGTGAACTGGAAGCGAGGTTTGGCGTTGACTTGGGTTCGGGTGGGGTTTCGGGTGGCCAGAGAAGAAGCAGATGGGGCGGCGGCTGGTGGGGGAATTGGGCGCGGGTGGTTTTGGGAACGGAGCACAGGGAGAGCGGGGGAGGAGGGATGTGATGGTTGGGCTTGGGGGTTGACCGGGGATGGGTATGGGAGCGGGAGGGGAGCAGATGGTGGGCGGCGCGGAGTACGGGTGGAAGTTTAGGCGGCGGGTATTGGGGAACGGAGCAGAGGGAGATGAGGCGGCTGGGGTGTTGTTGGGCCGCAGGTGCGGGCGCAGGCGGTGGAGGTGGTGGGGGATTGGTGGATGGTCGGAGACGGGGGGGGGGGAGGGACGCGGCGGCAGGGCTTGGGTCGGGTGGGTTTTGTGGGGAAACAGGGAGTCGGGAAAGAGTCGATGAGGAGGAAGATGAACAGTAGTTTTTTTTGTTTTTTTTTATTTCTGGCGGCTACAGTAATACAATGGGAAAACGAAAGAAAAGAGTTAGGGTTTCACACCCAGGTTTCACACCTTGCAATTCAATTAACTCTCAAGATTTTTTATTCATTCAATGATTTTTCAGATCTGATTACAATGGGTATAAATAGGGTTTGAAAATACACATCTCTCAATCAATTACAATCAGATTCAAATCCCTCACATCTCTCTCAAATCAATTACAATCAGATTGACT
>JBAKGM010000365.1:24381046-24391336 GCA_037177215.1 Asparagus racemosus | reverse complement strand
GATAGTTCTTGGAGTCATGAATCTCGACCTTGTGTTAAGGCTTCTTTCTCGTGCACTTTTTACGGATAAAAGTTTCACTGATGAGAAAAGGGATATGGAGAGGTGGGAGAAGTCAAATCGCATGTACACGATGATCATGAAGAGGGCTATTTCAGAAGCATGCAGGGGCAGTATGTTTGAGAAGATAGCTACTGCCAAAGAGTTCATTGAGAACAATGAGAAAATGTTTGCCAAGAATGAAAAGGCTGAAGCTAGTACACTTTTAGCAAATCTTATCTCAATGAGATACAAAGGGAAAGAGAATATTAGGGAGTACATCATGGAGATGTCTCACACTGCTTCAAAGCTGAAAGCACTTAAGTTTGAATTCTCTGAGGACTTGCTTGTGCATTTGGTTCTTATATCTCTTCCCACACAATTCAGTTAATTCAAAGTGAGCTATAATTGCCAAAAGGAGACCTGATCTCTTAATGAGCTCATCTCACATTGTGTGCAAGAAGAGAAAAAATTAAAGCAAGAGAAGACAGAAAGTGCTCATTTGGCAAGTACTTTTAAGGACAAAGGGAAGCTAAGAATGAAAATTAAGGAAGCTGCAGAGCTCAATCACAAAAGAAACAACACAATGTAAATAATGGAGATGATTGTTTCTTCTGTGGGACTGCGGGACATAAGAAGAAAAACTGTACTAATTATCACGCATGGCGCGCAAAGAAAGATACACTTTTCAATTTTATTTGCTCTGAGATTAATTTATCTTCAGTACCTAGACACACATGATGGTTAGATTCTGCTGTCACAATTAACATCAGTGTGTCTATACAGAGTTGCCTGAGTTGCCGAAAGTTAAGTAATGGTGAAATATACATTTATGTGGGCAATGGCAAAAAGGTTGAAGTTGAGGCAATTGGGACATTTAGGTTATTGTTAAAGTCCGGTTGTTATTTGAATTTGAAAGAGACTTATGTAGTACCATCATTTAGAAGAAATTTGATTTCTATTCCTGTATTGGACAAATTTAATTATTTTTGTTCTTTTGAAAATGGCAAGTTTAGTCTTTTTTGGAATTCAAATTTGGTTGGTACCGGTTCTTTATCCCATGCTGATAACCTTTATTTGTTTGATACGGTTGCTTCATATTATGAAACCTTGCAATTAAGCACTCACGATGTAAAGAGAAAATTAACAAATGAGAATTTCACTTCATTATGGCATAAAAGAATAGGTCACATCTACAAACAGAGAATTGAGAGACTTGTGTCAGACAGGATTCTAGATTCCATTGATTTTACAAATTTTAAAATTTGTACTAATTGCATAAAGAGAAGACAAACAAATATAAGGAGATTTGGTGCTAACAGGGCTACATACGTCTTAGAACTGTGCGAACAGGGCTACGGATGTCTTAGAATTAATACATACAGATATTTATGGGCTATTCCCTACAGTTTCTTGAAATGGTCAACAATATTTTATCACGTTTATAGACGATTTTTCGCGTTATGGCTACCTTTATCTCATAAGCCCCAATCACTGGACGTGCTCAAAGCTTATAAAGCTGAAGTTGAGAACCAACTCAACATAAGTATCAAAAGAGTCAGATCTGACCGTGGAGGTGAGTATTACGGTAGATATGACGGTTCAGGTGAACAACGTCTGGGACCATTTGCTAAATTCCTAGAGGAGTGTCGTTTCATCCCACAGTTCACCATGTCTGGTTCTCCTACCATGAATGGTGTTGTCCAAAGACGAAATAGAACGCTCAAGGACATGGTAAGGAGTATGATTAGTCATGCCAACTTACCAAAATCTCTCTGAGGTGAAGCATTAAAGACTGCAGATTATATACTCAATACAATACCCACTAAAGCGACTACCAAAACCTCTTATGAACTTTGGATGAGCAAAAAATCTGGTCTGAAGCATCTGCACATTTGGAAATGTCCAGCTGAGGCTAGGCCTTATAAGCCACATGAAAAGAAATTGGACTCTAAAACGGTCAGCTGCTACTTTGTTGGTTACTCTAAAAGATTCAGGGGTTACAAATTTTATGATCCTACTTTAAGTCAATATTTGAGACGAGAAATGCCCGGTTCTTTGAGGATGTTGAGTTTACGGGGGGAGATAAGGTTAAGGATTTTGTCTTTGAAGAGGAATATATTAATATTCCCACAGCTGCTATTGATATTGACTAGGCTTCTATTCCTGACATTATTCAAGAAACAAATCCAAATCAAGACAATGTCGTAGAACCCCCCGTTGCAGAAATTATTCTAGAAGAACAAACTCTACCACCTCAAAAACATGTGCCATTAAGAAGATTCACTAGAGAAAGGAGAAGTGCAGTTTCAAATGATTATATTATATTTCTTCAAGAATATGAAGATGACATCGGTATGGTGGAAGATGATCCTATCAACTTTCGTCAAGTTATGAAAAGTTCTAAATCTCAATAGTGGATTGATACCATGAATGAGGAGATAAAGTTCATGAAGGACAATAACGTCTAGGTTCTTGTTACACTGCCTGAAGGTGTGAAACCCATTGGTTGTAAATGGATATTAAAAACAAGAGGGACTCGAAAGGCGATGTGGAGAGGTACAAAACCCGTATTGTCACTAAAAAATTTACACAGAAAGAAGGCATTGACTATAAAGAGACTTTCTCTCCTGTTTTATCGAAGGACTCTTTCAGGACAATAATGACACTTGTGGCACATTTTGACCTTAAGCTACATCAGATGGATGTAAAGACTGCGTTTCTCAATAGCGACATTGATGCAACAATTTATATAGTGTAGATAGAAAATTTTGTGTCCGGAGATGCAAAGCAGATGGTTTGCAAATTGAAGAAATACATCTATTGGCTTAAGCAAGCTTCTTGTCAGTGGTATTATAAGTTTCATCAAATTATCATATCATTCAGTTTTAAGATAAATGTAGTTGATGATTGTGTATACCACAAGTTTAGTGAGAGTAAACATATTTTTCTGATTTTATATGTCGATGACATATTACTTGCGAGTAATGATATAGGCTTCTTGTACGAAACTAAGAGATTTCTATCAAAGAAAATTGATATGAAAGATCTTGGAGACGCCTCTTTTGTATTGGGCATACACATAACCTGGAATCGCTCTCAGGGTGTACTTGAGTTATCACAAAAGAGCTATATCGAGAAGGTTTTTAAAAGATTTGGCCTGCAAAATTGTAAACTAGGTGATACCCCTGTGGCTAAGAGAGATAAATTCAGTCTCAGTCAATGTCCCAATAATAATTTTGAGATTAAGGAGATGCAGTAGATTCTTTATGCAGAAGGGAGTCTAATGTATGCTGAAGTGTGTACGCCTCCCGGATATTGCGTACGTGGTTGGAATGTCGGGCAGATACTTAAGTAATCCTGGATTGGATCACTGTAAAGCAGCCAAGTGAGTCTTGAGGTATTTGCAGAGAACAAAAAAAATACATGCTCACGTATTGGAGGTCGGACCAGTTAGAGATCATTGGGTATTATGACTCCGATTTTGCTAGATGTCAAGATAGCATGAAATCTAATTCAGCCTATATCTACCTGCTTGCTAGAGGAGCTATCTCTTGGAAGAGTGCTAAGCAGACACTCATAGCTTCATCCACTATGGCAGTTGAGTTTGTAGCATACTATGAGGCGTCTAATCATGGAATATGACTACGAAATTTTATCACTAGGCTGCAAATTGTGGATGACATTGAAAGGCCACTTAAATTATTTTGTGATAATAAGTCAGCAGTGTTGTATTCCAACAACAATAGGAGCTCGACAAAGTCGAAATATATAGAAATCAAGTTCCTAGTTGTTAAAGAAAGAGTTAAGAGTGTAGTTATGTCTATAAAGCACATTAGGACAAACTCATGATTGCGGATCCGCTGACTAAGAGATTACCACCCAAGATTTTTCATGAGCACACTGCTCATATGGGTGTTTTATCTCTTTAGGATATGTCATTTAGCGAGAGTTTGCATTTTAGATGCTTTTACCTGTAGACACATTTGTATGATTTTATAGTGTTATATGGTTATTTACTGTAGTATAAAGTATTCAGTTCATATTCACTCTGATTTTTGATATGACTGATCTCACTAAGGTTTTAAGGTGGACCAGTTAGAAATAGACATGTTAAAATCACACTACATGAAATTTTCATGCTACACATCCATGCTTAATTTGTGTTGTTGGTTGTATTGATATACATGACCATTGATTCTAGTTGTGACAAATACAATGAAGATCGCTTTGATCCTATGTTGATATAACCGATAGATGGGATTGTTAAGGATGCATATTGTTTGATAGTAAATTTCATGAGCTCATAAGGTTATATCATAATCCATATTTATATAGTAACATATATAGTCCAAGTGGGAGATTGTTGGATTCAAATCCAATATATGGGCCAATATATTAAATAAATCTGTATTAGGTGCTATCAATCAAGGTTAGCCCATTAAAGTGATCTAATTTAGGGTTTGAGCTTTTAATGCATAATTAAAGTATGGACCTCTTATGTATAGAGACCAATATATAATTATTAATTCTACGATCGGATGAATTGATAATTATGAATAACTGATTCAGTTATAAATAAGATTGTGGTTTCCCAAATCTCTATATATAATTTCTTTCTGATTTTCCATCTTCAAAAGGATTAGGGTTTTTCTAAGGAGGATATATACGCACAAGATTTGGAAGATCTACATCTCAAAAACTCAAGAATTACATCCTACTACATGGATTTAGGTACGGTTCTGCATTTTCTTAACAATCTCAATAGTTTGACATGAACAATCCTTAGAATTAATTAAGGTTTTATTTATTAAAGCGAAAGGTTTATTTTTTTCTTGATCTAACATTTATCACGTGAATTAAATTCTGAATATAGTAACCACAAGGTATATTGTCTGTCTTTGGTAGACTTGTGAATTCTCAGAGACAGGGAGATACATGGCTCCAAATACTGTAAGAAAGCACAATTGAAGCTGCCCTATACGATATGCTACCTTCTGGAATCTGAAAAGACCTGATGAAGGGCCTTAAACATTGAAGGACAAACTGTTTCTTTACTATGTTATTTCACTAAAAAGAAAGGTAATTCTTCCAGTTAATTTCAGCAAGAGACCGGTACAGAAAAAAGGGGTGATTCTTCTGGTTAATTTCAGCATGAGACCAGTACATCTGTGGAGCATATGCTGTGCCATACAAAATTTATCTTGAAACCTTAAGTTCTTGACAAAGACCGTTGAAAGTACTATTACTATACGAAGATATAAAAGAATTATCAGATGAAAGAAATTACTATATATTTGACCTGCATACATGTAGTTCCAAGTTGTCTCGCTTCGTTATAGCACATGAAAAGGAGATACCGGTTCTTTCCATTTCGATATGAGCACTAACATGTGAACCTTGAGCACACGTTGTTTAAGTGGCAATTTCAGTACTTTGGGAACCTATATGCACGTACTCCACAAGATAAAGATCCCGTGCAATCAACTTTGTTTGATGAATAACCAACCTTTACATTGATCTAATATATGTTTGAGATGTTTTATACGAGTTACAAGAAGTTAGAATCAAGTTTGATATTGAAAAGAGCAAAATGACAAGTTAATCACATCTGATTTTGGAAAAATATCAAGAGCAAAAAATCATTTTGAGCATATGGGAGTGTCCGTCTCGTTTTCATGAATCCACAGGAACAAATGGAACTCAATTCTGAGATGTATAGTTTGAGATATGAATGTTTTAGTTAAATAACGTCGAAACAGTCAGCAGCAGGATTGAAACATACACCGAGGTTGAAACTTGCATCGGCCATAATATTTGACTTGGTTATCCAAATTGTTTTCTAATAGTTTTTTGGAATGCTTTCAATTTAATCTATCTAATTATCAATGGGAGGTTGAGCTCATCGATGGTCTACAGTAACTCATCGATGGTCTACAATTGCTCATTGATGTTTTCCCGAGAGTTAAACAGTAACCCATTGTTGGGTAAACACTAACCCCTTGATGGTTAAGTCCGACCATCGATGGTTAAGCGCCAAATTTGCGATTTTTGATATTTTTTGAACTCAATCTTAGCCTTTCATTGTCGATGGTATATAGGCACTTTCCTCATGATTTTCAGAGATATTCTTGACCTAATTGAGAGGGGGGGGGGGGGGGAGCGAGCTAGGGTTTTACGTCGGTGAAAGGATCTTGCTCAGGCTTCTCAGAAAGCACCCTTGACGTCGTTCTTCATCATCCGATCGTCGAGGAGTGCTGCCATTGGATCTCATCATCATCGTCATTCTTCCAAATCTCTAAAATAAATCTTTTGGAGAACAATCTTATTAGAAAAAATCGTTGCAATATCTTTCTGTATTGCGCTTAATTGTTATTTACTTTTATTAGTTTAAACTTATTTTTACGGCGTACTCAAATCGGTGTGAATTGAGGGTTTACGTTGTAATCAAACCATGGTGAATTGAGGAATCGGGTCTAGCTAGGGGTAGGTGTTACTCATTGTGAAGAGTTAGGTTAGATAATTGGTTTTGGGTAGATTGCAGGGTGCCATTTTGTAATCCTATCAAATTAGGCTGTGATTCAAGAGAACTCTTGATATAGTGAGGAAGTCCTTTTGTGAGAAGGAAGAGCAAACGTAGGATTGTTATCTGAACTGCTATAAAATATTACGTGTCATTGGTTGGTTGTTATTTGTGGTTAATTATTGTTGTTCGACTTTATTTTATTTATTCCATCGCATATTCCGTGTTCTTTAGCGAAAAACAGTAGTAACCCTCCCTCCTCTCTAGGCTTGCATCTCAGATCCAACGAGAAAAAAAAAACTCATTTCTCTATTCAAGAAAATAATTGCAGAAAAATCAATTCATCATCTAGTGTTCTCACATTGCATTAACCTGATTTGGAGAGCAAATATCATCAGTAAATTTATTAGCAGAAGAACATCGAGACAACGAATACGGGACCCTTCGCCACCCGTGAACATAATGCAATTTAAATACATCGGTATTACATCAAAACAAAGACCTCATTAAGGCGATCTTTCATTCGTCTCGGTGACTCGCACGTGCCCATTTCTTTCAAGTGCAGAATTCATTCGCCAGATCGCAACTGTTTTTTTAACAGTCGATTTTGCTTCCTGCATCTCAGCAGCTGAAAACTTGTGCTCTATAACTACTAATGGGCCTGACTGCAAGTACAGTTTCCACATCTTTCTACAGTTGCCTGGTTCCCCCACAAAATAGTAGTTTCTTCTTAAAATGGTATAATGGATTCATGCACCTGAGTTATTTTGCTGGTACCATAGGACAACTATATGCAAGCTGAAGAAAGGAAACTAACTATAACAATTAAAAGCTGAAGGCTTTAGTATTTCTATTCACTGGTATGAAGCCTGCGCGTTACTGCAGGTATTATTTATCGAGGTATATCTGTCGTCAAATTGATAATATGGTTTTTATATACAACTATTTATAATAATTTTAGCGAAAATTTTTTTATTGCTATTTACAAAGTAAATCTCCAAACCAGTTAACAAAATACCAATTACCAAGTTTAATTACCAAAAATTTTTTATAGAGCTAGAAAAGATCTATATATGTGAAATGACTAATAAAGGTTCAAGTCATCATCTGCAAGAAAAAAGAAGATATAAATTGGGTTTTAAAGGTTCCGAAATTTTACTTTAGCTTGATTGGGGACAAATGGACAAAAATACTGTAGCAAGAACAGTAGAGTTAAGTTACAAAAAAAATTTATTGTGGCATGAACAATGATTAAGATTCAAAATGTACTGTTGCTTGAGGGGGTTTAATATTCTAAACTATATATATATATATATATATATATATATTTTGTAGCAAGAATAATATTTACTGTAGCATGAACAATGATTTTAAAGTGGTTCTTTTAAGTTAAAAAAGCTGTTAATAAGGCGATTGTTATGCAGGAGAAAATGTCATTGCTCCAATTTTATGGATAAATAGTTGGAGAGAAAAAAAGAGTAAAAAAATTATACCCTTCTCAAAAAAGAAAATTTTTTAGAATCAAAATCAGCATTTTGGAGCCCGTAGGCTGAAAAAGGGAAATTGCAGTAACAAATGGCCCCTAGGGAAACAACATCGTTCTAAAGAAAAAGATGAAGAAATATTTAGGTTTTAGAGTTCAAGATCAAAAGTATTAATTATTCAAATGAGCATGGGAACATCGATTAAAATTGAAGCAGAATCAACTAAATTTCGTTCATTGACGCGTAAGTTAGCAAAAGGAGCGCTTGAAGTAAACCAGAGATGGATGATGAGCCTGTTACCTCGCGTAGTAGTCCGAAATAAATTTGAAGCGAGTCGTTGAACCTGGAGGAACTCTTCTTTTGGAGTTGCGAGTTGGCTTAGCTATGTTTATTTGTTTATTTATTTGAGAGAGGGGGAGTCCCTCGAGAGGACTTTATCGTATTGCTCCATGGAAAATTTGATTGCAGATACTTTTTAGATTTCTAGTGAGATTTGAGAGGTGTACATTTATGTTTAAGAGCAAATTGAAAAAACATGTGCACACAACTATTATCGAATCTTCTGATATGTTGAACTAAAATGGTTGTGAATTCTTTGAACAAAAGCCAACAATAACTGATCAAATGAATCAAAGCATATGGGATTCGCACAACACCATGGAGCATGTGTGTTGGACTTAAGGAGTCATTTTCTAACTGAATATTCCTTCAATCTACATTTCTCAACTTGAAGAGCACGAAAAACTGCTAGCGCACGGGCAATGGGTGCGAATGGAGGACCAAACTCATAAAAAAAAAGATGACTATCTATATAGTATTTGACAATAATCCCAACTAGTCTTTTAGCCCGTGCTAAGCACGGTCTTATCGCAATTCATTTATATTTCGTTGTGTTTTAATCACTTGTATGTGTATATAATTTAAAACATTTAATGACTCAACCCCCTTTGAAGCACGCAAACCTCACCCTCACTATTAAGGTTAGAGAACATGTCCCCGCCTGAAAATAATAATACCAAACAACTTATATAAAACTATAATTAAAATTAAGATCATTTAAACTAATTATTTTTTCATTTGAAATGAATAAAATGAAGATAATCAAAATATATCTAAATACAACTTGAATGAAATTAAAATATAAGACAGTTCAATATTTAAAAAATATTATTCGTAAATGATGCATCACCAAAAAAAATTCTCAATCAATCAACTAATTATAGGATGTAACAAGCAAAACATTAAAAAAACTCCAATGTTTTTTAATCATTTTTCTCCGTCTCAATCCTCTTCTTCAAAGTTAAAAGAGCTGGTTTTTTGTCCATCTCTGCAAAATATAAAACATGTTTATTTAGTAAATTTAACATTACAAAATTATATATTAAAATTAGTTAATATAAAAATAAGTCAACCTGATTGTATCCTTATTTTTCCATTGTTTGTAGGTGAGGTTTTAAATGCAGAAGAATCAAGTGTAGCAATAGGTGATATATCTAAAATCTTCTTTTTACCTTTGGTATTAGTGGTGGATATTCGGTGTGGATAACTCATTATCATGTATTGTAAAGCTTCTAAACAAACTTTTTTTTCATTCTCGTCTATGCTATTAATCGTATAAATTTTATCAACTATACCAATTACATCTATATAAGAAAATAATTAAAATTTAGTATAGTTTGACATACATGATAATCTATGAGGAGTATAAATATTACATACCTATAAGAAATTCTTTTGAATCGATTCTTGATTCAATCTCTTCATAAGGAAAAAAGCTCGAATTTGTATTTTTATATATCATCGTCATCCTCCTTGCTGTGTGTACAATAACACAAATGAATAGATACTAGAGTGCTTACTGGTTTGTATAACTTATTTGTATTAAAATCTTTACATTTGAGAAAATGTAAAATTTTCCTTCTTGTATTAATTTTCTCAGTCATAATGCATCATTTCTACGGTAAAAACCATGTACATGAGTGTTCTGTTAAAAATTAAAAATAACACATCATAATTAAAGTAAATTTGTATTATTCAAACTTGCAATTTGTAGGCTGTAAAAAATTACTGAAGACAGCCAATATCCAAGAAACACTGTCGACGAAGGTTACAAGCTGACAACTTCTACTACAAATGCCTACAGATAACAAAGGATTACAAGTTGACAATTCTTGTGAAGGGAGATCACAAGTATTGATCTCTTTGAAGCAAAACGCGCGGCTCACCCCCGCGTCCAAGTTCAAAACG